>JAESUZ010004484.1:0-277033 GCA_017311185.1 Proteles cristata cristata | reverse complement strand
GAACCCACGAACCGCGAGATCATGACCCAAGCCAAAGTCGGACGCTTAACCAACTAAGCCACCCAGGTGCCCCGATGGGGCATTTTTAAAAGGATATATAACATTTACTGCAGAGAAATGTCTAATTTTGATACTTCCATCACTGTTAATTACTCAACTTCCAAACCGCGTGTCCAGGCTTGTTGTGTGATGTTTTTGAAGTGATGACTTCATCAATATACGTGTGTGGTACACATGGACTGTCTCCCCAGTACAAGTATATGACATAGCACATGCTCTGTTATGCTTTAAAACATAAAGTGATGGATTTAGAAAAAAATGAAATAAATGCAACATACTTAATTTTGTCTGTAATAATTGGAGATCCAATTGGGTATCTCAAATCCAGATGCTTGGGAATTATTACTCCCAAGCATACTTTATTGTCCCTTGTTGGAGAACACAATAACTCTTCCCATCTGATGGAATACTTGGTGTGTGTGAGATTAGGAGAGGAATACAGGCTTCTCTCCTTGTTTGTTCCCTTTGATCTGATGAAGGGATGAAGTCCGTAGACTATAGGTATGGTTTAGAATGATCCAGAGGAACTATCTGGGAGGTTGTGTGCAGAAATGTTGAAAGGATTTTTTAATTGTACTAATAACTGATGAAATTCAAGCATTATTAGCATTGACAGGAATCCAGCCAAGTCTTTAGTAACATCATAACTTTTATACCATCTGTATGAAAGTGGCAACACTAATTTTAATTTGAGTTTTATTCTTAAGCAGCCTACTTTCTCCATTAGTTCAAAATGCAAGATATTAACACCGTATCATAAAATTCTGTGAGATAGAAAAAGCAGATAGATTTAAATTCATCTAGAATAAAGATTTCAAGAAAGAGAATATGTTCTATTGTTTTGGAACATATCATTATAACAAAACAATATTTCTGTCATGGTTACTCTATTCGTCATGTGAAGGAGGTATCGTATAACTAATAATAATACTTCTAGGCGGGGTTCCTGGGTGGCTCAGTCGGTTAAGTGTCCCACTTTGGCTCAGGTCATGATCTCATGGTTAATGGGTTCGAGTCCCCCCCCCCCCCCATCATTGAGCTCCGCATCGAGCCCTGCATCTGGGCTCTGTGCTGACAGCTCAGAGCCTGGAGCCTGTTTTGGATTCTGTATCTCCCTTTCTCTCTGACCCTCCCCTGCTCACGCTGTCTCTGTCTCTCTCTCAGAAATAAATAAAACATTTAAAAAAAATACTTCTAGGCACCTGGCTAAGCTCTGTGTGTTGTAACTCATTTGATTTTACAAGAATAGAATATGAGGTGTGAAATACTTTCAGACGAGGAAAGTAACTTTTAAAAAAAAAATGTTTATTTTTGAGACAGATAGTGCAAATTGGGGAGGGACAGAAATAGAGGATCCGAAGGAGACTGTGCGGACAGCAGTGAGCCTGACATGTCGCTCAAACTCACAAACAGTGAGATCCTGACCTGAGCTGGAGTTGGATGCTCAACTGGCTGAGCCACCCATGCACCTCTCTACCAGTGTTTGAACCCTGGCTGTAGGACGCAATCTTTCTAATTTACCAAAGTCTCGCATTTGTGTTATAATAGCATTCTCCTGCATTGAAACCTCATGGTAAAGTGGGGAGAGTCCCGGATTAGTAATTGGGAGGTCTGTGTTCTAATTCTGATACTGATATCACTTTGCTCATGGAATAGGTTGGGTTTTTTTAAACTATTAGAAATTATTTAAACCTACATCCTATAGGCTAGAAGAAGTCAAACTTGTAAGTTGTAGCATTTATCTCTGCACACTGTATGTGACGTATATACTCCTTCCTTCATGACTATGCTTTTGGCTGACTTGCCAATTCTTCTTATTTTTTAATGTTTATTTATTTTTTGAGAGAGAGAGAGACAGAGCATGAGCAGGGGAGGGCAGAAGGAGAGGGAGACACAGTAACTGAAAGAAGCTCCAGGCTCTCAACTGTCAGCACAGAGCCTGATGTTGGGCTCGAACCCACCAACCACAAGATCATGACCTGAGCCGAAGTTGGTACCTGCCTGACTGAGCCACCCAGGCACACCATAAGTTGCCAATTCTTTAATAAGTTTACCTGAAGAAACATGTTTAAAAACAAAATATGAATGACATAGTTCACATAAAGAGACATTTAACAAATATTACAGATCTAAAGAATATTACTAAGCTCTCCATCATTTAAAAGAATGGGACAAGCATCTTTAAGATTGGAGAAAGCACCCAGATTGTTGAAATGAGTTGCACACATTAGGTTCGGATGCATTTGCATATTATGATACAGAAGTCACGTGCAGAATGACTGCTAGAAATATTTAAAGCATTTGTGCAGAAACAACACCATTGAATGGAAAATTTTGCCTCAGTCATCAGAACGGAGACAAAAAGTTTCAAAACTGCAAGCTGAGAACCTGGAGACTTCCTGCAGTGGGTTGTTAAAGGGATGGTTTGTGGAACAGTGGTCCCTGGGAGCCAGCATGGGTTCACCAATAAGGAGAAGTGTCAACACTGCTTACTTTACCTTCCAAGAGATGTATTAGCCTGGTAGGTTTGGGGAATTTTGGGGACATAGCACATTTGCATTTCTAGATTGGAGTCAAAATAGCAGTGCATGTTTAAAATTCCCAGAAGTTTTGCATGTACTTTAAATCAATGCTCCTCTTATTTTTGGAAGGCTGTTTTCATAGATCTTGTTTGAGACCAGGAATTTGTATTTTCTTTTCTTCAGCTTTATTGAGTTATAATGGACAAATATAATTATACGAAATTCAAAGCGTATGTGATGATTTGATGCACGTATCCACTGGTCCCCCCAATCGAGTCCTTTGAAACATCTATCACCTCGCATATTTATTCCTCCCATTTTTTGGTGAGAACATTCAAGTTCCTTCTTAGCAAACTTCAATTATACAAGACAGTGATATCGATTATAGACACCCTGTTATACATCATCCTTAAACTTATAACTGACAGTTTAAACCCTTTTACCAACCTCTCCTTATTTCTCCCATCCCCAAGAAACTTTCTGTTTCTATGAATTCCCTTTTTTTTCAATTCCACATACGTGATACTATGTAGTATTTTTTCTTTCTGTTTGGCTTATTTCACTTAGCATAATGCCTTCAAGATTCATTCATGTTGTTGCAAATGACAGATTCTCCTTCTTGTTTAAGACTGGATATATTTAATAGTATTATATCAATATCCATACTCATATCCATATCTTTATCTCTGTTATCTATCATATATATATGCGTGTGTGTACACACACACAAATGCAGAGAGAGAGAGAGTGAAAAAGAGAGATTGTTTTCCATACTTTGGCTATTATGAATACTGTTGCAATAATCATGGAAGTACAGATATCTCTTCGAGATAATGGATAATCCCAGAAATAGGATTGCTGGATCATATGGTAGTTCTGTTTTTAATTTCTTGAGAAACATGTGTATTGGTTTCCACTGTGGCTGTACCAGTTTACGTTCCCACCAACAGTGCAAAAAGGTTCCCATTTCTCTACATCTTTGCCAGCATTTGTTATGTCTTGTCTTTTTGATAATACCTGTCCTAACAAAAGTGATGTGATATTTTATTGTGGTTTTGACTTGTATTTACCCAATGATTACCTGTTGAACATCTTTTCATGTACCCATTGACCGTTCGTAATGTCCTCTTTGGAATAATATCTATTCACGGATTTTGCCTATTTTTTAAATTGAGTTATTTGTGATTTTGTTATTGATTTGTATGAGTTCCTTGTGTATTTTAGATATTAACCTTTAATTGGGTATGCTCTTTGCAAACATTTCCTCTCATTCCTTAGATTGCCTTTTTATTTTGTTGATGCTTTCCTTTACTGAGCAGAACTTCTTTAGCTGGTTGTAATCCTACTTGCTTATTTTTTGCTTTTGTTGATTTTGCTTTTGATATCAAATCTACAAACTGCCAAGACCAATGTTAAATGTTAACCCCACATTTCCTTCTAGGAGTTTTACCATTTTATGTCTTTTTTTAGTTAAAATTTTTTTTAATGTTTGAGAGAGAGAGAGAGAGAGAGGGAGTGCAAGCAGGGGAGGGGCAGAGAGAGAGGGAGACACAGAATCCGAAGCAGGCTCCAGGCTCTGAGCTGTCAGCACAGAGCCCAACGCGGGGCTTAAACCCATGAACCATGAGATCATGACCTGAGTTGAAGTTGGAGGCTTAGCCGACTGAGCCACCCAGGCACCTCTACCATTTAAGTCTTAACATCCATTTTCAATTGGTTCTATGTATGATATAATATGGATGTCCAGTTTTATTCTTTCCATTTTACTCAACATAACTTATTGGAGATATTATCTTCCTCTGTTGTATATTTTTAGCTCGTTTGTCAAAAAATAATTAGCCATAAGTACTTGGGTTTATTTTGTGTCTTTATTTTGTTCTATTGATCTATCTCCTTTTTTTGTTGTTGTTTACAAATAGTTTATTGTCAAGTTGGTTTCCATATAACACCCGGTGCTCATCACCACAAGTGCCCTCCTCCATGCCCATCTCTCTCCCCCCCAACATACCCATGAGTCCTCAGTTTGTTCTCAGCTTTCAAGAGTCTCTCATGGTTTGCCTCTCTCCCTCTCCCCCACCATTTCTCTCCTTCTCTCCCCCATGGTCCTCCTTTAAATTCCTCCCAATCCTCCTATATGTGCAAACATATGATATTTGTCCTTTCCTGCCTGACTTATTTCACTCAGCATAACACCCTCAAGGTCCATCTGTGATGCTACACATGGCCAGATTTCATTGTTTCTCATTGCCATGTAGTACTCCATTGTATAGATAAACCACATCTTCTTGATCCATTCATCAGTTGATGGACACTTAGGCTCTTTCCATGTTTTAGCTATTGTTGAGAGTGCTGCTATGAACATTGGGGTACATGTGCTCCTATGCATCAGCATTTCTGTATCCCTTGGGTAAATTCCTAGCAGCGCTATTGCTGGGTCCTAGGAGAGTTCTACTGTTAGTTTCCTGAGGAAACTCCACACTGTTTTCCAGAGGGGCTGTACCAGTTTACATTCCCACCAACAGTGAAGGAGGGTGCCCGTTTCTCCACATGAGAATATCATACTGCTTTGATTTCTATAGCTTTGTAATATAGTTTGAAATCAGGAAGAGTGATACCTCCGGCTTTGTGCCTTTTTCTTAAGACTGTTTTGACTAGTCAGGGCTTTTTGTAGTTCTACAGAAGTATTATAATTATTATACCCACTTCTATGAAAAATGTCATTGGAATTTTGATAGGGATTGAACCAAATCTGTAGAGAACTTTTGGTAGTCTGGACATTTTAACAATATTCTGTTAATCGATGAACATGGATTTTTTTTCATTTATTTTTGTCTTTAATTTCTTTTAATGTCTTACAGTTTTCACTGTACCTATCTTCCACCTCTTTGGTTAAATATATTCCTATGTATTTTATTCTTTTTGATGCAATTGTAAATGGGATTGTTTTCCTAATTTATATTTTTGGTAGTTTATTGTTAGTGTATAGAAATGCAACTGATTTTTGCATGTTGATTTTGTGTCCTGAAATTTACCAGTATTTTAAATTAGTCTAACAGCTTTTTGGTGGAGTTTTAGGGTTTTCCATATACAATAGTATGTCATCTGCAAAAAGTAACAGTTTTACTTCTTCTCCCCTGATTTGGACCCTTTTGATTTCTTTTTCTTGCCTAATTTCTCGGGATAAGACTTGAAATATTGTGTCAAGTCCAAGTGGCAAGAATGCGCATCCTTGTCTAATTTTTGATCTTAGAGGAAAAGCTTTCATTCTTTCACCATCGAGCATGGTGTTGACTGTGGGCCTCTCATAAGGTTTTTGTTGTGTTGAGGTACATTTTCTGTATTTCCAATTTGTTGAGGATTTTATCATAAATGGATGTTGAATTTTGTCAAATGCTTTTTCTGCATCTGTTGAGATAATCATAGGATTTTCATGTTTCATTTTGTTAATGTGGTATATCATATTGATCTGTAGATGTTGAACCATCTTTGCATTCCTAGAGTAAATTGCAGTTGATCATGGTGTATGATACTTTTAATGTATTGTTGAAATTGGTTTCCTAATATTTTGTTGAGGATTTTTGCATCTATGTTCATCAGGGATATTGGCCTATAATTTTCTTTTCTTATAGTGTCCTTGCCTGTCCTGGGAATCAGAATAATGGTGGCCTCATTAAATCAGTTTAGAAGTATGCTCCCCTATTCGGTTTTTTGGAAGAGTTTGAGAAGGATTGATATTCATTCTTTTTTGAATGTCTGGTAGAATTCACTAGTTAAAGTCATCCAGCCATGGACTTTTGTTTACTGTGGGTTGTTTGTTTGTTTGTTTTGTTTTAAGTTTATTTATTTGAGAAAGCAGAGAATGCATGAGTAGAAGGAAGGGCAGAGGGAGGAGAGAGAGAATCCCAAGCAGGCTCTACACTTTCAGTGCAGAGCCTAATGTGAGGCCTTATCCCACAAACCATGAAATCATCATCCAAGCCGAAATCAAGAGTTGGATGCCCCACTGGCTGGGCCAACCAGGAGTGTTTATTGGGAGGTTTTTGATCACTAACTCAATTTCCTTACTAGTAATCAGTCTCTTAAGATTTTCTATTTCTTTATGATTCAGTCCTGGTAGTTTGTATACCTATAGGAATTTATCCTTCTAGGTAGTCCAATATGTTGATATATAATTGTTCATAGTAGTTCTTCTATAATCCTTTGTATTTGTATGACATCAATTTTAATGTCTCCTTTGTGATTTATAATTTTATTTATTTGAGCCCTTTCTTTATTTCTTGGTAATCTAGTTAAGGATTTATCTATTTTATCTTTTCAGAAAACAGTTCTTTTATTCAATTCTTCTATTATCCTTTTAGACTCTATATCATTTATTTCTTCTCTGCTCTTTATTTATTTATTTATTTATTTATTTACTTAAATGTTTCATTTATTTCCAGGAGAGAGAGAGAGAGAGACAGCATGAGCAGGGGAGGGTCAGAGAGAGAGAGAGGGAGACACAGACTGAAACAGGCTCCAGGCTCTGAGCTGGCAGTCAGCACAGAGCCCGACGCGGGGCTCGAACCCACGAACCGCGAGATCATGACCCAAGCGAAAGTCAGATGCTTAACCGACTAAGCCACCCAGGCACCCCATCTCTGCTCTTTTTTCAATGTCTATTTATTTTTGAGAGAAAGAGAGAGAGCTAGAGCAAGGGAGTGCAAGCAGGGGAGGGGCAGAGAGAGGGAGACACAGAATCTGAAGCAGGTTCCAGGCTCTGAGCTGTCAGCACGGAGCCCAGCACATGGGTTGAACTCATGAGCTGTGAGATTATGACCTGAGCCAAAGCTGGATGCTTAACCTACTGAGACCCCAGGAGCCCCTATTTTTGTTCTTTTCTTTGTTGGAGCCTTCCTTCTACTAATTTTTGGCTTCGTTTGTTCTTTTTCTAGTTCTTTGAGAAGTCGTGTCTCCTATTTGGTTGTTTTGATGATTCACTGAGATACAAATAAAGTATTTAGAACCGTATCAGCATGCAGTAAATTTTTAATTAGTGTTAGCTGTTATTACCACCATCGTAAAAATGCCTATTATTTTCCAGGTGGTGGGACTACCAAGATGAAAAGATTCAATAACATCACAGTTTATTATAGGAGTCAAAGGTGCAAATAAACAATTGCCATGCAATTTGAAAAGTATAGCCTTAAAGATAAGTATGAATTTTATTGAGCAGATGTCAGTGACAGCTTCACAGCAGTATTATCACCCGAGCTGCTCATTTAGATGAATCCTCTAAGCAAGTAAGTAGGGAGAAGGTCATTCCAGGTGACGGATGCAGTATGGCAAAGAAGCAGAAGTCTGGAAGCGCATGGCTTTCCAGAGGCAATTGCTTTAGTGGGCTAAGGAAGGAGATGGTGACGGGACAGGTATTAGGAGTTACATTAGGAGAACCAGTGCTTCATGTACCCCAATGTTCATAGCAGCACTCTCAACAATAGCTAAAACATGGAAAGAGCCTAAGTGTCCATCAACGGACGAATGGATCAAGAAGATGTGGTTTATCTATACCATGGAATACTACATGGCAATGAGAAAGAATGAAATCTGGCCATGTGTAGCAACATGGATGGACCTTGAGGGTGTTATGCTGAGCGAAATAAGTCAGGCAGAGAAGGACAAATATCATATGTTTGCATGTATAGGAGGATTAGGAGGAACTTAATGAGGACCAAGGGGGAGAAGAAGGGGGGAAATGGTGGGGGAAAGGGGAGAGGCAAACCATGAGAGATTCTTGAATGCTGACAAAAACTGAGGACTGATGGATGTGGGGAGGAGGGGGGATGGGCATGGAGGAGGAGGGCACTTGTGGGGATGAGCACTGGGTGTTATGTGGAAACCAACTCGACAATAAACTATTTGTGAAAAAAAAAAAAAAAAAAGAACTAGTGCTTAATAGATCCTGAAGGACTTTGCCTCCTACACCAAGGAATTTGGCAATTTGGATTTATTGGATTTATTCCATTCTTCATGAGAGCTACAAAAATATTTTAAGCAAGAATATGATGCTATCAGACTTTAACGTGGGATTATAGAAGTTAATAGAGTTGAGAGGCAGGCATACCAGTTAAGAGGCTCTTACTGTAATTCAGGCAAGGCTTGATGAGGGTCAAAACCCGAATGATGGAAATAAGGATGAAGAGAAATAGTAGGGAAGACCCTGGAAGCCTTGGAAGAGGGATGCTGGTTATTGGCAGATGATGAGGATGTGGGGGGAGAAAAGATGTTCTAGATATTTCACTTGGCTAATGAATGGATGATGTTCTCTCAATCGGAGCTGGGAAATACAGAATAAAGACCATATTTTTTGAAGAAATACAAATTTTGTGTTATTCTTGCTAAGGCTTTCTTTTTCTTTGTTTTCTTTTGTTTGTTTTTATACATTCAAGTAAACTGTCCAGGAGGTAGCTGGATATTTAGAGGAAAACTTTGAGGGAGAAAGCAGGACAAGGAATATTGGTTGTGGAACTACCACCTAAAGTGACATTTGTAAGCTAGTATTACTTTTTACTACATATACTCAGGTAACAGAAACCTAATGAAGCAAGAAAACCTGTATAAGGAAAACCTGTGTTAAGAATCCTAGGGATACATAATTCAGATGGAGAATGGCAGTTCTACAAATATCTGGTCTCCTTCCAGCTTGCTCAGCTACCTCTAGGTCAAAAACTGCTACAGGAGTTCTACCATTCACATCTTCTCATATTATTTATTCATAGTAGGGAAGAAAGAAGGCTTTGACCATCCTTTTAAAAGAAAGATTTTAAGGGGCACTGGTGGCACTAGTTAAGCATCCAACTTCGGCTCAGGTCATCATCTCACAGTTCCTGAGTTTGAGCCCCCACTGCACTGTCAGTGCACAGCCTGCTTAGGATTCCTCTCTCAGCCTCTCTCTCTGTCCCTCCCCCATTTGTGCTCTCTGTTTCCCTCTCTAAATAAATACATAAACTTAAAAAAAATATTAGAAGAAAGACGTTAGGCTGAGTAATGTATAGAATCGTTGAATCACTATATTGTACACCTGAAACTAGTATAACTTTGTATGTTAACTATAGTGGAATAAAAAGCAAAGAACTTAAAAGTATCATACGTCTGATTATAACTCATTTTCTAGAATGTAGTCATGTGGCTTAAGTTAGGTTTAAGGGACCCTAGGTAATATAGAAATTCTACTGATGGACATGTGTCCAGCTAAAAATGGGAAGTTTGTTTGTTTTAAATGTGGGAGAATGGAGGATATTTGGAGGTGATTATCAGTCTCTGCAGTACCAGGGAAGTGGATGAGTTTGCCTAAGGAAAGTGTACGAAATGAGAAAGGAAAGGGGCTAAAGGTGGAACGTTGAAGCGTGTTTAACCATCCCACCCATTTGTAGATACTTATTGTAGACTCTTGTTCATTCTGCTGGTGTAACATCTGACTGGTTTTCTCTTATTTCTCTCTAACTTTTGCTCGATACTCTTCCCAGTGTCTTGTTTCTGAACTCAGAATAATATGTATACACACTGCCAAAGGCAGGAGTGGAAAAATAAAAAGAGGTTCATTCTAAGTGTTGTCAACATGCACGCAAAAGAAGATGATAACTATGAGGTGATGGACATATTAATTAGCTTGATTGTGGCGATTATTTTACAATGCATATCAAATCATCAAGTTGCTCACTTTAAATATATACAAGGTTTAATAATCAGTTATACCTCAGGAGAACTAGAGGGACAATAAGGAACCAATAAATATGTTCACCAATGTGGCAGGATATAAGATCAGTAGATAAAAATCAGTTGTATTTGTGTACGTTAACAGTGAACACTCTGGGAATAATATTAAGAAACAATTCCAGTTACAGAAGCATTGGAAAAGAATAGAATCCTTAGGAATAAATTCTAAAACAATTGCAAGACTTTTTGGTATGGTCTGAATGTTTGTGTCCTCCCCCCCACCATTTGTATACTGAAATGCTAATGTCCAGATGGTATTAGAAAGTGGAGCCCTGGGGCGCCTGGGTGGCTTAGTCGGTTAAGCGTCTGACTTTCGCTTAGGTCATGATCTCGCGGTTCGTGGGTTCGAGCCCCGCGTCGGAATCTGTGCTGACTGCCCGCTCAGAGCCTGGAGCCTGTTTCAGTCTGTGACTCCCTCTCTCTCTGACCCTCCCCTGCTCACGCTGTCTCTCTCTCTCTCCTAGAAATAAATAAAAAAAAAAAAAAAAAAAGAAAGTGGAGCCCTGAAGGATGTGAAGTTCTGGGGGCAGAATTCTCATGAATGGGATTAATGACTTATAAAAAAGGCTCCGGAGAGATCCATAGGCCCTTCCACCATGTGAGTTCACAGCCAGAAGGTGCCAACTGTGAACTTGGTACCATGATCCTGGACTTCCAGCCTCCAGAACTATGAGAAATAAATATTTATTGTTTATAAGCTACCCAGCCTGTGGTATTTTTATAGTAGCCTGAACAAATTTGTACACTGAAAAACTACAAAATATCATTAAAAGAAATTAAAGATCTAGTAATAAAAGGACTTCCTATGTTCATGGATAGGACAATTTAATATTGTTAGGATGATAATAGCCCCCAAATGGATCTATGGATAGAATATAGTCCTTATTGAAATCCAAGCTTCATTTAAACTAACTGATTCTAAAATTCATATGAAAATGCAAAGGCCTAAGAAAATCTTGAGAAATAGAACAAAGCTGAAGGAATCACACTTCCCAATTTCAAACCTTAATGAAAAGTTAGAGCAATCAACACAGTGTGGTACTGGTGTAAAGACAGAGATGTAAATCAGTGGAATATAACTGATAGTTCAGAAATAAACCCATTTATGGTCAATAGCATTTCTTTAAGAGTGCTATGGGGGCAAAGAATAGTCTTTTCAACAAATGGTGCTGGTTAAGGGTAGGACAACTGGATGTCCACATGCAGAAAAATAATGCTTGACACTAATCTCACATCATATGTAAAAAGTAACTCAAATTTCTAATTTAAAGAGCTAAAATACACAATGTTTGGAAGAAAATATAGTCATAAATCTTTTTGACCCTGGATTAGGTGATTGATTTTTAGATATGATACCACCAAAAGCACAAACAACAAAAGAAAAGAAATAATGCATTCAACTTCATCAAAATTTAAATATTCTGTGCTTCAAAGAATGCTATTAAGAAAGTGAAAAGGCAGCCCGCACAATGGGAGAAAATATTTGCTAATCATGTATCTGATAAAGGACTTGTATCCAGAATAAAGGACTCTTACAACTCAATAATTAAAAAAACCAAATAACCTAGTTAAAAAAATAGGTTCATTAAACATCTGGTTATTTTTCTACATGATACTCAAAATAAATTTGCATTTGAATGATATTTTCACTTGAAGTATAGGTACTCTGAGCACTTTAGATGACAAACAGTGAGAAATGGACTTCCCTCACTTGGTCATAAATTTGGTCACAGTTTTTAAAGATGCCATCTCAAGCTTTCTATAGACCTCGACCGACTTTCATGGTAATGAATCTTGTAAGGATGTTGCTGTTAAAACTCCAAAAAGCAGGAAAAACAATGCCATCATTTTGCTTTTCTCAAAATCAAACAAACAAAACTTTCACATTTTAAAAACTTAAATAAAATCTCACTCATGACACAGTTCTCAAATTAATTTCACAGAGAACTTCATTTTTGTTTGTTCTTGACTTTTGAATGATTCTGTTTTGCAAAGAGTTAGGAGTTGTGTTCATCTGGAATTACTAATTCAGAGTAGGCACCATGGAAAGGCTAATATGAAGAGTCTTTTTATTTGTTTCAAATTGGAATTTTTATTGCCACAACATCTGTTATAAATTGGCAATCGATGGTAACAGAGGATTTTGTAGGGCTCCTAGTCCGCTGATCATATGCAATGGATTTGGAAAAGGCCTAGTCTAATATACTTCATATGTATAGTACATTCATATCAATGCTCACAATCAGGAATTTCAAAATAAGCTGACTCCAGAGCAATCAATTAATCTACTTTAAACAGTGTACCACAGAATTTCCAGTAACCAGATTTATTATAACATCATGTGCATTACAATGAAATCTCATAAGATAACTGTCAATTATATTTCCCCTCATTTCATTAGCAGAGAGGCCTGATATTTTTGTATAGCTAACTGAGAATTCATGGCACTTAGCATACAATTGTATTGTAAATTGCTTTATTTTTTAAAAAAGCCTGTTTGTGTCATAGCATGATTGACATTTTGGCACAACTGTGTAGAACTCTGGAAATAATGTTTATTACTTAACTGATGCATTTACGGGAAAGGTTCAAAATGAAAAAAAAAAATTTCTTGTGGAAAATATGGTAATTGCTTTTGGGACCTGTATGGTTTCGTGGCCAGAGCTAGATAGGGGATCTTTCTGACTTAGCTTTATATATTTTCATGAATAAGTAAAAAAATGTATTCATGGATTCATTCACTATACAAATATTGTATGAATGCCTGTTAAGTGCCACATGCTAGAACAATGCTGTGTACACCGTGATGAACATAACAGACCTGGTCAATGCCATTGGCAAACTTGTAGTTCTATAGAGGAATCAGAAATAAACATAAAGATGCCTTTATATATAAATGCACACATACACACAATGTTTTAGATATGAAATTCCAAAATGAGTTGGTGCTAAATAAAGATTTAAAAAGTAGATGGCGAGAATCATTCAGAAAACATGTAACTCCCTCTAGCAAAGAAGAGAGAGAAAGGGGTACAGGAAGTCGAGAATGGACAGAGAGAGAGAATTTGGGGAGACACTTTTGTGTGTTCTGTGAGTACTCCTTCTCTATCCCAACTCAATAAGAGACCAGTTGGGTTTATTTCTTCAATGTAATAAGAAGGCTTTCATTGGGACAATGAAGTACGTTCTCCAGAGTGGGGATTCCACAGCAGGGACACCCCATGGATGGTCTGATTCCTATCTGAGAAATGCAACAGCACAAACAGGCTGGCCAGCTCCTGTGGGACAAGTTGAACAACAATGACTATAGTGCTATATAGCCTGCAATTATCTGGCATCGTGTTTCTCGTGGACTAAATGTGGCCCAAGTGAGAAAGAGAATCAGCCTGGGATCATCTGAGCTTCTAAGATCAGGACATTCCTGAAGAGGCAAACTTCAACAAACAGAATCTATTTATTACTTGTCACCTTCCTGTCCCCAATCCCCGTCCACCCCACCAGCCCTAGGCAGCCACTAATCTGCCTTCGGTCTGTATAGATTTGCCTACTTGGGGCATTTCATATAAATGCAGTTGTATACTATGCTGCCTGTTGTGACTGGCTTCTTTCACTTAGCATAATGCATTCAAGTTTTATGCGTGTTGTACAATACCTGTACTTTATTCCTTTTTATTGCTGAAAAATATTCCATATGTAGATATACCATGTTTGTTTATCCATTCGTTCATTGATGGACATTTCAGACATTTTTTAGTAAACTTTTAAAATGTTGATTTAGAGAGAAAGAGAAACAGAGTGTGAGCAGGGGAGACACAGAATCTGAAGCAGGCTCCAGGCTCTGAGCCCAGAGCTGTCCGCACAGAGCCTGATACAGAGCTCAGGATCATGAACCTGAAGATATGACTGGAGCCAAAGTTGGACATTTGACCAACTGAGCCACCCAGGAATCCCTCAGACATTTTATTATTTTAATTTAATTTAATTTAGTTTAATTTAATTTACTTTTACTTTATTTTATTTTATTTTTTTATTTTATTTTTTCGATCATCACATTCCAACTTTGCAATGCTCCAAACCATATAATTAACTTTATTTTGGATGAAATCAATAGATTATTGATGTCTCTACATATACCCAACTAACCTGAATGGTATATCTTAAAAATATATCAACAATGATGGAGATGTCATCATACCCATTAATGAGATGTAGGGCTAATCAGTTTCAAATGCTGAAAAGCGAATATAGAGCCAGCAAAACTGGAATGAGTTAGCAGTGCTAAGAAACTTTTCTGGCTTCTCAGAGCTCTGCAGTCAGTTTGACTGCTCCTACCTTGGCTGGTAACCAGCACTGACACTTTATTTGCAGATTGAAGAGCAGGTAAGATGTAGATCATCAAGATTTTTTAAAAAAATGGATTCTTTACTTATTTATAGCAATCATTTCCAACTTGAACAAACATTTCTTTTTCAGAACATAGCTTTTAAGCCATTGCCAAAATATTAGGGCAAATAGCCTTTTTTTTTTTTTGTCTTGGCACAGTGTACATAAACATACAATGCCTTGCTTAAATATTCATAGACTCCCAGCTCACAGTACAGTAACTTAATAATAAAATATTTTGAAGAGGGAACGATTCTGTGGAGCTTGTGATACCACTAATGGATTTGAAGAGGATGCTAATGCATTGTAGGAGGAAGTGAATTGAGCTCTCGTGTGTAAAGGAGGATTATAAAATATAATTATGAAAAAGCAATAGTGGCAGGCTTGAGGAAGTTCTGTTGATGTGTGGGTACTACAAACGACATGTTTTGTTGATGAGAACGAAGGCTTAGATGGATATTTACTGTGCTAGCAATCTTCTCTATCCGGAAACATGGAATGCATTATAGAAATGGCCATTTTGTGAACTCTGGAGTGAAAATTAAATAGTGTAAGATGGAGGCTGACAAGACCCAGGCAGCTTTTCATTTCAAATAACAGCCATCTAGGAAGGCTAAGCTTTCATATCAAGAACTTCATGAAGGCACTGGAAGAAAAAAAAAGTGATATGACTGTTAAAGTGGAGGAAAAACTTTTTTTTTTTGTATAAAGAAGATTAAGGAATTCTAGGAAATTAAATAATTCACGGTATCCTGCTAGGAGAGGAGGAAGCATGTGAACTTTTTTGAATATCATTTCTTGGGTGCAGCACCGACAACTTACAATGCATTGTAGGCATCAGTAGGAGTAAGTACCCCCTGGACGTGCAGTGAGAGCCTCGGCTTCTCGAAGCTTTCAGTTGCAATGTCATTTCTTTACCTAAGGCTCTACCCCTTCAGGCAAATTAATTAATATTCTTACCCTATTAATCTGATATTTACTGAATGAAATGAACAATGCGCAATAACCGATATATGGAAGAACATTGAAGAGACCTCGTAATCAAGGTACCCAATTCATAACCCTTTCCTTTCATTCTGCACTTTATGATTACAGCTCAGTGTTTTAGCAAGGTCTTTCACCAAGGAGTATTTATGAAATAGCAATAGAGTTTATTTTTCAGAACCATAGTAAGTAAATGAGAGTTGCCCTTTAACGAAACTATTTTGGAAGACAAATGTGGGTTCTAATAATTTCGACATTGTTTAACGTATTTATGAAATGCTGTGTTTCTGTAGAGAAATTGTTTAAAGATTATGAAAAAATTCAAACAGAAAATAGGCGCGCAACCAAGTTTCAATAGTTGTTAGCTTTCGCCATTTTTAGTGCACATCTCTCTCTCCCCCTCCCCACCCCCTTCCCATACAAGTAGAACTCTCCTGATACACCCGAATTTTCATCCCATTTATTCTGTCTCCCTCCTTGGAAAACACTGCTTTTGAGAAGCTGGTGTGAACCTTTTCCATTCCTTTTTAAAAAAAGAATTTTGTAGAGCAGTTTTAGACTTAAAACTAACTAGTTGAGAGGAGGGTGCAGAGATTTCCCAAATACTCCCTGCCCACCCCAGTCTGCCACATGCCCAGCCTCTCCCGTTATCAACATCAGTCACCAGAGTGTGTTTTCTTTTTCTGTTGTTGTTGTTGTTGTTTTTAATGTTTTATTTATTTCTAGGAGAGAGAGAGAGAGACAGCGTGGGCAGAGGAGGGTCAGAGAGAGAGAGTGAGTCACAGTCTCCGAAACAGGCTCCAGGCTCTGAGCTGGCAGTCAGCACAGAGCCCGACGCGGGGCTCGAACCCACGAACCGCGAGATCATGACCTAAGTGAAAGTCTGACGCTTAACCGACTAAGCCACCCAGGCGCCCCTCTGTTTTTTGTTTTTTGTTTTTTTACAAATAGTTTATTGTCAAATTAGTTTCCACATAACACTCAGTGCTCATCCCCACAAGTGTCCTCCTCCATGCCCATTCCCCCTTCCCCCACATCCATCAGTCCTCAGTTTTTGTCAGCATTCAAGAGTCTCTCATGGTTTGCCTCTCTCCCTTTCCCCCACCATTTCCGCCCTTCTTCTCCCCCTTGGTCCTCTGTTAAGTTCCTCCTAATCCTCCTATACGTGCACACATATGATATTTGTCCTTCTCTGCCTGACTTATTTCGCTCAGCATAACACCCTCAAGGTCCATCCATGTTGCTACACATGGCCAGATTTCATTGTTTCTCATTGCCATGTAGTATTCCATGGTATAGATAAACCACATCTTCTTGATCCATTCATCTGTTGATGGACACTTAGGCTCTTTCCATGTTTTAGCTATTGTGGAGAGTGCTGCTATGAACATTGGGGTACATGTGCTCCTATGCATCAACATTTCTGTATCCCTTGGGTAAATTCCTAGCAGTGCTATTGCTGGGTCATAGGGGAGTTCTATTGTTAGTTTCCTTAGGAACCTCCACACTGTTTTCCAGAGGGCTGTACCAGTTTACATTCCCACCAACAGTGTAGGAGGGTGCCCGTTTCTCCACATCCTCGCCAGCATCTAGAGTTTTCTGATTTGCTCATTTTAGCCACTCTGACTGGCGTGAGGTGGTACCTCAGTGTGGTTTTGATTTGTATTTCCCTGATGAGGAGGGATGCTGAGCATCGTTTCATGTGTCTGTTGGCCATCTGGATGTCCTCTTTGGAGAAGTGTCTGTTCATATCTTCTGCCCATTTCTTCACTGGGTTGTCTGTTTTTCAGGAGTGTAGTTTGGTCAGTTCCTTATAGATTCTGGATATTAACCCTTTATCTGATATGTCATTTGCAACTATCTTTTCCCATTCCGTTGGTTGCCTATTAATTTTCTGGGTTGTTTCCTTGGCTGAGCAGAAGCTTTTAATCTTGAGGAGGTCCCAATCATTTATTTTTGCTCTTGATTCCCTTGCTTTCGGGGATGTGTCAAGTAAGAAGTTGTTGCGGTGGAGGTCAAGGAGGTTGTTTCCTGCTTTCTCCTCTAGGGTGTTGATAGTTTCTTGTCTCATGTTCAGGTCCTTTATCCATTTTGAGTTTACTTGTGTGCATGGTGTGAGAAAATGATCTAGTTTCATTCTTCTGCATGTTGCTGTCGAATTCTCCCAACACCATCTGTCTTTTTTCCATCGGATATTCTTTCCTGCTTTGTCAAAGATCAGTTGGCTGTATACTTTTGGGTCCACTTCTGAGTTCTCAATTCTGTTCCATTGGTCTATGTGTCTGTTTTTGTGCCAATACCATACTGTCTTGATGATGACAGCTTTGTAGTAGAGGCTAAAGTCTGGGATAGTGATCCCTCCCGTTTCGGTTTTATTTTTCAGTATTACTTTGGCTATTCGGGGTCTTTTGTGGTTCCATACAAATTTTTGGATAGTTTGTTCTAGCTTTGAGAAGCATGCTGGTGCAATTTTGATTGGAATTGCATTGTGTGTAGAGTGCTTTTAGTAGTAATGACATCTTAAGTATATTGATTCTTCCTATCCATGAGCATGGAATGTTTTTCTATTTCTTTCTGTCTTCTTCAATTTCCTTCATACGTTTTCTATAATTTTCATCATACAGATCTCTTGTATCCTTGGTTAGGTTTATTCCTAGGTATTATATGGATTTTTGTGCAATTGTGAATGGGATCAGTGTCCTGATTTCTCTTTCTGTTGCTTCATTGTTGGTGTATAAAAATGCAATCTATTTCTGTACGTTGATTTTGTACCCTGCAACTTGGCTGATTTCTTGGATCAGTTCTAGTAGGCTTCTGGTGGAGTTTGTCGGGTTTTCTATGTAGAGTATCATGTCATCTGTGAAGAGTGAAAGTTTGACTTCCTCTTTGCCAATTCTGATGCCTTTGATTTCCTTTTGGTGTCTGATGGCTGATGCTAGGACTTCCAGCACTATGTTAAACAACAGTGGTGAGAGTGGACATCCCTGTCGTGTTCCTGATCTCAGGGGGAAAGCTCTCAGTTTTTCCCCATTGAGGATGATGTTCGCTGAAGACTTCTCATAGATGGCTTTGATGATGTTTAAGCAGGTTCCTTCTATCCCGACTTTCTCTAGAGTCTTTATTAAGAAGGGATGCTGTATTTTGTCAAATGCTTTTTCCACATCTATTGACAGGATCATATGGTTTTTATCTTTTCTTTTCTTGATGTGATGGATCACATTGATTGATTTGCGAATGTTGAACCAGCCCTGTAACCCAGGAATGAATCCCACTTGATCTTGGTGGATGATTCTTTTTATATGCTGCTGGATTCGATTTGCAAGGATCTTGTTGAGAATTTTTGCATCCGTATTCATCAAGGATATTGGCCTGTAGTTCTCTTTTTTTGCTGGATCTCTGTCTGGCTTGGGAATCAGAGTGATGCTGGCTTCATAAAATGAGTCCAGGAGTTTTCCTTCGATTTCTATTTTTTGGAATAGCTTGAGAAGAATTGGTATTAAATGTTTTTTTAAAATGTTTTATTTATTTCTAGGAGAGAGAGAGAGACAGCGTGAGCAGGGGAGGGTCAGAGAGAGAGGGAGTCATAGACTGAAACAGGCTCCAGGCTCCGAGCTGGCAGTCAGCACAGAGCCCGATGCGGGGCTCGAACCCACGGACCGCGAGATCATGACCTAAGCAAAAGTCGGACGCTTAACTGACTAAGCCACCCAGGCGCCCCGGTATTAAATGTTTTAAATGTCTGGTAGAATTCCCCAGGGAAGCCATCAGGTCCAGGGCTCTTATTTGTTGGGAGATTTTTGATCACTGATTCAATTTTTCACTCGTTATGGGTATGTTCAGGTTTTCTATTTCTTCCTGTGTGAATTTTGGTAGTGAGTGTGTGTTTAGGAATTTGTCCATTTTTTCTAAGTTGTCCAATTTGTTGGCATATAATTTTTCATAGTATTCCCTGATAATTGCTTGTATTTCTGAGGGGTTGGTTGTAATAAGTCCATTTTCATTCATAATTTTGTCTATTTGGGTGTTCTCTCTTTCCTTTTTGATAAGTCTGGCTAGAGGTTTGTCAATTTTGTTTACTTTTTCAAAAAACCAACTCTTGGTTTCATGGATCTGTGCAATGGTTTCTTTGGTCTCGATGTTGTTTATTTCTGCTCTAATTTTTACTATTTCTCTTCTTCTACTGGGTTTAGGGCATTCTTCTTGCTCTGCCTCTAGTTCCTTTAGGTGAGCTGTTAGATTTTGGACTTGCGCTTTTTCTAATCTCTTGAAATAGGCCTGGAGAGCAATGTACTTTCCTCTGAGGACTGCCTTTGCCGCATCCCATAGATTGTGAATTGTTGTGTTTTCATTTTCATTTGTTTCCATATATTTTTTAAATTTCATCTCTAATTGCCTGATTGGCCCATTCATTCTTTAGAAGGGTGTCTTTTAACCTCCATGTTTTTGGAGGTTTTCCAGACTTCTTCCTGTAATTGATTTCAAGTTTCAAAGCATTGTGATCTGACAGTGTGCATGGTATGATCTCTATTCTTTTATATTTATTGAGGGCTGCTTTATGTCCCAGTATGTGATCTATCTTGGAGAATGTGCCATGCGCACTTGAGAAGAAAGTAAATTCCCTGGCCTCAGGATGTAAAGTTCTAAATATATCCGTCAGATGCATCTGGTCCAATGTGTCTTTCAAGTCCATTATTTCTTTAGTGATTTTCTGTCTGGTTGACCTACCCATTGCTGTAAGCAGAGTATTAAAGTCCCCTGCTATTAGCACATTCTTATCTATAAGCTTGTTTCTGTTGGTGATTAATTGTTTTAGATGTTTAGGTGCTCCCATATTCGGTGCATAGACATTTAGGATTGTTAGTTCTTCCTGATGGATGGACCCTGTAATTATTATGTAGTGCCCTTCTTCATCTCTTGTGATTGTCTTTAATTTAAAGTCCAGTTTGTCTGATATAAGTATCGCTACTCCGGCTTTCTTTTGATTTCCTGTAGCATGATATATATTTCTCCATCCCCTTACTTTTAATCTGAAGGTATCTTCCCGTCTAAAATGAGTTTCTTGTAGACAGCATATAGATGGATTTTGTTTTTTAATCCATTCTGCTACCCTATGTCTTTGTATTGTAGCATTCAGCCTATTTACATTCAGTGTTATTATTGAAATGTGTGGGTTTAGAGCCTTTGTATCTTTTGTAGGGTTCATGTTTGTGGTGGTGTCTCTGGTATCTTTGTTCCTTGCAACCTTTCCTTCAGAGCATCCCCCTCAGGATTTCTTGTGGGGCTGGCTTCATGGTGACAAATTCTTTCAATTTCTGTTTGTTTGGAAAGGTTTTTATCTCTCCTTCTATTTTGAATGAAAGGCTAGCTGGATAGAGGATTCTTGGCTGCATATTTTTACTGTTCATCACATTGAAGATCTCCTGCCATTCCTTTCTGGCCTGCCACGTTTCAGTAGATAGGTCTGTCACCACTCTGATGGGTTTCCCTTTGTATGTGAGGGCCCTTTTCTCCCTAGCTCCTTTCAAAATTCTCTCTTTGTCCTTGTATTTTGCCATTTTTATGATGATATGTCGTGCAGAAGATCGATTCAAGTTACGTCTGAGAGGAGTCCTCTGAGCCTCTTGTATTTCCACATTGACTTCCTTCCCCAGGTCGGGGAAGTTCTCTGCTCTAATTTGTTCCAGGACTCCTTCAGCACCTTTCCCTCTCTCTTCCTCTTCTGGGATTCCTATGATATGGATATTGTTGCGTTTGACTGTATCGCTGAGCTCTCGAATTCTTCTTTCCTGTTCCTGGATCAGTTTGTCTCTTTTTTTGTTAGCTCCTTGTTTTTCTATAATGCTGTCTTCTAAATCACTTATTCTCCTTTCTGTCTCTTCAATCCGTTCATTGGAGGCCTCTAATTTATTATGTATCTCATTTATCACATTTTTAAACTCTTCATGCCTATTTTTATTTTCCATTCTGTCTGTTGCCATAGTTTCTTTGATGTCCCCTATGTTTTTTCAAGCCCAGCTATTAATTTTACCGTTATTATTCTAAAATCTTGTTCAGTTATGCTGCTGATATCTGTTTTGAGCAGTTCATTTGCTGTCATTTCTTCTTGGAGTGTCTTTGGATGAGAGCTCTTTCGTTTCGTCATTTTAGTTAGCTTTCTGGCTCTTGTTGGTTTTAAAGACCTGTTATGCTCTCTGTTTCTATGAGGGCTGCTATATCCAAGAAGACTCTTTGACTGTCCAGGGTCTATCCTTTCAGAGAGTGTTTTTTGAATGGTATCCCTTAGTCTGTCTTGTTGGGACCTTGGTAATTTTATTTTCCTATTCGTAGTGATATTTGGGACTCTCCACCTTGTGTACTCTGGCTTGTTTCTTGAGGTAGCCCTGGAAAAGAAAACAGACAAACAAACACACAAGGAGCAGGAGCGCACAAACGCACAGGCTGATTCAACTAACATGCAAAGCGAGAGGGAAAACGAAAAAGTTAATAGAAAAGACGGAGGAGGGAGGGCGAATAATAGGGAGCATAAAATACATAAAAGGGTCAAAAAGGGGAAAAGAAAAGGAAAAAAGAAGAAAACCGATGGACAAAGAATGGTTTAAAGCATATACCTGGATTTCCCAGCTACAGTTAAATAGCCGTGTGTATGCAGTGCTGGTTGAAGAGCATAGAGAAAAAGAGAGAAGGCAGGGCGGAGATGAGGCAGATTTGGAAATAGAATGAACAGGCAGAAGGGATAAGAAGCTTTTTTCAAAGAGGTAAAGGGTAGAATATGGTTGGATAAGTGAGAGAAGGATGCTGGAATTATCCATAGAACCTATATAGTCTAATCACTCCTGAGAGAAAGAGATGAAAATGTTGGTAGGTGTAGAATTTACATCTACAAAATGGACTCGTGATTGGTTAAGGAAGCTGGCGACCAGAGTTAATCAGGTCAGTGTTCTGGGGAAAAAAGAGAGAAAAGAAAGAAGAAGAAAAAAACAATAGAAAAAAAAAAAAGGGAGGCGGGCAGCTCTCAGGCAGGGATGGGCGCGGCGTGACCCACTGCCTCAGGCGGGAGCTCTGCCTCGGCGGCTGTGGGGAGGAGAGTGTCGGTGCTCAGTCCCTTCTTGAACCAAGCTCTGCACCTCGCTTTTTTGGGCGTGGAAACTCCCCGTACGGGGGGCACAGCTGAAGCTGGTTGCACTCTTCAAGCCAGGCCAGGCCCAGTCTCCAAATCCCAGTCCGCGCCCCGCTGACATCGCCTTAGACACAGCTTCCCAGGCAGCCCCCTCGGGGCGATTCCAGGCCCCCTGCCGCGCTCTGGGGGCGGAGTCAGAACCGCTGCTTCCTTCTCTGGGTCGGGCTGGCGCGCATGCGCGGGGGCTTGCCTGCCAGGTGCACCGAGCCCGCTGGAGGGAGGAAAACCGGGTCCCTCTATGGCTCGTCACCCGAAACACGAACTCACAGGCAAATTTCCCAGTTTTTAGTTCTTTGCCTTCCCTCTCGGATTCCAGTCAGCCAGGAGCGCGGACGCCCGGTGTCCGCGCCGCTCTTTCAGGGGCCCCAGGCGCCCCAGAACTACAATGGCGGCAGGTGCGCCACCACTCTGAAGTCCAGCCGCCAGGAGCGGCACGAAGAAGCAGATGTGGGCTCAGCCCCCCCAGGACCAGTTGGCGCGAGGGGACCTGGCGTGCAGGTATTTGGCAAGTACCGTCTTTCTATGCACCGAGCAAAGGTTTCCCCCCTGAGCGGAGGTTTTTCTGTTTCGGACTCTCTCCTTTTCCCCTCTCACTCCCTGCAGAGGGTAGAGGGGGATCTCCTCCCACCCTGGAGTCCCCGATCCCCGCCCGTTTTTATCTTCCCTGGTTCGCACTCACATTAGAAGGTTCTCTCAGTGGATTGTGCGTCCTTTTTCTCCCAATCTCTCAGGTTTTGTAAGGTTTCCAATGGCTTCAGATCTTTTCTGTGTGATGTATGGGCGCGAGTGCAAGTACGGACCTCCTTTTTCTCCGCCATCTTGCTGTCTCCCCTCTGTTGTTGTTTTTATTTTTTATTTTTTATTTTATTTTATTTTTTTTATCTGTTAATAATTTATTAACCAATTTACCAGTTAAAAAGTATTTCTTAAGGATCTATGAGCTTGGAGCATTTTGCTAAGTCCAATGGGAGAAAACAATTGCAAATACATGGTTTCTATTCTTTTTTTTTTTTTTTTTTACAAATAGTTTATTGTCAAATTAGTTTCCACATAACACTCAGTGCTCATCCCCACAATGTCCTCCTCCATGCCCACCCTCCTCCCCCCCACATCCACCAGTCCTCAGTTTTTGTCAGCATTCAAGAGTCTCTCATGGTTTGCCTCTCTCCCTTTCCCCCACCATTTCCGCCCTTCTTCTCCCCCTTGTTCCTCCGTAAGTTCCTCCTAATCCTCCTATACGTGCACACATATGATATTTGTCCTTCTCTGCCTGACTTATTTCGCTCAGCATAACACCCTCAAGGTCCATCCATGTTGCTACACATGGCCAGATTTCATTGTTTCTCATTGCCATGTAGTATTCCATGGTATAGATAAACCACATCTTCTTGATCCATTCATCTGTTTATGGACACTTAGGCTCTTTCCATGTTTTAGCTATTGTGGAGAGTGCTGCTATGAACATTGGGGTACATGTGCTCCTATGCAT
The DNA here is from genome assembly GCA_017311185.1 of Proteles cristata cristata. Lineage (NCBI taxonomy): Eukaryota > Metazoa > Chordata > Mammalia > Carnivora > Hyaenidae > Proteles > Proteles cristata. Next base: position 252,666 of record JAESUZ010004484.1, on the reverse strand, counting down.
CAACATTTCTGTATCCCTTGGGTAAATTCCTAGCAGTGCTATTGCTGGGTCCTAGGGGAGTTCTATTGTTAGTTTCCTGAGGAACCTCCACACTGTTTTCCAGAGGGGCTGTACCAGTTTACATTCCCACCAACAGTGTAGGAGGGTGCCCGTTTCTCCACATCCTCGCCAGCATCTAGAGTTCTCTGATTGGCTCATTTTAGCCACTCTGACTGGCGTGAGGTGGTATCTCAGTGTGGTTTTGATTTGTATTTCCCTGATGAGGAGCGATGCTGAGCATCGTTTCATGTGTCTGTTGGCCATCTGGATGTCCTCTTTGGAGAAGTGTCTGTTCATATCTTCTGCCCATTTCTTCACTGGGTTGTTTGTTTTTCGGGCATGGAGTTTGGCGAGTTCCTTGTAGATTCTCGATATCAACCCTTTATCTGATATGTCATTTGCAACTATGTTTTCCCATTCCGTTGGTTGCCTATTAATTTTCTGGGTTGTTTCTTTGGCTGTGCAGAAGCTTCTGTTGTTGTTTTTAAACCATGGATGAACCTACTCTGATACATCCTAATCATCCAAAGTCCCTCGTGTATCTTAGGGATCACTCTTGGTGCTGTACATTCTGTGTGTTTCAACAAATGTGTAATGACATATATCCACTGGTCTTTTTATCGCCATAGTTTTGCCGTTTCCAGAACACCATGTTGTTGGAATCATACAGTATGTAACTTTTTCAGACTGGCTTCTTTCATTTAATAATACCCAATTAAGGTACCTCCATATCTTTTTGTGGCTTGATAGTTTACTTCTTTTAATGCTTTTTAATGCTGCATAATACTCCATTGTCTGGGTGGGTCAAGTTAGTTTATTCGCTCACCTACTGAAGACCACTTCAGTTGCTTCTGAGTGTTGGGAATTATAAACAAAGCTGCTGTAAACATCTGTGTGCAGGTTTTGGTATGGATACAAGTTTTCAACTCCTTTCGGTAAATATCAAGGACATGGATTGCTGCATCATATACTCTGACGTGGTTAAAGTATGTTTTGTAAGAAACTATCAAACTATCTTCCTAAGTGGTTGGACTATTCTGAATTCCCACAGATGGTTGCCCCTCACTCTCACCAGCATTTGGTGCTCTCGGTGTTCTTTCATGCAGTTTTGATGCTTTTAATATTTATAAATGTATGTAATATTTATACTGTGATTTTAAAATGTACATTTTTATGTTTCTTTTAAAGGTATACTTTTGAAACTTGCTTTTTTCCTACTCAACAGTATGTTTTAGAGTTTTATTTCTGTAGCTATATACTCATCTATATAAATTGCTATATAGTATTTCCTTGTATTAAAGCCATAGTTTTTAAATCAGTTCCTCTCCTGAAGGACTAAATATAAATATGAATATGTTTCATGGTAATGGTATATCAGATTTTTATTAAATTTTTAGTTATCACCTTTGTTCACTTTTTGACTGAAATAGTTGTTTCTTGGTTTTTTAAAAGGTATCTTTTCTATGTCCTGGATAGTATTAATTTGTCAGTTATATGTACACAAAAATCTTCCAATCTGTGGTCTTTCTTACTCCTTTATTTAAAGGGTTTTTTTTTTCCACATTGTAGTTTATTTTTGGAATGTTCTTAAACTTAGCATTTTTTCTTTTATTTTTTTTTGGTGTTGTGTTTATTTAAGAATTCTTTTACCTCCATGTCATATAGATCTCTTATACCTTATTCTAAAAATTGCAGAGTTAATTCTCAATATTTAGGGCTTAATCCATTTGTATGTGCACACCTGTATCTGTATGCCATGTGGGGAAAGATCTAGACACATCTTTTATCACATATCACTAATTTTCATTATTATTTTATTGACTACTCAGTACATCATTTCCCCTGTGGTATGTAACACATCTCTGTCGTATATGAAACTTACTTATATTTAATAGCCTGTTTCTAATTGAGCAAATAGAAGTGAAATATCTCAACTGTTTGGTGTTTGCTTAACCTTCTAAGAGGCTATTATACAGCGTTTTATAGTGGTTGTACAATTTTACATTTCCACCTGCAATGTATATGAGAGTTTCAGTGGCTCTATCCTTACTAGCATTTGGTATAGTCAGTTTCTATTTATGAATTTTTAATGTTCACCATTCGAATAGACATGTAGTAGTATCTCATTGTGCTTCATGTGTTTGTTTGCCATCTGTATATCTTTTTTGATGATCGATCTGTTCAAATTTTTGCCCACTCTTTTATCAGTCTGTATGTTTCATTGTTTGTTAACTTTTGAGAGTTCTTTATATATTCTGGAGACAAGTCCTTTGTGAGACATGTGACTTGCAAATACTTTCTCTTGGTTGGTGGTTAGTTCTTCATTCTACTAGCCATATCATAAAAATTTTTAATTATGACAAAGTCCACATTTATCGTTTTTCTTTTACTGGTTGTGACTATAGTTTTATGTCCAAAAATTCTTTACCTAACCCAACCAAGGTTTAAAGACTTGTTTCCTATGTTATGTTTAAAATTTTTATTGATGTCCACTTTACATTTAGACCTATGATTCATTTTGATTTAATTTTTGTAATAGGGCATGAGGAATAGACTGATCAGTTTCTTAAATATGAATGTCCAACTATTTCAAAACATGTGCTGAAAATACTATTCTTTCCCATTAACCATGTTTACATCTTTGTCAATACAATAAGCCATATCTGTGTGGGTATATTTTGATACTGCACTGATAACTTAGCTTTACATAGATGATGCAGTTATCTAATGTGAACCCTCCAAAGTTTTCTTTGTCAAAATTGTTTCAGCTATTCTAATTCCTTTATGTTTCCACATACATTTTAGACTCACTTACTAGCTGCAAAAATTCTAGTGGGGTTTTGATTGGGATCATGTTGAATTCAGATTAATTTGAGGGAAATTATCATATCATTAATACCATGTCTTCCAAAACATAAGCATGGCATGTCTCTCTATTTTATATACCTATATATAGTTTTTCTTTAATATTTTTCATCAGTGTTTCATGTTTTTAAGCATACAGATTCTGAACATATTTTGTTAGATTTATATCTAAGTATAAATGGTGCAGATTTTCAATTTTACCTCTAAATGTTCACACCTATTATACAGAAACATTGAATTGCATGGACAGTATTGTCATCTTTAAGATGCTTAAAGTTTTAATTGACTTGTATGGAATATTTCTCCTTTTATCTAGATATACTTTTACGTATTTCAGTACTTTTTCTCCTAGTTTTAATTTTGTGGCAATTGTATCCTAGTAAAATTTTATTTATAATTCTTTAGTTGCATAGAAATGCTACTGCATTTTATATTTTAATCTTGTGCTCAATAACGCTAAACTCTGTAAGTCAGCACTGTTCAATAGAAACGTAATATGAACCACATAAGTAATTTAAAATCTTATTATAGCCACATTCAAACACAAGGGGGGAAAACTCAGGTGAAATTAAGTTTAATAATGTACAATAAAACCTTGGTTTGACAGCAGAATTTGTTCTGTACACATGTTTGTGATCCAAAGCACTCGTATATCGAAGTGAATTTCAAGAACCATTGGCTCAGTCGTGATCATGTGACATTCAGCATTGTGTGCTACTCATATTGCAAGACATCGTTCATTTGTCAAGTTAAAATCTATTAGAAATATTTGCTTGTCTTGCAGAACACCCGCAGAAGTTACTCGTAATCCCAGGATTTACTGCATTCTATTTAATACAATATATCCAAAATATCCTCACTTTTAATATTAACCAATATATAAATTATGGATAAGATATTTTCTTCTTTTGTATACTAAGTCACCAAAATCTGGTATGTATTTTATACTCAAAGGAGATCTCAGATTGGATGGTTCACTTTCAGTGGTTCAAGGGAAATATAGCTTTGCTAAAGCAATAAAATTCTACCAAAATAGTAATACTGAATGAAAAGCTACTCTCTGTTGCTTCAGTTTGAAAATGTATATTTAAATTAATTTAAATTAAAATAAAAATTCAGTTTTACAGCCACACTAGTCACATTTCAGGTGCTCCATAAACACAGAAAGCTAGGGACTACCTAAGTGCACAGTGTAGATGTAATTAGTTCTGCTTTTCATTTCTCTTTTTAACATTTTGGCCATATTTTAACACTTTTTTCATTCTATTTTCTTCAAGTATACTCCATTGTTCATTTTTTTCCAACTGGATGATTATTTCATTAATTTTGAATTTTCCTTTATGTTAGTGTAATCAATTTGATAAGATCATAATCTTCTTCAAAGTACTACTTTACATATATCTCATTGTCATTCAGTTTTACATGTGTTCTCATTCCATTTTCATATTTTCCATGACTAATAAATAATTTAGAGGTGCTTTTTCAAATTTCCAAATGTATGAGAGGACTTAGGAATATTTTTTTTTTAATGTTTTATTTATTTCTAGGAGAGAGAGAGACAGCGTGAGCAGGGGAGGGTCAGAGAGAGAGGGAGTCACAGACTGAAACAGGCTCCAGGCTCTGAGCTGGCAGTCAGCACAGAGCCCGACGCGGGGCTCGAACCCACGAACCGCGAGATCATGACCCAAGCGAAAGTCGGACGCTTAACCGACTAAGCCACCCAGGCGCCCCGACTTAGGAATATTTTTATGATTTTAATTTTATTGCATCACAGAGAACCTAGCTGATATATACTGTTTCGTATTTATAGAAACTTCATTTGTGATCCAGTATGTTCTAGCTAAGTTTCTAAGGTCAAGCTGTAAGTTTATTTACCATCTTTACTGGTTTTTAGTCAGCATTGTCTATCAATTACTAAAAGACATCCTGTCTACCAGCTCCTACTGTAATTGCTATTTTGTTAACTGCTTTGTAATTTTAGGAATTCTTGAATAGACTTGAGACTATATTTTAGAGAGCACGTAGCTCAGAATCATTCTTATCTTTGATAGTGATATCTATCACTATCTATATATGATTCGTCTATCCATCCACGCATCCACTTGGTCTTTTGTTTCATATTTGCCTGATAAACCCTGCTTTATTTATTTTCCTTTAAATCTATGTGTATTTACAATGGTTTGTTGTTTAAAATTCTTTTTAATGTTTATTTATTTTTGAGGGGGGGCAGGGCAGAGAGACATAAGGAGACACAGAATCTGAAGCAGGCTCCAGGCTCTGAACTGTCAGCACAGAGCCCAATGAAGGGCTCAGACGCAGGAACTGCAAGATCATGACATGAGCTGAAGTTGGATGCTTAACTGAACGAGCCACCCAAGTGTCCAAAACCTGTTTGTCATTAAATGTGTTTCTTTTTTAGGATATGAGGAAGCTTACTTCCCCCAAAGCAAACCCTGAAACGCAGATTTGGGTGCAGCTATTTTATCTGGGGATGAGGTGAGGAAGCTTAAATAAGAAAATGGGGGAGGTGAGATGGGAAGAAAGACAATGAAGTTTGTGCAAATAAACAGAATAGAGAACTGAGGTTCATTTGCCTTGAGGATCCTCTGAGAAACCTCTTGGGGGTCTGGACAATTTGTACAATGACTCCATGCCTTTGAGCATTGTCTTGAACATTAAATACCTCACACATCCCGAATGATCCTCTGTGTGATCAGGAAGCTTACAAAAGCGCTCAAACAGGGAAGAAAAGAATAGGTGTTTGACAGGTGGGGAGTTCTCTGGGTCAGGTGTTGACAGTGCCTAGAGTTAATTTAACAGTATCTGTGTTTAATTTTTAAAATGTAATCTGACAATCACTGTTTTTCAGCTATTGGTTTTTGTCCATTTAGATTTATTTGGATTTTTTCCCCACTATTTATTTTTATACTATTAATTAATTACATTTTTCTTGGCTTCCTTTTTTCCTCTTTCCCTCTAATATTTATTAAATGTATTGAATTTTGTTTATGCTTGTTTTTCCCCTAATACTGGTTTTGACAATTAAAGTTTTGTTTGTACCCCTAAAATTTGAATAGAAGATACTCAACCTAAAGTTCTTTATATCTAACTTGTTCAAGATAATAAAAGAAACTAGACTTCTTTTTCTTCAACCTACCCCCTTGCACCTACCATACATGGGTAATTATTGTGTGGTATATTATTTGCATTTTGTTTTTATTGTATCACATTTAGTTATTTTTTGTGTAGTTAATGCTTGCTTACTAATTTATTTGTTCACCATTGTTTCTTGTATCCTATTCCTTCCATTTGAGTTCACTTTCTTTTTCAATTAACTCTGTCTCTCAGCTTCTCTCAATGAGGCTTTTTAAGTTTGTTAAGTTTGTTAAGAGGTAAATTTCCCTAGCTTTTTTTTTCATTGGATAAAATGATTTATTTTTCTCTTACTCTTCAAACATTGTGAGTTTGATGCAAGCTCTTGCTTGACAGTTCTTTTCTGTAAATATTATCAAGATACTGTTCCATTGTTATATGAATTCTTTTGTCTACTGTCGAATTTTTGTCGCATTGTAGATAATTTGCTCTTCCTTCTGTTGGCTTTTAAATTTCCTTCTCTTTTTTCATATTCTTTTGTTTCACAATAATGTGTTTGGGTGAGGATTGATTTTTATTTATGCTGCTCTACAGCCATTGGACACACACCTTCACTCTGAAGACTTATGTCTTTTATCAGTTCCAAAAAATTTTCAGCCATCATCTCCTTGCATTCTGTCTCTTTTTTCTCTTAGAACTTACATTATTCATGTTACAATTTCTCATTTTATCTAATATGTTATCTCTTTGTCATCTTTTAATATTTTCTATCTTTGTGATTTTTCAGTCCTTTATACTGTATAATTTCCTGAGATACATATTCCAGTTCACATATTCTCTCAGCTACTTCTAATCTGTTCTTTAACTTATCCACTGAGTTTTTAATTTCAGTGATTATATTTTTTATTTCTTTGAATTCTAATGAACTTATTTCTAATGTCTTATTTCTAGCCTAAGTAACTTGGGAATTGGATCATATAACTTAATTACAGTTAACTCTTGAACAGCATGCGTTTAAACTATGTGGGTCCACTTATGTGTAGATTTTTTTATAAATACCATATAGTAGTGTAAATATATATTTCTTATGATTTTCTTCATAATCTTTCTCTAGCTTACTTTATTGTAAGAATATAGAATATGATTCATGTACAAAATATGTGTGACTGTTTTTGTTATTCTAAGGCTTCTGATCAACAGTAGGCTATCAGTAGTTAAGTTAAAAGTGATGCATGGAGGGGTGCCTGGTGTCTCAGTAGGTTAAGTGCCTGATTTCGACTCAGGTCATGATCTCACAGTTCGTGGGCTCGAGCCCCGTGTCTTCGGGCTCTCTGCTAACAGCTCAGAGCCTAGAACCTGCTTCAAATTCTCCCTTTCTCTCTGCCCCTTTTTCACTCACACTCTGTCTCTCTCTCTCTCAAAAATAAATAAGCATTAAAAAAATTAATAAAAGGTATGCATGGAATTGTGACTGTACAGGGGTTGATAATCCTAACCTCTGCATTGTCCAAGAACGAACTGTATGTTGCTTTTTAAAATTTACTTTTTTCTAGAATTAACATAGATTTAATTCAACAATTACTGTAGGTATAATGATGATTAATATCCATAGTGGCAGCATGGAAACATTATAAGTCTGAAGAATATTAAATGTTCTGTGTCTTTTATGAATTCATTTTTTAAATTTTATTTATTTTTTTAATTTTTAAATTTACATCCACGTTAGTTAGCATATAGTGTAACAATGATTTCAGGAGTAGATTCCTTAATGCCCCTCACCCATTTAGCCCATCGCCCCTCCCACACCCCCTCTAGCAACCCTCTGTTTATTCTCCATATTTAAGAGTCTCTTATGTTTTTGTCCCCTTCCCTGTTTTTATATTGTTTTTGCTTCCCTTCCCTTACATTCATCTGCTTTGTATCTTAAAGTCTTCGTATGAGTGAAGTCATATGATATTTGTCTTTCTCTGACTAATTCCACTTAACATAATATCCTCTAGTTCTATAAGATTTACTTTCTGATGGTTGTTTTGTCATCTAAAGTTCTTGTACTCCTAATCCTGCTTAGTCTTGCACATGTTGGAGTAGTTTTTTGTGTTTGGTGATTTTCACTGTGACCACATCTTTTGGGTGGGGCTTATTATTTCCATGACAGTCCTTTGGGCCAGAGTTTTGGAAGAGTCTAGTTTGAGTCTGTGACTAAATTTTGTATGAATTTTTAGCTTGAGGTTTCTCAAACCGTGTGGTAATATCTGACCACGAAGAAAGTGAATTTGGTTTTGCATTTCTAAGAGGCCTTTGGTTCGTGTGCATTGCTTTTCCAACAGAGTCTAGACAAAGACAGATTACTTTTCTCCTTTCTTGTTCTTTCCCTCTCACTACCTATTGGCAGATTTCCCCCCTTGTCTTCTCTAGCTTGTCTGTCTCCAAAGATCCCAATTTTATGAGCTAACTTCTTTTCTAGCTTCCTTTTTAACATAAGGCACAACTTTACCTTCAGTCATCCTGTGCATACTAACATCCAGCCCCTTAGTGACCACGACAGAATCCTGCCCATAGAGTTCACCCAGGTCCCACCACTTAGACTTTTAGTTCCTCTTTTTTTTTCCTAGCCTCTAGAGATCACCTTCTAATTTCTGAAGGCCAACTAAACATTCAGTTTACTTTTGGTTTACTACATTCAGAAGACTTTTGGTTCTCTTTTATCTATTATTTCTAAGAGTTTGTGTTGGGAGAGTCTTCAGACTTAGTCATATTGTTGGAACTGGAAATCCTATAGTAAATCTTTTGAAACAGATTTCAGAACACTTTCATGATCTATAGACTAAATCATCTTATTAGTGAATAGTCACATATTACATGCCCAAAGTTGTAGAGGTTCAAATAACAGCCCATAGGGACAATATCACCAGATTTGCCTTCACTTTAAAATTTGAAATAGGGTTTTATGAGAATAAATTGAGCAGAACATGTATTTTTCCAATGTACATTATGCAATACTGTCACATTATACAGAACCTGTGACATTAAGTAGACCAAATATAAAAACTCAATATTTGTGCATTTTTCCCAGTGTCCAAAAGTGCTGCTGAATAATTCAGAATCATAACAAATAGAACAAATACATCACATTTTAAACTCTACTTTTAGCTCATCCAGTGTTCTGGGAATTCTTGTCTTTCTTTTTGCTTATTTTTTTTCTGTGTATACCCTTCCTGAGATAACCTGACATGTGGTTGACAATGATTTAAATAGGACTTAATCTGGTCAGCAGAAAAAAAAATGTAGGAACTCATCTTGCTCAAACTCCAAATCCTCTATTTTCTATCTGTGATGGTAACTTGCACACCTGTGCTAAAGGAATGAAATCTCAGGTATGTGTTTAATTGTCTGGATTGATGAAAGAAATCAGAAGTTGCTCATTGCATCATATGGAGTAATTCCCATATAATTGTGTTTTAGACCAGTTCTTGAAGTAACAAAGAAATGAATAAACATCTTGGAGAGTCAGATGCATTCAATCTTTCATGTGTTGAACATGTTAGTATTGTTTGGTCCAATGAGATTCTACTGACCTTTCAAGAGGGTCTTCTCTAAGAGTCCATCCTGAGTAACTGGAAGTTCTTCTATCTGACTGAAGAAGTATATGTCTGACCAGGAAGGTTTCCTGGGAGGCTTTGGTCAGCTGGCCTGGAAGAGACAAAGTATAGAAATGGGGAAATATGCACAAGGCTTCTCACCATGAATAGGAATAGAATTGTGTAAAATGCTAAAAAGGGAGGATGGATAAAACCAAATCAAACTGGGATAAGGCAGGAGCATATAACTGAGAGGGTGGACAGGGTCAGGTGCAGCTTCAGAGGCTTTGAACCCTAACATTAAAGTACATTTGTACCCAAAACAGTTACAAATGCTATGTAACTCATAAAATCCTTGAAGGCAAAAACTGCTTAATTTACTTTTGTGTTCTTCATGTCCAGAAAAATGCTTTCTATACAGCAGAGACTTGTTGAATTTGATTGAATAAATGATGAGAAATAGTTGGGTGGAGGCAGAGCCCCATTGCATTTAAATGTATTACAGATCTTGCATAAATGTATTATTAGATCTCGCTCCCCAATGCGTCTCTTTATTTGTCCATATTTTTAGAGTTAAAGATGATATTTTAATATTACCCAAGAATGGGTGTATATATATGTGTGTGTGTGTATATATATATATATATATATGTTTTATTTATTTCTGAGACAGAGATAGAGAGAGAGAGATAGCATGAGCAGGGGAGGGTCAGAGAGAGGGAGATACAGAATCTGAAACAGGCTGTAGGCTCTGAACTAGCTGTCAGCACAAAGCCTGATGTGGGGCTCAAACCCATGAACCGTGAGATCATGACCTGAGCTGAAGTCAGACGTTCAACTGATTGAGCCACCCAGGCACCCCTAGAATGTATATTTTTTACTCTTCCCATAATTTTCTACAGCTGGAGAAAATCTACCTGTTGAAACTTTATAATTATAAATAGACAGCTCCATCTACTTAATAGAAGTGACCTGAATTGGAGGTGGGGTATATTTTCAAACTCAATTCCCTATCAGTCACAAATGGATCACATTGATTTAGAACTCATTTCTTTATTTAAGATATCACCTTTATTTTAAGATAATATAAAGAAATAGGGACTAGCAGGTATGGCCTGAGAATTGACTAAGGAATTTATACATGACTCTGTATATATGGAAACAATTTATTCTCATATTCATGGATACTAATCATGTCACCAGCCCCTATTTATTGCACACATTTAGTGTTCTCAGCTGAATACAAATGTTGCTGGTCCTCTATTTACTGTCTTCTAATGTGGGAAGTAATTGGGGACTAATCAGTGTGATATGCATTTTAGGTTGTTTTTCCAATGAAGCGAGGGCTTCAATACACCCATCCAAACATCTGGGTCTTGTTCATGGGAAATGGCTGGTCACTGTTGAAGCAGGCAGCATCTAACAACTCAGAAGCATTCCTCCCCCCGCCCAGCCCCCGCTGTGAAGATAATTCCTTCCTAATGAATCAAGTCCTCTTCTCCAATCTCATTTTCACCATATTACCCTGGAAGTATGTATTTATGTATGTTATGTAAATGTGTGCAACTACCATCCATCTTCTAGTTGTCCATTGACCTTACCCCATAGCAGAAGCAATATTTTATGATACTAGAATATAAAGACAATTGTATGGTAAAGATAAACATTAAAAAGAAAAAAAGAGTGGATACCAAAGATCATTTAGAGAAACAGGAGACGTTTAATAGGAGCTCGTGATTAGCAGGTTACTAAACTTGAAACTAAATTTGGCTCTGCATTTCACAAAGGACAAAGCACAATACAGGTTTGGCACAAAAACAAGAGAGGAAACCCAAGACTTAGGATGGTATTTGTTGAATGGCAATTAAGGAGGCTACAAGTTATTTTGGAAAGACAATTACAATAAATTTTGGATGGAATCTATCATCTGGATCTCTATGTAAGGGATATTGAGTAACATGATAAACAATGTATGTATTCAGTTATTTTCTAACAGATGCAGAACCCTTCCAAAAATAGAAGGTAGCATATATGAATTATAAAAGCTGAAGTTATAACATAACATTAACTCAGAGAAGGTATTTTTATAAAATGTAGGTTAATAAAATCGATATATTTTATTTTTGATGACCAAACTTAATTAAGAAAGTTTCCAATTGCTCTTTAGTTCAAATGTTAGAGTTCTAACCAACTTAAGTATCAAAGTGAAGGTCTGATTAAATGATCTGGTCAGACTAAGGGGAGAGCCTTTGCATTGTTTATTAAAAAGACGCCCATATGCTTTATGTATGTATTTTTAATTTCAGTATAGTTAACATATAGTGTTATATTAGTTTCAGGTGTACAGTATAGTGATTCAACACTTCCACACAACACCCAGTGCTTATTATTACAAGTGCACTCTTCACTACCTATCCCCTATTGAACCCATGCCCCCACCTCCTTTCTGCTAACCACCAGTTTGTTCTCTATATTTAAGCATCTGTTTCTTGATTTGTCTCTGTTTTTCCCTTTGCTCATTTGTTTTTTTCTTAAATTCCATCTATGAGTGAAATCATATGGTATTTGTCTTTCTCTGACTGACTTACTTCGCTTAGCATAGCATTGTCTAGCTCCATCCATGTCTTTGCAAATGGCAAGATTTCAGTCTTTTTTTAAGGTTGTGTAACACTCCATTGTATGTATATACTACCTCTTCTTTTCCATTCATCAATGAATGGACACTTGGAAAAACCCCTCTGATTTAGATACCAGGCATACAGATGTTGTGAAGTGTTTGGACACAACTTTCATAGTTATCTATGGAGGTGGACTATAGGAATGGTTATAGCTAAGGCCATTATTATTGCAAAAAAACTAGAGTTCTGTCTCTTCATGTGCCGAAACAAGTACTCAGAGATGATCTAGCATTCTGGATATATAATATAAAAGCTTTTAATCTAAGGAATAAATACAACCACATGACTTTAGAAAAACTCTACATCTTTCTATTGGGTTCATGGTCATGAATTCTCTCATGTTTTCTCTCAAGAAATAATGTTGCTTAATCCTTAGACCCATATGTGTTTAAGTCAAAGGAACCAAAAATCAGATCCACATTCATCATTTATTAGCTTGGGATCCTGGGCAAGTACTCTTTTAATCCTAATTTTTCCTATCTATAAAATAAAAACAATAGTAATCCTCAGTCCAAGGTGCTCTGTGAGAATTATATACAGTAATGCACTTAGCATACTGCAAAGTCTGAGTTAGGTGCTCAATACCTGTCATTTATAATTAGTAAGGGAAAAAATAGTCTCACAACTGAAAATGTAACTGAATGAGGTTACCTATTTTTAAAAATCCTGGTCCATTGGAAAATATTTGTGAAATATACTCATTTTATTTTAACACAGCTAATGCCAAAGTATTATTTCTGACAATTACCCACCACATCCAGTTATTTGTTAAACTCTAAGCTATACTTAAGTCCACTGCACAGCCTAAGAAGGGATTTGCTGCTATTTAAGGATTGGTATGCTTGAAACCAGTTCATATAAAAAGTTTCATCACGATAGTTTAAAAAAAAAAAAGAAAGCAATAAGGCTGCAACCTTATTCTACTTAATTTAGAAACTCTATTGATGCTAGCTGAGTTTTAGAAAGTCTGGGTGCTGGGCAGAGTGGTTTAGATGGGCACTGTCCTTCATAAAGTGCAGGTTTCATTCAGGTACTCGGTATAAGGAGAGCTTAGAGGTTTGGGAATATCCCAGCGCTGTGAGTAGGTCTGAATCTACTGTTTCACTGGAGGCTGGCAAGCGTGTGTGTAGAAGATGGAGGGCAATGTAGGCATTTGCTGAACAATTCAGAATCCGTGCTTTTGTGCAGAGTGGTCATTGTTTAAAAGGTGTCTTAGTCCAATTGGGCTGTTCTAACAAATTACTATAGACTGGGTGGCTTATAAACAACAGAAATGTATTCCTTACAGTTCTAGAGGCTGGGGCTTCTAAGATTAAGGTGCCAACAGATCTGGTGTCTGATGAGAGACATCTTTCTGGTTCATGAATGGCTATCTTCTCACCATATCTTCACATAGTGGAAGAAGAGCTGAGAAAGGTCTCTTCCTAAGGGCACTAATCCCATATATGAGGACTACGCTGGTGATCGAATCACCTCCCAAAGGCCCCAACTCCAAATACCATCCCATTGGAGATTAGGTTTCAACATATGAGTTGGGGGTGGGGATGGGAAACAAACATTCAGTCTACAGCAAAAGGATTGTTCTTAGGCAAAGGCCCAAGCAATGGAGAGTAGGAGGAACCTATGTTTATGTTTCTCTTCTTTGGGGCATAAGCTATAGGCAAGACTATCTCCCATATATATGGTCTTTCTGTTTCTTTTTAAAATAATAAAAAGGATGGATGGGTATTTAATATAGGCAAAATTAAACCACAGTAGTAAATATCAAAGAAATAATGATAATAATTATAAAATTCCAATTTAAAAATATTGACCAACCAGTCAGCCAGTCAAACAAAAACCTTTAAGGGCACCAAAAAGTGCCTTGATGTAAATTAAAATGGAAGCACAATCTTTCAAATTCCCTGGGCACCCTGCATCGCACGGCTGATTTGTTTATAGCAGCCAGTATAGGGTGAATTCTATTGGCTAGCAGCATGCTGGGTATTTTATGAGCATTATTTGTAATCCTGGCAATAACACCAAGAAGGAGGGGGTTTTAGTCTCATTTAACAGATGAGGAACAACGCCATCAAGATAGGTGAAAAATACTTTTGTGGTCTCCAGCAATTGTATAGCTTTCTATTGAGTGATAAGATAGTCACACCCAGAGCTTGCCTTGTACCCCTGAACCTGGTGATCTTTATGGGTTTCCTTTCCTCTTGTCAACCCTGATGGGAATAGAGTGATCGACTGCCTCCCAGGCCTCCCCACATAGACCAGGGGTTGACAAAGTAGAACCCGCGGACCAACTCTGTCCTGCCTCCTGTTTTTGTATGGTTTATGAGATAGGATGGTTTCTTGCATTTTTAAATTGACGTTTACATCTTTAAAAAAGTCAAAAGAAGAATGATAGTTTGTGATATGTGAAAATTGTATGAAGTTCCAGTTTCAGATCCGTAAAAAAGTTTCATTGGAACTCGGTTACTTCTTCGCATATGGTGTATGGTGGCTTTGGTGTTAAGATGACAGTTAACACCTTGCAGCAGAAAGCTGATGGCCTGCAGAGCTTAAAATCTTTACTAACTGGTCTTTACAGAAAAGGTGTATTAGGCTCTATTGAGGTAGTAAACTCTCTGAGGACAGAAAAAATGTCTTCAACAGACATTAGACCCTTGGAGTGTACTACTTACACGGTGAACTCTAAACATAGTTTATGTAAATGAATGAGCACATAAACAAACAAATGAATAAATAATCTAAAAATTCTTCAAGGACTTTTTTTTAATTCTAGAGAGAGGTAATGAGCATGAGTGGGGGAGAGGGCAGGGTGGGAGAGAGAGAGAGAGAGAGAGAGAGAGAGAGAGTTTCAAGCAGGCTCCATGCTCAAAACAGAGACTGATGTGGGGCTTGATGGCACAACCCTCGGATCCTGAGCCAAAATAAAGAATCAGACACTGAATCAATCAAGTCACCCAGGCACCCCATGTACTATTTTTTGTTTTGTTTTTTAATTGGCTATGTAATTTATTCTTGTGAATAGTTTGTAAGGCATCTTTCCCAGACATATATAGGACTTGCCAGTATTGGATTGGTAGAGCTGATGTAGTATTATCTGAAGCAGAACCAGAATGCCCCTTGCACATAAACTGAATTTGATTCTGACACTAACTACCTGGAGTTAGCACAGACCCTGCAGGTTAAGACTTGGTGCCACAAGTCTGCCCCCACTTCACATGCCAATGACAAGTGCAGACTTCCTGTCCTAGACTTCTGACTGCCAGGGCTTCCCATGACCCTTCCTTGGGTTGGGTAATTGGCTAGAATGGCTCACAGAACTCAGGGAAACACTGCTCACTATTAGTGATTTATTATAAAGGATGTAGCTCAGGATGAGCCACGTGGAAGAGATGCACAGAGCAAAGTGTAGGGAAGGGACACGGAGCTTCAGGCCCCATTCAAGTGCACTCCCATTCCCATCTCGATGTGTCCACCAACCCAGAAACCCTCACAAACCTGTCACCTAGGGATTTTTACAGAGTTTCTGTTACCTAGGCATGAGTCTTTACATCATTGGGGGTAGGTGATGGAGCCCCTAGAGGCTAAAGGTGGGGAAGAAAGCTCCAACCCCCTAGTCCCATGATTGCCTGCCCGCCCACCCCCCCCAACCAGACTCCAACCTCCGAGAGCCACCTCATTAGCATAAACCCCAGGTCGAGTGGAAAGGGGCTTATTATGAATAACAGAAGATGCTCCGCTTACCTTTGTCTCTGGAGAAATTTCAGAGGTCTTAGGAACTCAGTACCAGGAAGCAGGGACACAAACCAAGTGTATATTTTGTTTTATGTCCCCATATCACTGTGGTGAGGGAAGGATGTGGGAAAGGGAGGGAAGGGAGAGCTTTGGTCTTTGGGGATTTTCTCAGGTAGGGCGTGTGGCATGTCCAGTGGTCACATAGTGGAAGGACAGACAGAGATCAGTGGTTAGCCTGTGTCTCAACCAGCCAGACCACCAATGAGCTGTGTACGCTTTCTGGCTTTCACCTCAGTACTGTAGGTCATCACCTTGTCCAGACTTACACGTTGGGTTTTAGGAGTGACTAAAAGAAAGCAAGGATGAGAAGGGTAGTGAAGGGCATGTTAATGAGAGAAGCCTACAGTGTTTCCAGTATGGGTATGTATTTTTTTAACCTGGGTTCCTTCTAATGAGTCATCTTTGAAGCCCTGATTTCTCTCCCAGAGCTTCGAACCAGCTGTCTGCACCCGAGTGCTTTGACGCATTATTGTACCGTACACACCGGGTTGCTCATTTAATCAGCCGTGGCGCTGCTCTTCACATAGAGCATGTCACATTTGACAGATTTATCACAAGACTGTGGGCTCTATTTTCCGCAGCACTGTGGAACCCTATCCCATTAGTGATAGCAGGAGTGATGTTTATGCATGAAGAGAGACTGTTCGATTGGGCAATTGTAGCCCTGCACCGCAGCCCTGAGCACAGCCCCCACTTATCAAGTGGGGCTAATAGGGGATATTCATATGCACTGGAGAATCAATTCTCTGTACATGGACCTCTACTACAAAAATAATTGCTACTCACTGGTGGTAAAGATCTCAGCAATGTCAGGGCCTTAATGGTGAGATTAATGCTTTGCCGCTCCCAGGCTGGGCCATTGCTCTACAGGAAAAAAAAAAAAAAAAAAAAAAGTCCTGGCTTGAGAGCCTGATGAGATGCTTTTTAGGTGAAATCTGGAGCTGTACTGATTTGCTATGCTATCTGGGTGAACCCGTTTCTCTGTAGATGATTTTCTCTCCATGGGCTGGAATGAATTGAAGCAACCAGTGAATGGCTTGGGGTCCAGTACCAGCCTCTGCTGCCTAAATTTACACATATCTATGGACAAGCTGCTTGTTTCTTTCTGAGCCTTGGTGTCTTCTGCTTTAAGATAAAGAGCTGCATGAGATGATTTCTACGTATTTTGCTTATTTTTTATTATACAAGTATCCTGCTATATCAAAAGACATTTAATTTTTGTTTTGTTTTGTTTTGTTTTTCCCCTACTAGATTGTCATCTCGTCTCTCATTTTAACTCCAGAGCCTAGTCCAGCTCTTGGTACATACTGTAGGACTTCATTAGATGTTTTGTTATTGAAAATAAAATTTGGTGATCCTATAACTATAAATTATTTGTGTACTGATTGGGTAGCAATGCAATTCCTTGGATGTTACATTTATTATTCCTCTTTGAACCAGCAACATTTAGAAAAAATTTAATAGAAATGAATTTATTGCAGTAGTATTGTTGACCTTATGTTCTTCTATCATATTATGAAATATTTAATGAAGACGTACTGAGCACTTAGTGTTGGCAAAAGTAGAGAATTCATTGGGTGAACTTGATTGGTTGATACAGCTTACTTTGATCTGTGAAAGATCAGTACACTTGGTGAGCAGAAAGAGAAAAAAAGAAGAAAAATGATTGTAGAGAAGAAAATAAATATGGCTACAAAGTGGGAACAGTGTCGAGATTCTGTAGAACAACAAAGTGATGTGTTGATTGGAACCAGAATTAAACATGGAGAATTGAAGGAAATAAGGGTAAGTGTGGTAGCCAAGGTTTTCGTGGAGACCTAGATAGTACTTAAACTATTAAAGTAACAGCAAGATAGCCACAAGAATTAATGGTCCTTTCTGAAAAACAGAATGCCATAGTGAAAGTGGACTTAGAGAAAAAATACTTTATTTTTTTAAATTTTATTTTAATGTTTATTTACTTTTGAGAGAGAGGGAGACAGAGCATGAGAAGGGGAGGGGCAGAGAGAGAAGGAGACACAGAATCCGAAGCAGGCTCCAGGTTCTGAGCTGTCAGCACAGAGTCTGATGTGGGGCTCAAACCCACAGACCGTGAGATCATGACCTGAGCCAAAGTCAGACGCTTAACTGACTGAGCCACCCAGGTGCCCCAAGAAAAGATATTTTAAAATGCTCACCTGATTCAGGAACCAGGTGGACCTGATACCTACCTACCTTCCTTCCTTCCTTCCTTCCTTCCTTCATTTCTTTTCTTTCTTTCTTTCTTTCTTTCTTTCTTTCTTTCTTTCTTTCTTTCTTTCTTTCTTTCTTTCTTTCTTTCTTTCTTTCTTTCTTTCTCTTTCTTTCTTTTCCTTAAGTTTATTTATTTTGGAAGAGAGAGAAAGAGGGTGAGAGGCAGAGAGAATCTCATGCAGACTCCAAGCTGTCAGCCTAACATGAGGCTTGAACTCATGAACCATGAATTCATGACCAGAGCCAAAATCAAGAGTTGGATGCTTAACTGACTGAGCCACCCAGACACCCTGATACCTTTCTTTTTGACAGGAAGCTCAGATTCCAACCACTATAGAATAACCATATGCAAATTGATACTCCAACTTTTGTTATTGAATGGTATGTTTAGAAAAAATTATCTTCATTATGACACCATTTCATCATCTGAGTGAGTCAACTTTTACTCTCTCCTATGTACTATTGGCATTTTGTGATGTATTTGCTTTTTGTGATGATTAGTTTTACCTGTCAGGTTGACTAATCTGTGATATCCAAATGTTTGGCCAACAACAGTCTGGATGTTGCTGGGAGGTAATTCTTAGATATGATTCACATTTAAATCAATAAACTGCAAGCATAGCAGATTACCTTCCATAATGTGGTGGACCTCATCCAATCAGTGGAAGGCCTTAGGAGAAAAAGATTGAAGTCTCCTGAGGAAGAAGGAATTCTGGAGGCAGCCTGACTTTGGACTCTAGATGCCATATCAACTCTTCCCTGGGTCTCCAACCTGACTACTGCTCTGCAGAGTTTGTCCAGACCCCATAGGAGGATGAATTGATTTCTTAAAACCTCTAGATGATAGATAGATAGATAGATAGATAGATAGATAGATAGATAGAGAGATAGATAGATAGATAGAGAGATAGATAGATAGATAGATAGACAGATCGATCGATCATGATAGACGGATAGATCATGAGAGAGAGAAACATTCACAGATACACACACACACACACACACACACACACACACCCTATTGATTCTTTCTCTGGAGAAGCCTGACTAATTCACTTGGCTCTTCATAGTAAATCTGCTCTGATGTGATACTTTTAAAATCTAGGTGATAAACCCAGAAGGAGTTGTAGTTTTCTGTCCTGATCCCAATCCCCCTGTCTTCCCTGCCTTTGACCTTCAACTGCTTGATGAAAGACTGTGTATTTCTCATTTTCACTCATGAGTCCAAGGGAAACAAGTTTATATATTTTCGCCCTTACTATAAATGGATTGGAAATACCACTCTCATGAAAGACGCTCACCCCACTTCCATGGCAGTGGAGATTCCTAACAAGATCCCATGTTTTCTGTAAAGCACTGGATATCATTGTTACTGAGCGAGTTACCACTACCCTCTCTTCTCTCTTCCTTTTCTTATCTTTTCTGAAAACAAAAGTTTAACTTATTCTCCCTCCCTCTCGTTCCTCCTTCCTCTGACCTCACCCTAGAAACTACCTCTTCCAGAGATGGAAAAGGAACATGGATACGGAGTCCAAATGGTTCATTTGTTTTCTTTATTTCATAGAAAGCTTAATTCCACTGGCATAAGAGTAAAGCCACATTTGTAGAGTTGGCTTCAGAGTAGTCTTGTATCCTTTGAAAGTAGTGAGAGCAGAGAGTAATCAGAGCTGCTGGCTGCCCATCCAGCGTGTGTCAGCACCGGACGGCCAGTTCCTTTCCACTTAGGACCATTTTGGCTACGGTCACGCTGCTCTGTGTTTGACCATATAATCTCATTTCTTTGGATCTCGCGTGGGGTCACGTGCCTGGTACTGCGTCAACGGGGACTACTGGGGAGTAGAAGACACTTTAGGTTTTTGCTTGTCATCTAATTAGGTTCTATTCTGTCCTCTACTTTTGCAATTTTGCAGTTGATGTACAGTCACTGCCAGAAAAAGAAAAAAAGAACCCTGAAAAATGTAACAATGTCAGCCATAATTCAACAGCATACAAATCAATATTGTTAGCAGTTATAGCACATTTTTCTTCTATTCCTTGTGTGTGTGTGTGTGTGTGTGTGTGTGTGTGAGAGAGAGAGAGAGAAAGAGAGAGAGTGAATGAGAGAGAGAAAGAGAGAAAGAGAAAAGAAGAAGAAAAGGACTAAATTGCTCTTCAGCTAAAAGTAAGCTCACATTTCTTAATACTGCGTACAGTCAAATTTCATCTGGCTCTGTTCTTATTCATTGGGGCTGAAATCCAGTCTTTGTTATTTTCAGCTTCTTCTTGCTCTTTCCTTAGGCTTGCACAGAATGGCAGCGTCCTGCAATCCAGGAAATCAGGAAGAGCCTCTATTCTTCAGTTTATTTAGGAATGTGCTTTCCTCTGCCTCTTGCCCTGTTCCACCTCCAGACCTTCTATGGCTTTCAGACCCATGGAGCTTAATATTCGTAACATTCTGCTCCCGGTCGCCCTCCCACACACCCCATGCAGACGCCCTGCCACCTGCAGTTTGCTTTTCAACCACACCTAAACTTGCAATCTACACTCCCTCCCCAAAGGTATTTTCAAACTTCTTATGCTTTTCTAAAAACCCCGAAGAACCCTACCACTCTCCTAGCCCTCCAGATCAGACATGCTGGCTCTGACCCTCAGAAATAACCAGGCGTTCTTTCCCTTTTATTTGTATTGCAACATGCAAAGGCTCACCTAGACAACTCCTTATTGAAGATGGCCAGGTCCCACCCAGGTCCTTAGACGCAGCCACGGGCCATTTAGCTTCCCAGGAGCTCAGAAACTCCAGGCTTGACATTTGATCTCTGGAAACCATCCCCAACGATGTACAGCATGGTTCTTCTGGGAAAGCAGAAGATAGTACATTTGAATCTTCATATACTATTGCATTAAATGCCAACATTTTAAAAAACATACAAGCAAAAACCGTATCAGAATGATGATATAAATACAGGTATATAACTCTATCTCTTTTTAACGAACATCATGATCCTTTTCCCATGCACCTTTTTTTTTCCCCATTTGCATTGCATAAAATAAGTGGGCAGGTGTTTAGGATGCCAGCTGCTATATGTCCAACCAATTTGCACTCTTTAGTTGCGCTGTCTCAAGTACTTCATAAAGAAATGATACAAATCTCTCTTGTAGAGCAAGTAGCCCTACTGACAATTGGGGAAGGGGAGGATCAGACTTCCTGTTTCTTTTCTTTTCTTTTTCTTTTTTTTTTTAAAGACAGAGCATGTGAATGGGAGAGAGTGGCAGAGGAAGAGAGAGAAACTTAAAAAGAATTTTTTTAATGTTTGTTTATTTTTGAGAGAGGGAGTGAAAGAGACAGCACAAGTTGGGGAGGGGCAGAGAGCGAGGGAGACATGGAATCTGAAGCAGGCTTCAGGTTCTGAGCTGTCAGCACAGAGCCTGATGCAGAGCTTGAACTCACAAACCATGAGATCATGACCTGAGCCACATCGGATGCTTAACTGCTCTGAGGAGAATCTTAAGCAGGCTCCACACTGAGCCCCTGAAACGGGGCTCTATCCCACAACTCTGGGATCATGACCTGAGGTGAAATCAAGAGTCAGATGCTCAACCGAGCCCTCCAGAAACAGTTCCCTGTTTCTGAATATTGCATCACGGGTTCAGAACACTTGCCTTGGGCTTTGCTTAACCAACTATGTTGTGTCTGGTGAGCCTAATTATTCACAAACAGAAGTTTTATCAAAAAAGTTTCTATTTGTGTTTCCTTTCTCACTCTACTTCCGTGGTGGGGAAAGATGTCTATTCATTCTTGACTGCTCCCCTTTGAGACTGAAACTGTTTTTCTCCACCCTAGAATCTCACTGGTGCTATGACAGCTTAACCAGTTAAATATGGCTGATGTCGGACTGTGGCAATTCTGAGTCTAGCTTTTGTGAGGACTGGAAGCTTTCATTTGTTTTGTCTGGGGGTACTTGCTCTGGGAGACTGCCTCTCGGAACCCAGCCCACATACTGTGGGATGCTTGAGTCGCTGGGAGAGGTTCGCTGCAGGTGTTCTAGTCAGCTGACCATCTGAACTCTCAGCCAGCAAACCAGCATCCAGGGCCAGCCATGGGAGCCCTCTTGGTAGCTCCAGATCATTCGAGTTCTCAGACAACCACCACAGTCCAGCCAGTATCAGAAATGCCTACTCAACATAAAAAATCTCAAACAATAATGAAACATTTGTTGTTTAAAGTCAGTAGCTTTTGGGGCACCTGGATGGCTCAGTTGGTTAAGTGTCCGACTTCAGATCAGGTCATGATCTCATGGTTCATGGGTCCGAGCCCTGTGTCAGGCTCTGTGCTCACAGCTCGGAGCCTGGAGCCTACTTTGGATTCTGTGTGTCTCTCTCTCTCTGCCCCTCCTCTGCTCTCTCTCTTAAGAATAAACATTAAAAATAGTAGCTTTTGAAGTCACCTGTTAGAAAGCAATTAGATGAGAATGATATATTAATTTGGTCTCTACAGCTGTAGAACCGTGAATGTAGTTAATTATATTTAACCTCACACTCAGATCTATATATTGGAGTCATCTTCATGAAAAAGAGCTCTTCAGTTTTATAAACATTTACTGAGAAAATATTCTGTGCCAGGCAGAGGGTAAGCTGAGACATTAAGAAGACAAAGTCTGAATAAGCAAGAAGTAGAGAGTTTAGCAGTGAAAACAGGTATAAATATATAATAAGTACCTTGTGATAAATTATACTACAGAGATTTTTAAAAAATATTTTTAAGGCACAAATACTTGAGCATCTATTATATGCCAGGTGATGCAAGACACTGGGGACAGAGCAGAATGGAGTCTTTGGTGAAGTTACTCACTAGGGTGGGGACAAAGATTTACAAGCACATATTTTCATTATAGTGTGGCAAACGCTAGAACTGAAACATGAAGCAGTTGGTACCTTAGCAGTATCATGGGTGTATTGCCCACCATAAAGAATGGCAGGTAAGGGGGCCTGGGTGGCTCAGTCCGTTAAGTGTCTAACTTCGGCTCAGGTCATGATCTCATGGTCTGTGAGTTAGAGCCCAACATTGGGCTCTGTGCCGGCAGCTCAGAGCCTGGAGCCTGCTTCAGGTTCTGTGTCTCCATCTCCCTCTGCCCCTCTCCTACTTGTGCTGTCTCTCTCTCAAAAATAAACAAACATTAAAAAAAAGAGAATGGCATGTAAAAGATGTGAAATGCATTTCAAATGCCATCCTTCTCCAGGTGGACTTTTCCTAAGATGGCTACACTTCCCATCCCCCATCCCTCAGGCTCTTCAGCAATGTGACCTTGCCACTCCCCGCCCCCCCCGCCCCCCATCAAGACAAGATCTCACTGCACTTCCTTTGAAACTGGGCTGGCTGGCCTTTGGGACTCACTTGTACAGAACAGAATTTAGTGGAAGAGATGCTATATGATCTGAGGCTGGGCCAGAAAAGGCCAAGCAACATCAGCCTCGATCGCCTGCCACCCTGGTTTACCAGATGTTCCGTCTCACAGGACTTTTTCTGGACACAGTTGCTGAGCTGGGACATGACCAAGCCACGTGGAGAGACTATATGCAGGGTGCTGGTCAGCAGCCCTGGCTGAGCTCAGGCATCAGTTATGTGAATGAAGAGGACTCCAGGTACATCCAGCCCCCAGGGATTGAGTCACTCTCAAGCCACTTGAGTCTTCCGAACAGAGACCCAGGATGCCCTGGGGCAGAGACAAGCCACCCCCTCTGTGCTCTCCTCAAAATCCTGATTTGCAGACTCCATGGTCATAAGAAAATGGTCACTATTTTTATCACTAAGTTTGGAGAGTGCTTTGTTATATAGCAGTAGATAATTAGAACAAGTGGGTTCTATGAAAGAGCTACTTTTCAATGAATAATATTATTTTTGAATAGTGTCTGTGGTGAGATTCCAGTATTCCTGGACACAGGTCTTTCTGTTAACTGAGAAACTTAGAAAACATGTATGTAGTTCCTAATTACTTTCTGAATGCAAATCACATGGTGTGGGGCACTCATCCCTGACTGAAATACTTCTCCGCATTTTAAAAATTACGGGTCTACTTTCTTGAAGAATATTTTATTACTTATTATGAGGATTACTTCCCTTCATCCAGATTTAGTGCAAATGGAAATGTCAGAAAGGAGTGATTTATTTTATATTCATATCATACATCTGTAAGACACAACATTGTATTTATTTTTTAATGTTTATTTATTTTGAGAGAGAGACAGTGGGGGAAGGGCAGAGAGAGAGAGAGAGAGAGAGAGAGAGAGAGAGAGAGAGAGAGAGAATTGCAAGCAGGCTCCATGCTGCTAGCACAGAGCCCGATGTGGGGCTCAATCTCATGAATCTCATGAACTGTGAGAACATGACCTGAGCTGAAATCAAGAGCCAGGTGCTTAATAGGGGCTCCTGAGTGGCTCAGTCGGCTGAGCATCCAACTTCAGCTTAGGTCATGAGCTCACAGTTGACGAGTTCAAGACCCACATCGGGCTGTGTGCTGACAGCTCAGAACCTGGAGCTACCTTCAGATTCTATGTCTCTCTCTCTGTCCCTCCTGTACTCATACTCTGTCTTTCTCTGTCACAAAAATAAAATAAACATTAAGAAAATAAAAAAAGAGTCAGGCACTTAATCAAATGAGCCATCCAGGTACCCCAAGACACAATATTTTAGTAACTGATTAGTGGGAGAGTATGCCTTGGTGTATCCAGAGACATCAGCTACCTCATAGGTAATGTGTTTTTGACTTTTAATTACTAGTTATCTTTTGTAGGAAGAGTTTGCTTCTATGAGGAGGATTTGGACGAAACCACACTATCACACTGTATGATTCTCCCCCACTTTAGTTATTTGTCCTGTAGTACCACTTATTAACAATTAAACCATGTATAATTCTTAGATTGGCAACTTGAAAATTATCTAAGGAAGATACTCTTTTTAATTATGTAATTGAGAAGCACTTTTTCTTTTTTTTGCTATTTTTCTATCTTGCAGTAATTGAGAAATCATTAAAAATTGGAACACAGTTCTGTTCGATTTAGAGAGGGGCAAAGAGGCTGTGTTAATATCCAAAACATTTCTTTTCTTAGACTGTAGGCTTAACAAATGAGACAATTAAATCTGAGTCTCTGTGGTAGTAAAATAGGTGACATGGTAGGAAAACAAAGAGGTGCAACAAATGGTTAATGAATGGATGCCAATTATGTCTCAGCCAGGCCTGGCTCCATGTCCTAGGAAAGTGAGAGGACTGTGGGTAAAGAAAGGAAAAGACTGGCACTGGAGGGGACACAACGTATGCCAGGCTGATGTCGCCCCTCTTGAAAGCCAGGTGCTACTCATCCTAGACCAGGAGCCAAAAAAAAAAAAAAAAAAGATAAAAAGAATGTCCTATATTGGAATGCGAGAATTCTGGCAGTGAGAGCCTGTCATCTGCCCAGGAAGCCTCAACTTTCTGACTCTTTGCAACCCTGCTGGGTCAAATGGATGAGATCGACAGGAGGAATGCACAGGTAGCCTCGGATCCCAGATCCAGGCAGTCTTTCCGGGTCTTAGACATCACAGCATCGTCCTCATCGCTTCCTGTCCCCATCCTCAGATTTCCCTATCAATTTCTGTCGTGCTGTTTGGTTGGCCACTAATATGCTTTTGTACAAACCTCTCAGATTTTACCTAAGTTGCCTAATGGTAAGTTTCTTTAAACGATGGGTATGTGGGGCACCAGGGTGGTTCAGTAGATTAAGCCTCTGATGCTTGATTTCTGCTCAGGTCATGATCTCACAGTTCGTCAGTTCGAGCCCTGCACTGGGCTGGGCTCTGCACTGGCAGCATGGAGTCTGCTTGGGATTCTCTGTCTCTTTCTCTCTCTCTCTCTGTCTCTCTCTGCCCTTCCCCACAAGTACAGGTGCATACTCTCTTCCTCGAAATAGATACATAAATTTAAAAAAATGAGATGGATATGTAATTTACTTCCTCAATTGTCCCTTGTATGCGTTGTTCATGTAGTTCATGGTTAAACTCTGTCAGCTTTTTCTGAATGAAGGAGTAAATGGAGGGTGTTCCCCAAGACAAGAAAAATTCAGTCAACTTAGGATTTTGGCCCTTCAAGGAAGAAAGCGAGTTGGAATATATTTATACTTTTCTATGCATCTTTTGGGGATATGTACACATAGTAAAAAATAATCAAAACCCAAATCAAATATTCTCAGGAACGTTTTTTTAATAAAAAATTAAAAGTCTTTTAATATTAAGTTTGGAATTTTTTTTTGAAGAGATGAGAGATGCCTAAGTATTGGCATAGGAGAAGCTGGCATTTGCAGTTATTTTTGTTCCGTTAAAAATTTCTTTTCAAGCTTGCTTGTCAGTTCAGTCACCAAGCTTCACTAAGCTTTGCTAATTTTGTGAAATTTGGAATAGTTGTTTTGCCACGTTAGAGATAATCCCCGAAAGCTTCCTTCTTGCAGATGGCAATAAATCATTCTCTCCACTAAAAGCCTCGATGTCATTTGAAATTTATTACACAGGGTGGGTAGTGGACTTAAAAGCCATTTCACGTGTCTTATTACTTCAATCATCTAATTTATGGGTTTCAGCCGCAATTGCAGTTGGAAAAAGTATTTTCCTTCCCTTGATCAATATGAGTCTGGCTTTGCATTCATCCCCACTAACCCTCCTTGCCTGACCTCACCTACTATCTCTCTTGGATTTCATGGCTTCTGCGGTCATTGTCCGATTTCCATTATTCAAGGTAAGTCGGTCTAAAATGGAAAGAAATTGCCAACAAGGCTGATGTAGATTGAGTAAGCTTTACTAGCTCTTAGCTGCACTTGTCAAAAGATATCTTAGTTATTATTAGTTGAGCAAGCTGCCCTAGGGAAGAGGAAGCTGTCAAAAACTCCTGTGTTTAATATGTACATCTCTGGCTTCATGGAGAGAAAGCATGAAGGAAGCCTATTAAACACTGATGAGGTAAGCCTCAGTAACACACTGAACACAAAGAATGATAAGGAACTGGTACTCTTTCTTGCCATACTGCACGTAGGTCTTTTTTCCTTCCACAATAATCTCTATTCCCATATGCCAGTCATTGTCATTCCTATGATGAAAGATAGTATTAATGGATTAATAAAATGAAGAGGAATCTAGGACAGCGAGAGGCCCCGTACAGCCTGAGATCTCATACCTAAAATATCCCATGTGGGTGTAACAATGATTGAACCACTGCAGTGTCCAGGCATAGACCTGGTCTTTGATCACTACCAGGATGGCAGTAAAAGTTAACTGCCATATTCTTTGAGTTCAAAATCAGAAAAATAAGATGTGCACTCAAGTATTCCTAACCCAGGCTGCCATGAATACATCCAGCCCTTATTGACCTTACATTTTCAAGCCATTCAATCTTATGGGAAATTTCAAAATGTGTTCAAAGCCTACCCCATGCACAATACTGAAAGACAACTACACTTTCCTCTATTTCTTAGCCCTGGGACAAGAATAGGTTTGGGTAATATACCCCAAAACTCCCTTCTTTGCTGCTCTTTCCTCCCATCCCAACTGGTCTCACTTGGGCGCCCATTGTCTCCTATTCTCCTGTGACCAAAGTATTGATGGCCTTCAGCACAGCCCTTTCTCTTTCATTTCTTGCTTGCTGGGAGAGGGTGCTCCTAAAATAGATGCTGAAAGTGCCTTCTACTTGTATTCTCATCTCGTTTGCATCTATGATACGGGCAGGAGATCCAATCCTGGTAAAAGGAACTGGAGGAGGTGTCTACTAAGAGCTCTTGGGAAATGTTTTACCTAATAAAGTAGACATCGGGGAAGAGGTACTTTCCTTCCTCTCTGGATGTCATCATGTCAGCCTGTGGCACCCGGGACTGCCATAGCAGCTTGCCAACATGTGGGAAGAGCAGAGTAGGAAAATCATAGCACCTGGGTCCTTGGTAGAGAGCTGCCTTATACCTGGAATGTGTTGTTTATGAAAAACAGTGTGTGTTTACAGAGGCAGGTGGTGGTTAGCAGTTTGGCGACTTGTCTGGAATTTCTAGCTCTGAGATGCACACACCCTGGTCACTAAAATTTGAGGGATACTGTTACTTCTTAGTGGTTCTTGTTCCTTTTGAGTTAAATCAACCCCTCAGTTTAGATGGAGAGGTTATGGGGGATGTTCCATGGTTCAGATCCATCCAGAAGTTTGCTCGTTAAAGATAAGACTCACCGTCTTTAGAGGAAAGGAAGCTCTACTTCTTCTTCTGTTTTTTCTTTTTTTTTTTTTTCTTCTGTTGGGTGAATTCTCTCCCCAAATTTAAGGAATACGTGACTCCACAATTATTTGAAGTGTTACAAATAAAGACAAATACCTTTTTCTTAAAGCGAACATTGGAAACCAAACATTGCATAATAACATAGTAAAGCTGGGGGCTGATTTCATTTATGAATAAGTGTAAACATTCTAGATAAACTATAAACAAATTGAATCCAACAACATATTAAGAGAAAAAGCACCTTAACTGCACAGTTTTCATGCCAGCAACTTAGGAAAGGTTTACTATTTGGAAGTATTTAAAAATAATTCTCGGGCCACCTGGGTGGCTCAGTCGATTAAGTGTCTGACTTCAGCTCAGGTCATGATCTTGTGGTTCATGGGTTTGAGGCCCGCATGGAGCTGTGTGCTGACAGCTTAGAGCTTGGAGTCTGCTTGGAACTCTGTGTCTCCTGCTCGCTCTTCCCCTCCCCCACTCGTGCTCTGTCTGTCTGTCTCTCAAAACTAAAAAACACAAACATTTTTTTAAAAAGTCTACAATCTGTTTTAAAAAATAATTCTCATATTTTAAACCAGAAAAGTCATGTAAAGCATTCCCAGTCATGCCAAAAAAAAAAAAAAAAGTCGTTGAAGAACATTTTGTACTATTCTTCATAAAATAGGAACAATGAACATGATGTATAAATGCATAAGTGGAGATCCTGATAATAATCCAGTGTAATAAGCAACTGTCATGAGTTAAAGAGAAGAAAGATAAGACTTGAACTTTTCAGAGGAGGAAGCATGCTCTGTGTGAAAGTTACAATTCAACAACCAGAAGGCATATTTGCATTTCAATTCCCCCACCTGCAACCTGTAGTAAGACCTTATATCACTTCACCCTTGGATTTCAGACAGTTTATCTAAAAAATGAGGCTAATAATGGCTGCCATGGAAGGATTAATGTGATTTAAAAATATATGTAAAACATCTAATTTATACTAGGCTTGCATAAAATGGTGTTTAAAAAATATACTACCTATTCTGGACTTTTAGCCACTCAAACATATTGAAAAAAGGGGGGGGTGGATTCAAACACATAGTTAGTTGAAGTCATTAATTGTATAGCATATCTCCCAAATAATCCAGTTATATGAGTACTTTCTCCTTCTTGATAATTCCAGAGAAGGTCTTCAGTGATAAAAGCTTCAAAAACTTTCTTAGATATATACCACAGCAGAAAGTTGACTCTTTTTTGTCATTTGTTTCCACCCAAAAGAAGATACACATTCATTGAGAACGTGCCCGCCATCTGTTGATTTGGGGTCCGTGTCATTGTCCAGTTAATAGAACGCATTCAGTCCCCTGGATGCTCATCTGTGGAGCCTCTCTTCCTTCCTTCTGTTTCCCTGGCCCTCTACTTCTCCAGTCAAGCACTCATAATTTATGGAAGATTGGAGAAGCAGTTAACTTTTTTCCTTCCTCCCATAACTCTCTTCTGAAATTGCAAATTAATTTCCATAACATGGCTGGGCAT
Organism: Proteles cristata cristata; assembly: GCA_017311185.1. Classification (NCBI taxonomy): domain Eukaryota; kingdom Metazoa; phylum Chordata; class Mammalia; order Carnivora; family Hyaenidae; genus Proteles; species Proteles cristata. Next base: position 222,623 of record JAESUZ010004484.1, on the reverse strand, counting down.
TTTTTCTGAGACTGTGATTCTATTTACCTGGAGTGCAAAATTGAGGGGAAAGAGGAGTGCAGACCAGCTCCATCCAGGGGTCGATGTTTAGTTTGGTCCATATTTTCATGAAACCAAACCATGTGTTTTTGTATTTCCATAGTTTTAATTTTGTTTCAGTCAGATACTTTATCAATCAATAAGCATGATCTTTTTTAAGAGCCAATAGTCATCCAAGAAAATGGGCTTCTGAGACTCTTGAGTCTAAAAAATGTCTTCATTTTAAGGAAAATATTTAGTAAATTTCTCCAAATGATTTTATAATGTCTGAATATAGGAAAATAAAATAAATGAACACATTCTTCTTCAATTCCTTAAAAATATCCCCTAAGTTCTCCGTGGATAATTTATAGGTTTTCTCTCTGTTCCTTCCATCATGTAAAGAGTAGGTCTTGCAAAGTTGGCAAACACAATCTCTTGGCTTTAAGCCATGAAATATAAACTGTACCCACCAACCATCACTTTTGACCATAATACATTTTTTTCTTTTTGTTCTTGGTGCTTCATCTGTGACATGTGAATTGAATTCAGCTTTTCTGTTTTTAGATCTAACTTCTCATATTTCTTGCTCATAGGCACATTGGCCATGGATGTTCTTATATGCTAAAATTATTTAACATTTTTTCTTGCTAAAACTTTCAAGCAGACCACATCCAGGGGGCTATTAATAGAAACAAATTTGTTGTATCAAAATATCTTCTTCTGATGATAAGTAAGAGGAAATTTAGGGAATGCATAAAAAAAGAAAACAGAAATTGTCTGTAGTTTTGCTATTCAGAGGTACCTACTCTTGAAAAGTGTTTCATTTTGTTTCCTACCTTTTATGCAATGTACATGTTTAGGATATATGAATAAATCTATCTACACATCTATGCTTTCTATTTATGTAAGAAAGAAGAGGGACTCTCTTGGCTCTTCTCAAACAATAAATCTTAGGTTGCTGTGTGCTTCATCAATTTACCCACAAACACTAGCTTTCTGTCATACTTTTACTATTTTTTTTTTGGTTAATTCATTTTGCTCATATTTTATTAGGGGCTCAGAAAGTCACTGGAATCTTCCCAACAACCTATTTCTAAATCTCCTCTATGTTATTAGCTCATTATCTACTTCATTTAGGAAAATAGGAGACCTTCAAATGCCTTGTATTACACACTTGCTGCATAGGGAAACACATCCCCTCTTTACATATGGGTGGACACATATTTTGCCTGACTCTTGGTCATCAAGACCTCATAAATGTAAGAGCTGATTCTCACAGATGATCAAGTTTAATGTTCCCATTTTACAGATAAAATTACTCTGGGAAAAGTCTATTTCTTTTTTTATTTCAAGTTTTTATTTAAATTCTAGTTAGTTCTCATATATGATATAACTTCGGACTCCACTCCAAGGCAAAAGTTACAGTAAAAGAATGGTTGCTAAATCTTCCATTTCAGGGGGTTAGAAGAAATCTGCAAGGATGCATTGATCAAAGGTTTATCTGACCTCCAAGGGGCTTGCTTCCTTCCTTCCTTCCTTCCTTCCTTCCTTCTTTTCTTTCTTTCTTTCTTTCTTTCTTTCTTTCTTTCTTTCTTCCTTCCTTCCTTCCTTCCTTCCTTCCTTCCTTCCTTCCTTCCTTTTTCTTTCTTCTGTCAAGTTTATTTTGAGAGAGAGAGAGAGAGAGAATCTCAAGCAAGGATTAATGCGGAGCCTGATGTGGGGTTTGAAACTCACAAATCATGAGATCATGACCTGAGCTGAAATCAAGAGTTGGATGCTTAACACGCCGAGCCACCCAGCAGGCGCCCCTCCAAGGGTCTTTCTTAAGTGACACATTCATTTGTGCTGCCATTTATCCCTTGCTCTTCTCTGGTTGCTTGACTGCAGTTTATGGGGATACTGAATGTGGAACAGAGTGGATAGGAACAGAGATGCAGGGAAGGGTTAGTCCTGGAGAAAAGACCAGTTGCAGTAGTATGAACTGAGCATCCTTTATTATCCTGCAGTGTGCCTCTTGGTAGTATGTGAATATGTTTACAAGGTAGCATATTTAAAAATCCCTAAAGTAGGTAATGAACAATTTTAATGAAGAATTTCTCAAGGTGGAACAAATTTTTTGAGAGCTACCATCAGTTTCTTTGGAACAGGAAGATAATAAGGATTTAATTAAAAATTCCTTAAGAAAATATCAACTTTTGAGTGCTCTCACTTGATCAGTTGTCAGATTTCTTTTATGTTGAAAAAATGTGCTTTCTGTGTGAAAGCTAATTATAATCTTAAATATTCCTACCATCATTAATAAAGTATCATTGTAATATTCTATGGTTTATATTTAAACATTCAACATATTATTAGATATTTCAGCAAGGCGGAAGCAAATTTTTATTCAGCCATTTAGGAATTTCATGAACATATGACTAAAAGAAAAATTCCCACCACAGTTTGCCCTAATTTTCTTCTCCAAAGAGGACTACCTCTGTTATGTGACTTAGACACATTTCCTTCTAGAATAGCTAGACTGTCTTAGGTAGTTTGTTAAATACTCTCAGTGATGGTGGTATTAACAACAATAACACTTAAAAACTTCCCTATTTGGGAATTCATGAAAATTTACATTAAAGTTCTGCACAAATGGCATGTAGTAAAAAGTGTGCTAAAAATATTAATCTTGCAAGCAGGTCTTTAAATGCCATCTTCTTTCTGCCAAAGCACTTTGAACCCTGGCAGTATGGTATTTAGCATGGTATATTGTAAACATTTGTTTATTTGTTTTCCTCCTCCATTGGACTGAACTACTTGAGGACCTGAAAGACCTCTTGTTCATCTTTTTGTTCTAATGTCTTAGCACAGTGCCCAACACAAAGTACACATTCAATATGCATTGATTCACTTGAAATAAATGGATATTTTTAATGGGAAATAACCATTTATATACATAAAACACCATAATTGAGTGAGCAGAAACTAACCCTCATAAGCTGGTGCTTTGATATGTTAATGTAAGATGATTCTTACCGATTCATCACAAAACAGAGGATTCAGTATCAGATAGATCTGGGATCTGCTTAGACATCTATTAGCTGTGTAGCTGGACAAGTTAGCAAACCACTATAAACCTTAGTCTTTTCATATGTGAAATGTAGTTATTAATGGTACCTTACTGATTTGCAAGGATCAAATGAATTAATGTGTGTAAAGTGTTAAGTATCATATCTGCCACATAATAAGCTCTCAATAAATGTTATTAACTGGACATTGTACTTGCATATCCAAGTTAATGCATTTACACTTTTTTTATCTTTTAACATTTTTTGGGCAATTAGCTAGTAATTAGAATAGTCATATGTCACATTGTTAGGAATACTGTTTATATAAGGATTCTCCAGTTTATAGATAAACTCCATATGTATATACATATATATGTGTGTGTATGTATATGTATACACACACACATATATATGTATAGTGTGGGGGGCTGTATTGTATTTATGATTATATTTGCTTTTCTCTTTTTTTAAGGTTTGTTGTTGTTGTTGTTGTTGTTGTTGTTGTTGTTGATTTAAGTAATCTCTGCACCCAGCGTGGGGCTCGAACTCACCCCACCGAGAACAAGAGTCACATGCTCTTTCGGCTGAGGCAGCCAGATGATGCTTGATGTTTTCTCACATGAGATTGTAACTACTATGTTCTTTTAAGAGGTTGCATAAAATTGCATAAGATATTTGTTTTTATATTTTCTTTTATATTGTGAATTTTTAATGTATACCTTTAAATCATCAGATAGTCATTTTGGGCATGCTGAAAGGTCTGCCGATAGAAGGCTGTTGTTTACGTTGTCACTGTGGTACATGTTTAAAATGTACAAGGAGGTTCATCACCCGGCAGTCATATTGCCATAGAAAAATACCTGATACTTTACTTCATCAAAGAGATACTTGTCATTGAATCGTTGAATTTTCTTAAGAAATTAATTCAAACAAGATTTCTAGGGTGATAACAATATGAATTGTGGTTCCAAATCACAAATTAGTGCCCCTAAAAATCTTAATAATGTAAACATTTCAGTAAGAACCAAATTGAATCATTTTCCTTCAAGTTTTTTTTTTCTATTTAAATTGGTAGTCTCTGTTTTATATAAATGGGATCCTCTTGATCATAAGAAAGGACACAACATTCTTCCAGTTTAAATTGATACTTTTGGAGAACTTCTTCTTTAATATATCTGCTTTAAAAACAAATTCCAGTGATTGTGGGGAATCACTGGAATCTATTCATGAAATCATTACAGCCTTATATGCTAACTAACTTGAATGTAAATTTAAAAAATAAGTAAAAAAATAAAATGGTTAACTTTATGTTATGTGAATTTCACCTCAATAAAAGATTTTTAATCCTAAAATAAAATAAAACCAACTTTTGGGGGCACCTGAGTGGTTCAGTCAGTTGAGGATTTGACTTTGGCTCAGGTCATGATCTCATGGTTTGGAAGTTCAAGCCCTGAAGTAAAACATGAAGCAGTTGGTACCTCAGGGTTATCATGCATGTATTGTCTGGCATAAAGAATGGCAGGTAAGGGGGCGCCTGGGTGGCTTAGTCGGTTAAGCGTCCGACTTTCGCTTAGGTCATGATCTCACGGCTCGTGGGTTCGAGCCCCGCGTCGGGCTCTGTGCTGACTGCCTGCTCAGAGCCTGGAGCCTGTTTCAGTCTGTGACTCCCTCTCTCTGACTCTCCCCTGCTGACGCTGTCTCTCTCTCTCCTAGAAAAAAAAAAAAAAAAAGAATGGCAGGTAAGGAGGACTGGGTGGCTCAGTTGGTTAGTTTCCAACTGTGGCTCAGGTCATGATCTTATGTTCATGGGTTCGAGTCTCTCATCTGGCTCTGTGCTGACAGCTCAGAGCCTAGAGCCTGATTCAGATTCTGTGTCTCCCTCTCTCTCTGCCGCTCCCCCATTCACATTCTGTCTGTTTCTCAAAAATAAATAAACACTTAAAAATTTAGAAAAGCCCACCAACTTCTGTTTTTATACCACCAACTCATGGTTATCCCAGAAAATAGAAAAAAACTTCACACAGATTATTGAAAAACCACAGTTCGTCAAAGAGAGTCCTGTTTTAACCAATGTATTCTCCGAGTGTTGCTAACAAAGAGGAAAAAGATTTGCATTTCTTTTCTTTGCTTTGAAAGTAGGGCCAAAACTCTATACAGAAGTCTAAAATGAAGCAAGGCTCCCAGACAACTCCCAACCTGGGATCAACCTCCATGTAACTTCATAGGGGCTGAACCAGCATTTTCAGTGTGGAGATTTAGATGGATAAGCTTGGAAATCTTTATAGAATTCAACCTTCCAGATAGAAAGTTGGAGTTAAAGCAGATCTCAAACTTCATTTCCTGTGAGCAAAATAATACATTTTTCTCCTAGGGACAGAGTGCACTAGGAATTTATGCAGTGGACAGGCAAGGGTCTAAGAATGAGAAATGGTATTTCCTAAATCCTCAAGAGACTATTGCAGAATCATGTGGCCTGAAGGAGCTTTCCGTGTGTCTTCTGATTTTCAGGAAAACATATTTTTTAAGCCACTGCAGGAGAGGTGACATTTCATTTTCTCCATAAAAGACTCTCTTGGAAGGTTATTTTATAGTTTCTCTCTCAGAACCATTCCAAAGAGGTTTTTCTTAGTCCAGACAGGACTCATATCTCTTATGAACGATGGAAAGAAGGTGGGCTAGGTTATTCAGGGCTCGGAGAACGTGTAAGAGAGTAATTTAAAGTTTTTCCTTTTATCACCAGAGTTCCATCTATCTCCTTCTAAAGTTATAGAGCCAAAGCTGAAGGGTGATTTTCAGGTAGTCCAGGAGATATGAAATATACCACTGCCTGCTTCAAAATTGTTTTCCTTGTGCATGTGTATCTCCTCACTGTGCGTGTGCTTAGTAGTTGCATGTGAATGCTTGTAGTGATAGAAATTGCCCAGCAAGCATGACATCAAGTCATCATTAACATATCCAGCCACTTTTCCCCTCAGAGCTCAGGAGCCTGAATCAAGCAGCTATTATAAATCAATCAGCACTGCCATAGTGGATAAAATCTGATCATCCTGGCCCTAGATTTCAATCAGCCGTATACGCTTGTCCGGGACCAGAAGGCTAAGGAGTTCAATCCAAGATGGACCCCAGAATCTAGAGGAAAATCTTGAATGATGTTCCTCAACTTTCTGAGCATTAGTAATAATGCTCAGGTAATAATAAGTATTGATATATTTGTTCTTAGGCATCCTTTAGAGTCTACAATTGTACAAAAAGGCTAAGCTGCCGGGTCAAGAAAATATCATCCTTTGTGGATAAAGATAATTATAGGGACAACTATAAGTGTGTTATCCAATCGAACTTTCTGTGATGAGCAAACCATTCTGTGCTGTCTGGTACAGGGGCCACTGGCCACATGTGGCTCTTGAGGGCTTGAAATGTGGTTAGTACATCTGAGGAACTGAGTTCTTAATTTTAGAGAAATTTAAACTTAAAGAGCCACATATTGCCAGTGACTCTACTCTAGTATTGGACGGGGAAGTTCTATAGAATGCTTGCATGAAACTTATTCTATGGCCTGATTTAAAATATCCTGATTAAAGTATATGTTTCCTTTTCTGTTATATGTCTACTTAAAATATATGCTACAAAAAAATAATTATACAACCTGGTCTTGTATGCTTTGAAAGTACTTGGAAATGCATGATATAATTTTTTTAAATCATGAAATACAGAAGTTGTGGGCTAGTTCCTAAGAAATAATTCATGTGAATTTCATGTGAATTTTAATTTCAAATATTCATGTGAATAAAAAGAGAGACATGATATATCTGAACATACTCCATTTATTATAAAGGAATATGCAGTCTCCTTATAAGCTATGAGAACATACTATTAGTAACAGAAACTCTGTCTTTTATATATTTGTTCTTATATCATCTGGTACATGGTAAGCATTCATTTTTATTTTAAAAAAAATGAATAGAATTTATCAGGCTCTATCATCCACAGAAGATGTCTCTCCAAATTTTCTAAGGAACAGTGAGTGATTAAACAGAAAAGGAAAGAGTGGTTCTGTAACAACTCATCATTTTCTTGCTGCCAAATTGTCCTTCCCCTTTGGAGGATCAGCTCACTGCAGGAATTCAAAAGAAATTAAAGCACAAACTTTGACCATTTCAACCTTTGCCCCGGAAGTAACATCAAGTTGTAACCAGTTAATTTGTGCTTTGTTATTAGCTTGTCCCTGTGCTGTATTTCTAAGTACAGAAATTCTAAGCAGCTATGTTTTAACTGAAAATGAACTAAGCATATGTGCTGCCTGAAAACAAAAACAAAAACAAAACAAAAAACCCTTGTGTGAGATGATTAAACAAAAAATGTTGCTTGTAGTTTTTTTCAGCAGGAAGAATGGCTCTGTGGTTCATCTCCTTGAAGAGGCGAACTCTTAATGAGCAAATGATTAACATGAAACCTAGACTAGACTTAACGTGTTCTGGACCAAATTAACAGAGTGTTGGAACTCTCTCCTACTGAGGCAGAAATCCAGGTTCCTAGCTAACAGTGGAGGGTCATGGAAAGTTCTCAGAGTGGGTCTCTCTCCAGCTCTCCATCGATTCAGACTAGATAGGCTTGCAAGTCAGTTCAGAATTGAGTCCTGTTCGTGATTATTGAGCAACACACTAATTTCATCTCCCCTCTATTAAGTCATCTCCAGAATCTGTTTGTTTATATTATCCTTATAGCCCAACCTAAAATTTCAGACACTTAGCATCCAGTTAAAAAATATCCCTAGATAGTTTGCGTATGATGTCCCTCCGATAATGTGATGACAAAAATCTATAATAATATGTATCTTTCAGAAAAGTCAGATTTATGGCAAAGAATTTATGTTGGTGATGGAAGAATGGCTTGAATTTTTTAGAAAGTTTTTCTGCTTTCCAAATTGTATACCTGGTATCAGATACAAACTAATATGAAAAATGAAACTGTAAAAACTGTGCCTTTTTATCGACTTGTGGATATGAGTTAGGGAGATCTTATGCCATCAAAAATTTTTAAGGAGGTTGCATAATATAATTGGGTATTTCTAAGGGAAGATGACTGAGAGCCTCAGTATTTCAAATTACTTTAATGACTGATAATGTGTCATAGATAATGAAGATGATTTCATTTCTGCCTAGTAGTGGTATAATTTAGAGCACAAACTCACAATTGGACAAAAATGCTAAAATAGGCTCATGGTCAGTTCAAAAAAAAGTCACAGACTTTAACATGGTCATGGAATGTCTTGTCTCCAATGTTAACATCAGGAATTCCTAAATTTTTGCTTACCTCTATGTTTTAAATGACACTGTAAGCGGTTGGTGTCCCAGTGCCACTTGGCACATAAGAGCAAGTGTAGATCCATTACCAGATGGTGGAATGCCAGCAAAAGAAAGAAGTTTCATTTTTTTATAACTTGCTGATGCAAGTAAAGACATGGCTGACATTTTGGAAAGTTCTTCATAGTGGTGAGTTTGATATTGGGGGGCCAGGGGATAGCCTCGGTCCTGGGGATAGCCTCAGGAAGATATGGTTGCCCACTCTTTTGTGGGGAAGAGTAAGATCACTGCATCTTTATATCTGTTATTCTGGTTGGTGATTGTATTATTCTATTGCTGTAAAAATTACCGCAAACTCAGTGACGTAAAACAATATCCATTTGATTGTTTCTTCTCTCATGGTTTCTGTGGGTCAGGCATCTGGACACAGTGTGGCTCAGCTGGTTTCCCTACTCAGGATCCCACAAACCTGAAATCAAGGTGATAGGAGGGCTGATTCCCTTTTGAAGGCTCTGGAGAAGCATCTGTCCAAGCACATTTGAGTTGTGGGTGGAATTCTACTGCCTCTGTATTTGAGAGTTGCTGGCTGGCTGACTGTCAGCCAAGGGCAGCCCTTAGCATCTAGAAATCTCTCTTTCACTATTGTGCATGGTCTCTTACATCTCAAAACCACAGCAATGGCATGTCAAGTACTGCTCACACTGGGATCTTTCTGTCTTCCTTTCTACTGAATCTCTCTGACTCTAGTTAGGGAAAGTTCTCTGTGTTGTAAGGGCTCATGTAGGAAGACTGCATCCACCCAGAGAATTCAGGCTCTTCTGTCTACCTTAAGTCCTTAACCTTAACCTTTCTGCAAGCCCTTTTGCCATGTAACATAACACATTCAGTGTTCTAGGGATTAGGGCATGGACATCTTTGGGAAGCCATTATTCTGGCTACCACAGCAATTATCAGGATCAATAGTTTATATTAATTGTAGCTTTAAAAGTTTACTTTTACCTCTCAGTCTCCCCCTCCCTCTATATTTCATTTAGAAACCTGGAGTAAAACCTGGAACAAAAAGGAAGAGCTTTTCTGTATCTTTCTATAAGTTTATTCTTTTACAATGTCCTTATCAATACAAGTTAGTCATTTGTTATTAAATATGGAATCTGAAAAGCAAGGTCCCTGTAAAATAATGAACAACTCTGAGGCTAAGAAAATTATAAATTTAATGAGATTAAGTAAGAATACCACTGGATATGGAAGCAATTCCTGTATTGAAGTCATTGTTATAGACTTTAGCTGTTTAAAAACTACAAATTTAGTAAAGACTGCCATGTTTGCAAGAAGAACTGGGTGTAAATTATCTATAGACATGAAATTTAGGTGCTGATTAAGTTCCTATTCATAGTTTATTATAGTGTCCATAAAATCTCACTACTAGAAATGAGTACAGGGCCAAGTTAAGTGTATTTGAATTCATACAAACTTGCTTGGGAAGATACCAGTGACACTGGGACACTAGAATGCTGACATTTTGTTTTCAAGTTATACTGTGTGCTAATTAGTTTGTTTAGGTTTTCTACTTCTCTTTGGTAATTTTTCTAGAAAACTGTCCCTATCATACAAGTTTTCAAGATTCTTGGTAATTTTGCAGTGTTCTGTTACAATTTAAAGAATTAAAACTATCTTTTAAAAAAATGTTTATTTATTTTTGAGAGATAGCATAGTCATCGGGGGTGGGGGGTAGAGAGAGGGGAGACAGCAGACTCCAGGCTCCGAGCTATCAGCTCAGATCCTGTGATGGGGCTCAAACCCAGGGACCATGAGATCATGATCTGAGCTGAAATCAAATGCTTAACTGACTGAGCTATCCAAGCACTCCCAAAATGAAAAATATCTTAATTTGGGGCACCTGGAAAGCTCAGTTGGATAAGTTGGTTAAGAGCCTGCTTTTGATCTCTGCTCAGGTCTTGGTCTCGTGGCTCATGAGATAGGGCCCTGTATCAAGCTCTATGCTAACAGTTACAGAGCCTTCATGGGATTCTATCTCTCTCCCTCTCTAGTGTGCCCTCTCTCTCTCTTTCTCACTCTCACTCTCAAAATAAATAAATAAACTTTAAAAAATCTTGATTTGTAGTGACATTTATTTATTGTGTTTTATTTGAACTTATTTATTCTTGTTCTTATTACCATTTCATGTTCTTTTTTAAAATTTATTTTAAAAAAATTTTTTAAATGTTTTATTTATGAGTATGAGAGAGAGAGAGAGAGAGAGAGACAGCGTGAGCAGGGGAGGGTCAGAGAGAGGGAGACACAGAGTCTGAAGTAGGCTTCAGGCTCTGAGCTGTCAGCACACAGCCCAACGTGTGGCTTGAACCCACGAACCAGGAGAACATGACCTGAGCTGAAGTCAGACGCTTAACTGACTGGGCCACCCAGGCACCCTGCAAGTTCTTTTCTTTAATATGTTCACAAAAGTATTTCATTAGTGTTTTAAGTGAGGTAAAGATTTGCTTTAATTCATTCTAGGTTTTTTTTGTTTTTGTTTTTTTTTTTTGTATGCTTATTATCATTACGGAGTTTTACCTTTACTTCCTACCATTGCTTTATTTGGGTTCATTTTGTTATTCCTTTTGTCGTATATTCTGTAAAAATATCAATTTATTTAATTTGTAGTGTTTTTAAGAGATTAAGTGTGTAAATTCTCCTCCAAGGACCATAGACAGCCTTTATCCCATTAGCTTTGATAGAGAGTGTTTTTTCACGTTATTAAATATTTTTCAATTTTCATTTTGCTTTCCTGGTCAACTCCTTAATTACTGATACATGGAAAAAATCTTAGGTATATGGGGTTAGAAGAGAAGAGGTTGTTTTCTTGTTGATTTCTACTTTTATTGGGTGTAACATGGCCATCTTGGTACATTAGTATGGAATTTGTTGGGACTTCCTTTGTGTCTGAAGCAGTCTTTGTGAATGGTCTTTGTGTGTTTGAAAAGAATGTACATTCCCTGTTTGTAGAAATGCAAGGTTATATACAAATCTGTTACAACAAATTTGATTATTATGTTGTTCAAATCTTCTACATCCTTGATTATTTGGATACTTGATCTGTCAGTATATGACAGATATGCACTATGATTATGGATTTTCTTTTTGTGTTTCTATCAGATTTTGCTTTACATGTGTTTTAAGTATTTGGGTTCATTCAGGTTTAGAGCTTTTTATCATTATTGCATTTTTCCATTTATTGATATATAAAATGTCTCTATTTTGGATATGGATTCTATTTTGTCAGATTTAATATCATTATACCTTCTACTTTTTTGTATTTGACTGGTTTGCATTTTTTCCATTCCCTTACTTTCAATCTCTTGGATTCCTCTCCTTTAAGCTATGTGCATTTTGTAAATAGCCTCTATTTGCCTATGATTTTGTCCATTCTGAGATTCTCTATCTTTTAATAAGGTATTCACATTACTAGAGTTATTAAGATCTGTAAGCTTATGTCTAGCTTCTTTTTCCCTGTGTCTTCTATGTTTAGGAAGACCTTGGAAATATTATAGATTGGGTTCTAGACCACCACAATAAAGCAAATAATGCAATAAAGTGAGTAAAATGAATTTTTTTGTTTCCCAGTGCATATACAAGTTATGTTTACACTATACTATAGTAGTCTATTAAGTGTGACATAACATTATGTCTAAAAAGAAAACAGTGTAGGTAGCTTAATTTAAAAATATTTTATTGGTGGGGTGCCTGGGTGGCTCAGTTGGTTAAGCATCCAACTCTTGATTTTGGCTCCAGTCATGATCTCATGGTTCATGGATTTGAGCCCCACATCAGGCTCTACATTGATAGTGCAGAACCTGCTTGGGATTCTCTCTCTCACTCTCTTTCTCTCTTCCTCTTCCCTGCATTCTGTCTCAAAAAAAATAAATAAAGATTAAAAAAATAAAAATACTTTATTGCTTAAAAAAAATGCCAGCCATCCTCTGTGAGTTCAGTGGGTCTAATCTTTTTGCTGATGGAGGGTCTGGTCTCAATATTGATAACTACTGATTGCTCAGGGTGGTGGATGCCAGAGGTGGGGTGGCCACGGCAAATTCTTAAAACAAGACAAAAATGAAGTTGGCCACAGGGATAGAATCTTTTCTCACAAACGATGTCTCTGTAGGATGGGATGCTGTGTGTTAGCACTTTACCCACAGTAGAACTTCTTTGAGATTTGGAATCCATCCTCTTAAACCCTGCCGCTGTTTGATGAACAGAGTTTATGGAATATTCTACATCCCTTGTTGTCATTGCAACAGTCTTGACAGCATTTTCACCAGGAGTAGAATCCATCTCAAGAAACCACTTTCTTTGCTCACCCATAAGAAGCACTTTGTCATCCATTAAAGTCTGATCATGAGGTTGTGGTAATTCAGGCTCATCTTGAGGCTCCACTTCTAACTCTAGTTCTCCGGCTGTTTCCGCCACATCCGCAGTTCTTTCCTCCACTGAAGTCATGAACCCCTCAAAGTCATCCATGCAGGTCAAAATCAACTTCTTCCAAAGTTCTGTTCATGTTGATATTTTGGCTTCTTCTGATGAATCATGAATGTTCTTCATGGCATTTAGAAAAGTGAATCCTTTCTAGAAGATTTTTAATTTACTTTGTTCAGATTTGTGGCAGCTTTATGAAATATATTTCTTAAATAATAAGATTTGAAAGTCAAAATGACTCCTTGGTCCTTGGACTGCAGAATGGATAGTGTGTTAACAGACATGAAAATTATATTTATCTCATTGTCCATCTCCACCAGTTCTGGGTAACTGAGTGCGTTGCCTATGAATAGTAATATTTTGAATGGGGTCATTTTTTTCTGAGCAGTAGATGATCACAGTGGACTTAAGATATTCAGGATACCAGGTCGTAAACAGATTTGCTGTCATCCAAGCTTTGTTGTTCCATTTATAGAGAAAGCACAGGTAGAGTAGATTTAGTATCCTTCTTAAGGGCCTTAGGAGTTTTGGAATGGTGAATGAGCACTGGCTTCAACTTTAAGTCAGCAGCTGCACTAGCCCCTAACAAGAGAGTCAGCCTGTCCTTTGAAGCCAGGCATTGACTTTTCTCCAGCTCTGAAAATCCGTCCAAGAATCCGTCTATATTGAAAATCTTATTTATTGTAACCACCTTCATTAACTATCTATGCTATATCTTCTGAAGAACTTGCTGCAACTTCTACATCAGCATTCAACCTTATGCTTTTCTGATGGGAAGGTGGCTTCTTTCCTTAAACCTCATGAACCAACCTCCACTAGCTTCAAACTTTCCTTCTGCAGCTTCCTCCTCTCTCTCAGCCTTTATAGAACTAAAGAGAGTCAGGGCCTTGCTTTGGGTGAGGTTTTGGCTTAAGGAAATGTTGGAGCTGGTTTGATCTTCTGTCCAGACCACTCAAACTTTCTCCGTATCAGCAATGAAGCTGTTTCACTCTCTTATCATTTGTGTGTTTACGGGGGTAGCAATTTTCATTTCCCTCAAGAAATCTGCTTTGCATTCACAACTTGGCTGACTGCTTGGAGCAAGAAGCCCAGCTCTCAGTCTGTCTCAGCTTTCAACACACCTTCCTCACTGAGCTTAATCATTTCTAGTTTCGGACTTAAAGTGAGAGATGTGTGATTCTTCTTTCACTTGAACATGTGGAGCCCATTGTTGGATGATTAATTGACCTAGTTTCAATACTGTTGTGTCTCAGAGAATTGGGGAGGGAGAGAGCATGGGAGAAGGGTTGGTCATTGGAGCAGTCAGAACACATATATTTATCAATCAATTTTGCCATCTTACATGGGTACGGTTCGTGGTGCCCCAAAACAATTACAATAGTAACATGAAAGATCAAAGTCACTGATCATAAATCACCACAACAAATATAATAATGAAAGAGTTTGCAGTGTTGCAAGAATTACCAAAACATGACACAGAGACATGAAGTGAGCAAACACTGTTGGAAAAATGGTGCTGATAGGCTTGCTGGATCTAGGGTTGTCACATACCTTCAATTTGTAAAACAAAACAAAACAAACACTGCAGTATCTGTAAAGTACAATAAAGTGAAACACAGGAAAATGAGGGATGCCTGTGCTGTGTTTGTTATTGTTTCCTTTTCTTCCCCATCATGTTTTTGTTGAATTGTTCAAGATTTCTTTGTTCTATTTTTTCCTGTATTTGTTTAAAGCTATACTTGCAATTTCTATCCTCCTATTTTATTGTGTATACTTTTTAAATGTTTATTTTTGAGAGAGAGAGTGAGAGAGAGAGAGAGAGAGAGGGAAGGAGGGAGGGAGGCAGATGAAGGGTCTGAAGTGGGCTCTGCGCTGAGAGCAGAAAGCCTGATGTGGGGCTCAAACTCATGACACGCCCCCTCCCCACCCCCCCGAGATCATGATCTGAGCAGAAGTTGGATCCTCAACTGACTGAACCACCCAGGCATCCCTTTACAGGTACATTTTTAAAACACATAAATAAACATTACCGTTTCACATAAAGTCTGGTTACTTTCTCACCCTCTCAAGGATGCTAAAATTGTTGGAATGTTTTCACTCTGGATTCCCCTCACTAACCGCACCCCCCTCAAAGAAATCCACCATAGCCCATGCTATCATCTGGAATTTTAATCTCAACTAATTACTCAAATAGTTTTTTTTTTAATCATTATTTATTCAACTTGCTGCTCATATATTACTTGCTAGTGCATTTTCTAAAAATCTAAGTTGTTCCTTTTGTGTTTACTCCTTTTCTTGTTAGAATAGTTTATTTCTGTGAGAGTCTATGGATAGCAAAAATTTTAAGTGCTTAAACATGTTAAAATATCTTCATTTACTCTTGCGGTTTTATTGTGTCTTGAATTCTAGGTTCAAACTTAATTCTCCCAGAGCACAGAAATATTTTTCCCCTGCTTTCTTATATTCTGTGGTACTGATAAGCAATCTGATACCAGTCTGATTCTTATGTTTGAAGATACTCTTTCTCTTTTTTCTGGTAGATTTTGTGATTCCCCCTCACTCCTTTACAGTTATGTTTGTGCTCATGGCATTTTGAGTGAGACTTTATATTTGTTTCCCTTCCTGACCCGTAGTGAGCATTGTCAGTGTAAAGACTCATATTTTTTCCCTGCTAGTTCTGGGGAATAATTGGCTATTATTTTTTTCTAGTATTGCCTATCTTCCATACTGTCTCTTGCTTCTAGAAATATAATTATAGGAATATCAAGTTTTGGGGGTTTTCTGTTATAAATGTGCTAAGTTTTCTTATGGCTTTTAATCTTTTTCCCTACTTTTGTGCTACATTTAAAATAACTCTTCAGTCCAATCTTACAAGTGACTGATTTACTCTACAGCTGTGAAGACCATGTCCTGAGATTTTATTTTAAGGATTTGGGTACACAAAATTGGGTTCATTTTAATTTTTGGTTCATGAACATATTAACATCATTGCTGTAGCCAAAATTTTTAAAATTAATGTAAATAATAATACAGTGGACATCCATGAATATGCAACCAAAGCAAGTCGTTAACAGAAATTTATGCAATAACTTACATATATCTGTATGTTCCTTTTTTATCTTGTCTCCATTTCTCTAACCCACCTGTCATAGGTTTTGTGTTTATTTTTCATTTGCCTTTTAAGAATTTTTATAACACGCAGAGATACATGCCTGAGGTAAATGGTTTACTTTTGCTTATATGTGTACCTTATTAAAAGGGTACTTATGTATGAAACCTCTGGAACTTCCTTTTCATTCATTATGAAGATTCTGAGATCTCCCCATGTTGATAATATGAAATCTGTAGTTTTTGTCAGTCAAAATCTATTATTTCTTTTTTATACTTACTGATGCTACTGTAAGTATACTTACAGATACTTACTGATGGTTTTGATAATTTTGTTTCTGAATTAATTATTTGGTCTTAATTGGGGTGAGTCCTTCAGGATTAACACATTGATTCAATCCAGTGTGATTCTCATTTTCCTTAAACCTGACTTGAGTCCATTTGGTAGTTTTTATTATTGTTCTAGTCAACTTTCTCTATTAATTTCTAACTGCCCCATTTTTCTGTCGTCTTACTATTTTTGGATTTCATTTTTTAAATCTTTTTTTCTTCCTCAGTTTTCTCATTCAAAATTATACATTCTATTTATTAATTTTTTAATTACTTTTTTTTTTGAGAGAGACACAGAGTGCAAGTTGGGCAGGGGCAGAGAGAGAGGGAGGCACCGAATCTGAAGTAGGCTCCAGTCTCTGAGCTGTCAGCACAGAGCCTGATGCAGAGCTCAGACCCACAAACTGTGAGATCATGACCTGAACCGAAGTTGAACGCTTAACCAACTGAGCCACCCAGGCACCCCTATACATTCTATTTTTTTTAATGTTTGCTTATTTTTGAAACAGAGAGAGACAGAGCATGAGCAGGGGAGGGGCAGAAAGAGAGGGAGACACAGAATCCAAAGCAGGCTCCAGTCGCTGAGCTGTCATGTCAGCACAGAGACCAAGATGGGGCTCGAACCCACAAGCAGTGAGATCGTGACCTGAGCTGAAGTTGGACATTTAACCATCTGAGCCACCCAGGCACCCCTACACAATCTATTTTTAATCTCTTACTGGCTATTGAACTTTATGGTGCATATTTAACAGTAAAATTTAAAGCTAAACAATACCTCTATCTACAGCCTAAATGATAATGTGAAATTTAGAACACTTTCCATCTGATTGTCCTCCCTCAGACTTACATACTATGCATTTCCATTATCCTACTTCCTCTCTGGGTCCATGATACTTCAGTAGTCTTCTGCTCTAGCAAATTTCCTCAACTCTGGCCTCAGTTCTTGTGTTCCTATCCTGATTCCTGAGTTCTCCCACCTTGGATATGAGCCTCAGTAACCCCTAGCCTCTGTTTGCCAGGTTGTGCTCATGCTTCCTTTTCTGAGGGCTTCTAGGAGAATGTTCCCACCTTTTCTAGGGCCATCAATACTTCCAACTCCCCAATGCAATGTCCATTTATGAAATATTGATTGTAAACTTTTTATTTCAACAATTATTCCACTTCCAACTAAGACATCTAATTAGTTTTTATAAAAACTTGCTCTGTTGCATAACCACTACTTTTGTTTAATAACCTACTGTTGGGATGCCTGGGTGGCTTAGTTGAGTGTCTGACTCTTGGTTTCAGCTCAGGTCATGATCCCAGGGTCGTGGGATCCAGCCCTGTATCAGGCTCTGCACTGGGCATAGAGCCTGCTTAAGACTCTGTCTCTCTTTCCCTCTACTTCTGCCCTGCCTCTTGCTTGCTTGTACACACACGCACACACGCTCTCTCTAAAAAAAATAAAATAAAAATAACCTTTTAATTTTTCTAACATGGAATTATCTAATTTATTTCATCTAAAAACTGGTGGTTTATCTTTTTACTGTATATAAGAAATTCTTCTAGGTGCTAGTGAATATAGCAGTAAATAAACACTCTGCCTTCAGGAAGCAAATATTGTAGTGAAAGAAAATAATGGCTAACCTTCATAGCATGCTTCATATGTGTCAGACGCTAGTCGGTAGTAATATTTTCCACATTCTGTAAAAAACAAAAAACTATGTCTATCTTTACTTACTATCTCCCTGGATACAAAATATACATAACATATTAAAAAAATTCTTTTTGGGCTGCTCCATTATTTTTAGTCTTTCCATTTTAAATTCTTCCATAAGTAGACCTTGTTTTCTTTACATCATGTGTGAGATTTCTAAATTTTTGGTTGATGTTTTGCTGCTGTGTTTCTATTCTTTAAAAATGCCTTCTGCCTTGCCCATTATGGATTATGATAACCTCCTTATAAGACCACTGTGTAGGGTTAGGCAGCATTAACCCAAATCTTGAGAAGTTCAAGTTTTACGTGATTCTTAGTTAAAGGTCAAGTTTTAAATAACTAGATGGTATGTTGGATAAAATCTGGCCTGCACGCGTGTGCATGTGCGTGCACACCCACTCACCCACCCACACACATGTACTTATGCATATACAGCAATAAATATTTTTTATAGCAATAAAGTCTTTTGAAAGCATTGGTTTCTTTTTCACCACTGTAGCTTCCTGTTTGTTTCCTATTTTGAGGTATGTCTTTTTAATCCAAGGAGATACTCTTCTTTTGTTTTCAAGAATATTTATTTAATCATTTCTTCACTTTATGAGTTTTGTGAGAAAGGAGGAGATTTTGTGCTATGCTTAACTTGCTATCTTAAATAGAAAGTTCAGTGTAGATATTCTGTGTCATTTTAGATCTCCTGACAAAAATTTTGCCTGTGTGTTATACATAGGTTTTTGTCATGTTTTTAAAATTAGAAGCCCCCCTCCACCTTTTTGGCGTACGTTGACATTGGTTTGCTAACGCAGTTTCTTGTGTTGTTATAAGTAATAAGGCACAGATGGGTACGTAAAGCCATTGAACGACTTCATAACAAAGTTTATATTTGGAGGGGAATCATAGCTGAGAAAATTTCAAGATGGCTGTGTGTTAACTGAGTCCCAACTGTGACTGTGTCACGACTTTGCAGCATCAAGTCTTTGCAGTATAAGCATCATTATTCCTGCTTGGTTTTTGTTTCTGTTATTTAAACCCTTGAACACCGACCCTGGTGTCATTGTAAAATGGACTCTACATCATCCTGTGGCTCCTCAAGCGTCTTTAATCTCAAACAAACAGGAGATGGTAAAATACTTTTATCACGGCTATCATTTGAGTTCGATTAAATGCCGGAGGTATAGAGAAGCTCTATGCCAATTATTTTGCGATAGAATGAAGTCCACCCAGCATGGGCTTCATCTGTAGTAGGATGAATATCATCAAATTCCTCAATGGATCCCTAAACACATTTTCATTTCCCTCACACAGATAATGAAAAATCCACAGACCCCCATGGAGCATCCCTTGTTATTTTCTGCTCCTTCTTTACCTGAAGATGCCTTTCTATGAATTTCTGCTCTGAATAGGAACCTCCAGTTCACTAAGTAGCCACCTCATAGTCACGCATTATTCCAACTGTGCAAGCAACAGCTGTGAACAAGAGAAATGCATATCATCACAGAGCTTATGGAGCTCAATATGTTAGTTCTGTTTATTCAAAAGACCACCTGTGTTTCTGGGGAAATTGGAGAAGATCCAAAGGAGAATGAAGATACAACAGACAGTAATGAAACCTTCAGAGCTGTAAGGCGAGGCATCGTAGCTTTGGGTTAAAAACAATGTGACAGTCTTGTGGGAAACCCGATTTCTAATATCTATAGCAGAGCATTTCTTTTTGGTTAGAATATTAATTAGCCAGTTGATGGCTGAAGTGCCCAGCTCCCGTTTCTCACATACAGAAAGGATACAAAGTCATGGCAATCACTGGAGGGAAAGAATTACATTGGGATATGACAGGAAATGCTTCTTTGGTCCATCTTTTAAAGCTATGCTTTTCCATGTTTTCATTAACATTTATGGAGGTTGTTTTCTTGACTCTACACTGTGTGTGTGTGTGTGTGTGTGTGTGTGTGTTCTTGTCTCTCTTTAATAGATAATTTCTCTGTCTCTTTCAGGTTGTGTAGGGAAATTGAGTTACCTTGGGGCTCTTCAGAAAACTTTTCCCATCCATAATTTTGTTGTCACCATGATGATTTCTGACGTAAGAGGAGAACACCAGAGAGAAAGGTCGAGCGGTGAATGAATGATGAATAATGCATTGTGATACCTGGTGTTCTTATAATACGAGTTGCCATAGAAGGGAAAGTGTAGACTTTGCCTGACAGGATGTCTGACTTGAGTGTAGCCTCAGGATAAGAAAAATGTAGGTAGCTCCTTCATCATTCCCGGTTGTGTCCAGGATGAGGCTAAGTTTGAAAGCTACCCTGCCCTAATCACACAGAGATGATCTGGGCAAATCATGCCTCGATTGTTGGTGGAACTTTCTCCAACTTTCTTCTGCCCCATTCAGGGTTCTGCAGCAATGCTGAGGGTGTGCCTTCACCCCTTCAGCAACAGTGCATCTACTTGAACCTGGCATTGTGGTAACTTTTTTCAGGTTGGTGGTTTACATAAACTCTAAATGCAGCTTAGAATCCCCAGAACGGCTGGAGATTACTTTACATTAGAGAAAACAGCTACCTGGAGCTGAGTTGATTTACAAGTTTCTTCTTTTGAGCACGTCCAGAACACACTCTTTATCCTGGTTTGCATAGCACTGTTATGAAAGCATAGATATATCATATTGGAAAACTTTCCAAATCATGGGCCATGCTCCCTGCTCAAATTCTTCTTTATTTCCTTGCACATCCTCTATAGCATTTCTTGCAGAACTCATGAACCTTTTTTTTTTTTTCTAAAATGAGGTTTGGTGAAGGTTCAGGTTTTGAAAGGAAGATTGTAAATGTGTTTTCTTCCAGGCTCCTTCTTGCCAAAAGCCAGCAGCACATCAAAGAAAACAGAATATAGCCTCAGCAGAATATTGTAGTGGAAGGCAGAGGTCAAACACACACAGGATTAGAGTGTCATGCAGAAAAGAAGTGTGAAAAATGCATGGTGGCGAGCCAGAGCTCTCAGTTTTTGAAATGTGTTGTACGTGTATGTATATACACATGTATTTTTTCTCTGGCTCCCCCCACCACCGCCCCTGCACTTGCAGTATAAAATTCTTGATGCTGCCAGAGACACACTCTCACACAATGAGTGTTTGTGTTGATTGCATTCTCTGCTGGGGCCACTGAGCATTCCACTTGTGGCTAGTTAACTGGTAGTGAAAAGCAAATGCCCAAACTTGCCTGGGAGAAATTTCCCCACTATTCCTCTTACAACAGGTCTACCTGGGAGTGAGCTTGTAAGGCAAGATCTGGGGTGGGATGACAGTCCCCGTTCCAAGGTCCCGCCATTACATCCCCTCTCTGACGAGCATCCCACACCCATTGAAGGAAATCAAATGCCCTTTGTTGTTTTCTCCCTCTTCTGTCTTTGCTGGCATGACAGTGTGAGTTATTAAAAAACTAATTGGGGTCCTATCCTTTTTGCTGCCCTATACCCTTTCACGAATAGAATGAGAAGATACATTCATCTCCCTTTTAAGCAAAAGTAACATAAGCAGTGGATTCAGAGGGTTGTCTGGGGATGAGTAGCATAAAGCCTGTTAGAAATGTATCTTTTTGGCCCTACCTCAGGCCTACTGAATCAGAATCCCTGAGGTGGAGGCCCGCAATGTGCTGTAATAAATCTCCAGGTGAGTTGTGTGCACTCTACAGTTTGAGAAGGAGCGGGGAGAGAGATGAACTTTGTGTTTTGAGCCCATTCAAGTGTGTCTTCCTGAATTATTCCCAGAGAAAGGACACCACTTGGCAAATGGCGCCTATTTGCATGGAATGCCCCAGGGGATGGCAGCGCCTCTGGGGAGATGCTATGGAGATGCCTGGAGACCAAATGTGTGGCGTTTAGTGTGGCAGTGAAGACCCTGGCTTATGAGTTTGCCTTGGAGAGTACAGACTCTGCCACCAGAACCATCCAAATATTTGTATGCCATGGGAGCTTGGGCAATGAGCCTCTCTGGGGAGGGAGCTATCAAGAAGAGAAAGCCAGAGGTCCTTCCCCAACGTTCTTGGACTGTGTTAGCCCAGGGTTCTCAGATAATCCCAGGAAAGTAGGGACATCAGATGGGATTTGCTTCCAATTTTGGCTTGTATGGAACAAACACAGTCTAGTTCAGTTTCAAAAACTAATAAAATACACACTTGAGCCTACCATAGAAACTATTCATAGAGTTAACAGTAGGAAGAATCAGTATTAGAGAAGGCATGTCAAATACAGGAATGTCTCCCTCCCACCCCGTTTTTGGTAAAAATGGGCATTCTTCTCTATGACATCCTCTGTGAACTAGACCGGGGGACGTGTTTAGTAAATTCTTTTTGGTTAAACTGGCTGGCAAAAAGGAAAACACATATTGCCCTTATTTGTTTCTATATGAAAATTATTTTTTGAAAGCACTTGTGGAGAATAAAAGAAAATGAAAGTGACATGGCTGATTGGTTTAAGGTTGACCTGTAAAAACCTCGATGAGTTGTAGTAGAAAGAGGGCAGGACCTGGAGACTTGGCTTTGACTCCTGCTCTGTCACTTACTAGCTATTTGACCTCAGATGGGGCTATTTTATTTTTCTTTGGTTTGGTTTGATTTCATCATAATCTTGTAAGGCTTCATTTTATCAAGATTCATATAGCTTACTCTTTCTCATCATAAAGGTTTCTTTCTTCTTATATATCACCGGCTGAGAATGGGCCTCCCCAACCTCCATATTTTTTTAAGTTTATTTTTTATATTATTTTTGAGAGGGGGGGCACGAGTAAGTGAGGAGCAGAGGGAGAGAGAGAGCAGATCCCATGGAGGCTCCACAATGTCAGCGTGGATCCCAAAGCAGGGCTTGAGCTCACTCCAAGCAAGGCTGGAGCTCACCCAATGCGGAGCTTGAACTCACAAACCATGAGATCATGACCTGAGCCAAAGTTGAATCCTTAACCAATTGAGCCACCCAGACACCCCTGACCTCCATATTTCAAATACCTCCATTCCCAGTGCCATTCTATCATCCTGCTCTGTGTGATTTCTTTCGTGGCGTTCACCTGGATATTGTGCTGTTTTTTATACAATGACTTGCTTGTAGCCTGTTTCTCTCCCAGAAAGTAAGTTCCATGAGAACAGGAACTTTGTGCATCTTGTTCATCCATGACCAGAAGACTGCTTGGCAGCAGTAGGCATGCATGCATACTTGTTGAATAAGTGAACGAGTGATCTGTAAAATGGTTACAGCAGCACAGACCTTCTGGTAGTTTTGTGGCAATTAGGTAACCTCATCTAGGTGGACGTACACATGTGTCCTTGAAGAGATCACCCAGCAATGTCGTTAAGAACTTTGGCTTTGGAGTTAGAAAGACCCAGGTTTGGTACCTGGTTCTGCTACTGACCAGTAACAATACCCTGGGGCAAGCGGCTTGACTCCTGTTGGCCTGTATCTTGTCTGTAAAATGGACTAGCAATACTTCTTCATGGGTCTGATACAAGCATTAAATAAAACAATGTAGATAAAGGCTTAGAGGGCAGAGCACATAGAAAGTAGTAGCTGGGTGAGCAAGTGAGTGAATGAAGCTCACGAAAGTACTTTGAAAAAGGCATAAGCCTAGAGTAATATAAAATATTATTATTCATATGATTAATAAGAAGCCCCAAAGAACTCTCTTGTCTGAGGTCTTCATGCCAATCTCCTGCTGGCAAGAAGCGTACCCAGGGAGGGTGATTAGAGGTGCCACGGTGTGTCCTCGGAAACATGGCAGAGACATGCCTTTCCCAGCTTCATTGTCCTGGGAAAACATTGACTGCAATGCACCTCACGGAGGAGAAAAGAACAACATCAGACTTGACATGAGTACATGTCAAGTGACCTGTATCCTGGTTCTAGTTTGTCACTAATAACCTTTGTAATTCTGGCAAGTAATAACCTCAAGATTCCAGGTTATTTATCTTCAAAATGAGAATGAAGACCCAGAGTTAGATGATCTTGAAAGAGTTTCTCAGTTGTGAATACGCCATGAACTTATTTACTTTCTCACAACTTATCTATAAGGAGTTTTGACTTCCTGAGCCCCATTCTAACCATGGCATAGACAATCTACGTGATATGGATACATCATGAGTTAGCACCTCCCCTAAAAAGACCGGCACATCTCAGGTCCTCATGCCCTACGCCATAGCTTTTATTTTTTCATTTTTGTTTATTTATTTATTTCGCCGTAACTTTTATTAAGATGTCTTATGGAGGGACACATGGGTGGCTCAGCCAGTTGAGCATCGGACTCTTGAATTTGGTTCAGGTCACGGTCTAATGGTTTGTGGGATCAAGCCCCACATTGGGCTCTACACTGACAGCACAGAGCCTGCTTGGAATTCTCTCTTTCCCTCTCCCTATGCCCTTCCCTCGCTTGCACACACATGTGCACACACACACACTCTCTCTAAATAAATACTTTTTTAAAAAAGACATCTTATTGAAATTGTACACTCAAGCTCCCATCATTCAGTTTCCAGTTTTACTAATGCTGGGGGGATGCTGAAATATTGACATTTGTGAGGAGGACAAAGAAGGGTTGTCCTTTTTTCTTTTCAGAAATGAAGGTTAATTTTATTCCAAGAGGAAAAAATTTAAATATATATGTAATTCATAAGACACAAATATCAAAGATTTATATTTTATGAATATTAACAATTTATAAGTAAATTTATAAATACACATATATAAATATATAACTAAAATGTATAAATATGTAAAAATACACAAATATATATATTTTCTGTGAAAGGAATTGTGAGAACTGAGAAGTGAAACTGAGGGACATCTATCTAAATGGACTTATTAGCATCAACCCTTAAGTCAGTTTCCAATGCCTCTGTACTATCTGAATGGGAATGAAATGATGTTAAAAAAGCACATAGAACATGTCTTATATGAAGGAGAAACTTTGAAAGGGTCTCTCTAAGCTCCTCATCTGCCTGACTATTTTCAGTTCAGAACACCGAGTGCTCTGCTCAAAAGGCTTCCTGGCTGACCATTAGCCCTTCTGGCAACATATGAAGAAATCCTATGGAGTCCAGGTCCCACTGAGGCTTCTGGAACCCTCTGCCCCTCCTAAGCTGCAAGACTCAGCTCCTGGTATGGCTGATGCCCTTCTCTGAGGAGGTTTAAACAAGGTTTAAACCAGGTTTACTCTTAAGCCTATAACAATAGCAAGATTCTCCATGGCTTTGTGGAAGCCGATTAGTTACTTTCCTGAAGTGATTTTCCCTACCAGTCATCCAGTTCTACAACTGCCTGAATCACATAAATTGGCACTTGATTACCCCAGAACACAATCCCAGTTTATCTATACAACCCTATCTCTTCACCTATGTCAGAGTTTCTTACGTTTCATTTTGTCTTTCCATTCACATCAAAAGTTATTATATCTTGGGGCGCCTGGGTGGCTTAGTCGGTTAAGCGTCCGACTTTCGCTTAGGTCATGATCTCGCGGTTCGTGGGTTCGAGCCCCGCGTCGGGCTCTGTGCTGACTGCCAGCTCAGAGCCTGGAGCCTGTTTCAGTCTGTGACTCCCTCTCTCTCTGACCCTCCCCTGCTCACGCTGTCTCTCTCTCTCCTAGAAATAAATAAAAAGCATTAAAAAAAAAAAGTTATTATATCTTATTTTTACCCCTACCTCCAGAACCTTATGTTCAAGATCGTAAGAGGTTGTGGAGGGGGAAACACTTGAAAAACAGGTTGATGAAGTGATTGGACTTGTAAAGAACCAGCATAATGTTCCACGTCGCATGGTTACCCAATGTTAATGTGTACTGATGAGCGCCAAGGTGATAGAGGTCTTTTTAAAAAATGAGATAGGAGACTCAATAGAGCATTTTAATGCAGTCTCATCTCACTCATCCTCAATTATTAGGACTACATTCACTACTGTTTTTAAAAATGTGCATGCAAATGGCGTCATTAGTCTATAATTAATGCTGCTTGTCCCTGGGAGCTCTGTAGTGGCCTCTGGGTGATGTGAAGGACACTGTCTGTGTTGGCTGCCCTGTGTTCTCAGTACTGTTATTTACTGTGTGAGGAGAGCATGGGCATTACATGGGCTTCTGTTCCCTGTCATGCTTCAATGCTCTCTTCCGGTGAGCAGGCAATAAAGTCAAATTTAAAGGAATCCTGCTCTTCCAAAGAGGTCAAAATAAGTGCTCAGAGAGCATTTTATACTTTTCTTGTGCATATCAGATGCCTTGCTAAGTGCCTTCCTGTATAGAATTGAATTAGGGCTGTTGTCCATTTGGGGGAAAAAGTGTCCATCCACAAACAAAGGCTCACACTTGTTAGCATATGATTTTGCATATGATTTGCATGTTAATGGTCTAATGTCAAAACATACAGTTATCTACCTGTCCCCGTTCCTTCCCCTTTATTGTCAAGATGGGCTGATTAGTCTTATTAAAATTAACTCTTGGGTTTCACCAGCCTCAACTGCAGCAAAATACAAAGCTGCTACAATGACACAAGATGTTGTAAATTGTTTTAATTCTACTGGACGATCTGTCATGTTGTTGGCAACAGGCTTAAGTGAAGAAGTCAGTTGCATGGATGAAATTTTCAGTTTGGGAGATGGGAGATTGGTTGTTATTTATCTTGGTCTCTAAACCCAGAAAGCTTTTTCTTTCTCATTGCCCTGAAGCTCCAAACAACAGCTATTTGAATGTGCTGTCACTTATCCCTTCCAAGTGGATTTATTCTAAACAAACAAATAAACAAATAAGTCTGTGATCACATGGATACAAGGAGCTCATATTTCTATACAACTAAATATTTCAGACAGTTAGGAATAAAAAGAAACAAAATGCAACACATATCAAGTAGAAAATTTTAATGAAGAGCATATTTGTCCGAGGATGGCATCCTAGACATCACTTTGATGGGTGAAATGAAGGTTTGTTAGTGAAAGGTATTTTCCTCAAATTAATAGCAGAGACACTGCATCTGGAAATACTTGCTAATAAGGGTGAGATGTTTGATTTCAGAGTCCAATTAATTCAGAAATGACTGTAGCTCTCTGGTCTAGTTGGATCTGGTACATAAAACCATACACACACACACACACTCCTCTCTGATAAGTTAAAGAATTGTTTAGGGAAAATGGCAATGTTTGTATACTGTTGCTAAGAGATGTAAGGTTGCTGTTAAGTATAAGCACTCTGCAGAAACATAAAGAGATATAATGAAATCCCTGCCCTTGAATCAACTATGATCTAGCTGAGATGACAAGTCAAACTTATATGAAAATGTAGCTAAAATTCTACAGACCACAAATGTGTAAGAGTCACAGGAATGAAGTAATGGTGTTAGGGAAGTTCTTCATGAGTCTCAGGAGACAGCAAAGATGATTGTATTATCATTCATTTATCCATCTACTCAGCTAATATTTATTAAGGACCTAGATATTAGGCACTATGCCTGGTGCTTGATATAAAGCAATGAGTGGGGTACATTTCCTATTTCCTGATTCAATGATAAGTAATAAATCCTTTAAATTGCATAGTATGGAATAATTTATGGAACCCTTCTTGTATTTGATATTTAACCCTATAATCAGCACAACCTTATGATGATGGTATTTGTTATCCTTAGTTTTGATGAAAATACTTCCAGAGAGGGAAATGAATGTTCCACATCTCACAAAAATCAGGCAGCTGAGGCAGACTTGAACTCTTGTCTTCTGATTTCAGGTCCTCTACTATCTCAAAGCATGCCAGAGTAGAATAACCTAACTAGAGTGAAGGTTTCATGTATAGGAAAATTAGGAAAGGTATCTAGAGAATTTGCTAAGACTAAGACTGCACAAGCTCTTCAAGAGTAGGCTAAGAAATTTGACAATGGGAGTGAGTAAAGTTTGAATGAAGAAATCTTTTAAAAAGAGCAATACCTTAATTAGATGAATCTTATGATGGAACATAGAGTAGCACAAGATGGGGAAATTGTTGGCAACAGGTTAGCCACTATCCTACCACAAAGGGACAACCCAGTTTACCCCAACATTGAGTAAACAGAGCTGACTTTCATGGCTAGGCATTGCCAGAAAATGGGGATAAGGAGCAAACATGAGAATACTTATTACAAACTAATTAGCATATTGATGACTCCCTGGATATGAAATTAGAGAAAAAGGAAAGAATAAAGTTGGTGGCTACCATACAGAAATATAAATTCAAAATGGATTAAAAACTCAAATGTGGGACCTGAAACCATAAAAATCCCAGAAAAGAACAAAGACAGTAACTTCTTTGACATCAGCTGCAGCAACTTCTTTTTAGATATGTCTCCACAGGCAAAGGAAGCAAAAACAAAAATAAAACTGTTAGGACTATGTCAAAATAAAAAGTTTCTGCACAGTGAAAGGAGCAATCAACAAAATTAAGAGGCAACCTATGGAATGGAAGAAGATATTTTTGCAAATGGCATATCTGATAAAGATCTAAAATGTCCAAAATATATAAAGAACTTATAAAAGTCACACCTAAAAAACAAAAGTACAATAAAAAACTGGGCATAAGACACAAACAGGCAATTCTCCAAAGAAGACATCCAGATGGCCAACAGACACATGAAGAGATTATCATCGTCACTCATCATCATGGAAATACAAATCAAAACTGCAGTGAGATACCACCTCATACCTGTCAGAATGGTTAAAACCAGAAACACAAGAAACAATAAGTTGGTGAGGATGTGGAGAAACAGGAACAGTCTTGCACTGTTGGTGGGAATGCACACTGGTGCAGCCACTGTGGAAAATAGTATAGAGGTTCCTCAAAAAGTTAAAAATAGAATTACCTTATGAATCAGCAATCACACTACTGGGTATTTACCCAAGTAATACAAAAACACTAAATGAAAGGGATACATGCACCCCTGTGTTTATAGCACCATTATTTATAATAGCCAAGATATGGAAACAACCCAAGTATCCATAGATTGATAAATAAAGAAAATATGGTATACAATGGGATATTGATCAGCCATAAAAAAGAATGAAATCTTGCCATTTGCAACAACATGGATGGAGCCAGAGAGTATAGTGATAAGTGAAACAAGTCAGGTAGAGAAAGATAAATACCATTTGATCTCGTGCGTGGAATTTAAGAAACAAAACAAGTAAAGGGGAAATTAATAAGAGAAATGAAGAAACGGGCTCTTAATTTTAGAGAATAAATGAATGGTTACCAAAGGGGAGGCAGGTGAGGGGTGAAACAGGTGATGGGAGTGAAGGAGTGCCCTTGTCATGAAGAGCACTGGGTAGTGTATGGAAGTGTTGAATCCCTATATTGTGCACCTTAGACTAATGTTACACTATATGTTAACCACCTTAAATTAAAATGAAAACTAAAAAAAACAAAGTCAGTGTCCAGATGTTGAACTTGAAAAGTCGAAAATCAGAGTTGTCCTGATTCAAATAAAAGAAAAACAAAGTAGGAGCAGTTGGGAGGAATCTTATCTCAGGGGAGATGATTAGTTTGGGAATGTGGAGAAGGACATAATATTGTAATAGTCAATAGATAAGGCACTGTTGTCAGCTGATGCTGAAGCCCAGGCTTCAGTGGAGGGTTTGAAATATGGATTTGAGAAACTTTTTCAGAGAGAACATCATTTCCACGGTGGAACCTTGATGTTAGGTGAGATCTACAGGAAATATGGAGAATGAAATGAGCAGAGGGCTAAGAACTGAACATTGTCCGAACAACCTGGCTTCTTGTTGACTAATTCGCCCTCCCCTTTTTTAATTGAGCCTCAATCTTTCAGAAGTGTCAACTTAGCTGTAGTTATGCCTCTGTGTGCCTCAAGTAGCTAGTGTATAGGGTCTTGGACAGAGAGATCACTATAAGCAGTAACATTTCTTTTTTCTTTTTTTTTTTTTTATTTATTTCTAGGAGAGAGAGAGAGAGAGAGAGAGAGAGAGAGACAGCGTGAGCAGGGGAGGGTCAGAGAAAGAGGGAGTCACAGACTGAAACAGAATCCAGGCTCCAAGCTGGCAGTCAGCACAGAGCCCGACGCGGGGCTCAAACCCACGAACTGCGAGATCATGACCCAAGCGAAAGTCGGACGCTTAACTGACTAAGCCACCCAGGCGCCCCAGCAGTAACATTTCTTCTAGGTCATCCTGGGCTTACCTCTGGGCCAAAAGCTAGAAGTGCTTTTGTAAGAGCCAGGAGGTAGAATCGGACATGCCCTGATAATATTAGATAGGATGCGTGTGCTATGAAAAGAAGTAAACATTTGATTTTTGTCCCTAGCTCCTGTCATAGATCTCCTAAAATGTTTAAAATCCCTTGAGTGATAACAGTGTTTTTGTGTGCTAATGAGATTACTCTTGGCTGGGATCCCTAGATAGCTTGTGGATGAAGACTGGTCACCAGAAAGGCCAAGCTGTGATTAGAAGTTTGGAAATTGTAGCACCTTGCCCATCTCTGGGGACAAAAGGAGAATTCAATACCAATGGCCAATGATTTAATTAATCATGCTACCTAATGAAACCTCCATAAACATTCCTGAACAATGGGATTTGGAGAACCCCATCGGGTTGGTGAACACATCAATCGAACTTCTGGGCAAATGGTGCATCTAGAGAGGGCATGGAAGCTCTGTTTTACCCCCACCCCCATACTTGCCAGGAGCATCTTTTCTTTTCAGCTATTCCAGAGTTGAACCCCTTTTTTTTTTAATTTTTAAAAAATGTTTTATTTCTAGGAGAGAGAGAGAGAGACAGCGTGAGCAGGGGAGAGTCAGAGAGAGAGGGAGTCACAGACTGAAACAGGCTCCAGGCCCTGAGCTGGCAGTCAGCACAGAGCCCGATGCGGGGCTCGAACCCATGAACCGCGAAATCATGACCTAAGTGAAAGTCGGACGCTTAACCGACTAAGCCACCCAGGCGCCCCAGTTGAATCCTTTTTAATAAACCAGTAATAGTAAGTAAAGCACTTCTGTGAATTCTGAGTCATTCTAGTGAAGTACCAAAGCTTGGAGGGAGATGGTGGGAACCCCTGGTTTTGTGGTCAGCCTGGCAGAAGTGATGGTAGCCTGGCACCCTACAGCCACTGGTGTCTGAAGTGGGTGCAGTCTTGTGGGACTGAGCCCTCACCCGTGGGATCTGATGCCCGCTCTAGGTAGCTAGTGTTGAACTTGAATTGAATTGTTGGACATCCAGTTGGTGAGAGAATCAGAGAATTAATTGGTGTTTTGTAAAGATATCATGTATGTGGTGTCTGGGGAGAAGGAAAAAAAATTCTGTAGACCTGGAGAGTGTGGAGTTGAGAAGTAATATTCATTGGTTCCAGGAATTCACCATTCTCGGCTGTCTGTCATGAGCAATGGAAGTGTTTATCTGGCTCTTAACTTAGACATGAGTGTCACCTTCCTGGAGCCCTGTGTCAACAATTAATGCTGCAGAGAACTCACATAGAATGGTGATTAGAACCTTATCAAAAATCCCTGATAATAGGTTCTAGTAAAATATGTGGCAGAAGCCCATTCCGAGGGTAAGGAATGAATCTCTAGGTTGAAGATATGGAAATCAGGGAGACCAGTCCCTTCTCTGAAATGCACTGGCAGGAAAGAAAGAAGCTACGGGGTCCAATGGTCTGTGGGTATCCTGAGCTTAGCGGGCTGTTACTTGGGTATTCTCTGTGGGGAGTCCTGCAATCCAGCCTCAAGTATGTGATTGAGAGCAATATTGTAAGTTTTATTGCTATGAAATTACTTGATCCAGCATGGGAAATCAATCATAATTAGGAATGGTATAGGTATGGAGGAGACCAGGAAAGTGTGCCACAATTTTTAAAAAAGAGGGGGAGAAAAGAATTATTATAAGCTTGTAAGATGGCAAACTTTAATTTCAACCCACAGGATTTTTATACATATGGTGAGGACATAGGGATTGTTCAAAAGAATCTGCTCATTTTACACAGAAGCTGAGAGGCTCTTCTGGATCACAGACTAGTTATCAGCAGGGATAGGGACAGAGCCTTGGGACCTCAGTCCCCAATTCATTTCCTGCTCCCGTAGCCCCTCTACCTTTCTGATTTTGTATGTGGCCACCAGGCTTTAGGCCTGTCTTCTCACAAATTTGTCACCTCTATGCTTTCTGTCATGGTGTTTCTTATGCTTTTCTACTCTGTCTCACTTCTCTGTGTTACATGCTGTCCTTCCTTTGAGATGTATTGTAAATGCCATATCCTCCTTGAAGGCTTCCTTGAAGACCCTCACTAGCCCTTACTACCAGTCCTCTCCCCCACTGAGTTCTTACAGAGCATTGACTCATCATTGTCTTATCCCTACACAGGCTGCTCTGAATGTCTGGACAGTCTGTGAGCACCATGGAAGGCATATGCCCTATACACATTTATTCTATCCATAGGATCTATTGCAACTTTCCATATGGTCTTTATTTCCCTCTGTCTTTCTCTCTCTCTGTCTCTCTGTCTCTCTGTCTGTCTGTCTCTCTCTCTGATGGAAGAGATATTTTTGGTCTACTTGGCCTAAAGAGTTTAGCACCAGCAAACTAAAGGGAGCTTTTTCCTCCCCTGAACCACAGCCCACATAGATCTGTGTTATAGGAAGTATCATATATGTGGGTAATGATAACAGGAAGTGAAGAGTAAATATCAATAGTTTGAACTGAAGACTGAAGTTAATATAAAACCTAACTATCAGGGACTTCCTCAAGACAGAAGGTGTGACTTAAGTTAACATACTTCTCATAAAAGGCACTCCTGAAATGGAAAGACATTTTCTCCCACAGAACATACTTTATTGACTCTTCTTTGGGTTGTATTGGTAGAGAATTGGATTAGGACTGAAAAATTCAGACAGATTAATTCACAGGAATGTTTCAATATTAGAAACAACCTTTTGTCGAGGAAGAACACCTACTGAACTCATGTGGTTTTAGGAGCACTGGGAAGGCCATGTACCCACCCATCCCTCTGTCCTGCAAAATACCATTTCTCACTTGACTATTAATAATACAAATAGTATTAAGGAGTTGTAATAATTTCAAAAGGTCTAAAACTTTACATGAAAAACCATAGAGAAAACCTATATTTAATACCCTTATGTGACTTAAGTTAAAGCTACTTTAAGATAAAAGGTAGGATGGGTGCCTCTGTGGCTCAGTCAGTTAAGCAGCTGAGTTTGGCTTAGGTCATGATCTCACAGTCCATGAGTTCCAAACTCTCATCGGACTCTGTGCTGACAGCTTGGAGCCTGGAACCTGCTTTGGATTCTGTGTCTCCCTGTCTCTCTCTCTGCACCTCCCTTGCTCTCTCTCTGTCTCAAAAATAAACATTAAAAAAAACACCTCTTAATTAAAACAAAAGATAGAGGGTAGGAGCTCTGTGATTCCGAAAGGTGGTGGGGGAGGAAGAAGTTTTATATAAAAATGATGAGATGGGTGAGCCCTGCTGAAAGTTCCAGAGAAAATTCAATGCACTTGCCACCATTGCCCTGCTTATTGAGGTACGTCAAGGATAAGGATTCTCAGTCTCCAACCCTCACATCCAAGTTTCTTGCAAAAAGTAAATAAGTGTGCTTCACAGAAACTGACTCCTTGTAGAACCAGGCCCAGTTAATTTGCAACCATTTATCTCTAAGGCTCTGAAAGTGTTCCCCAATACAAGGTCTGGATCTTGGGACTGTAACCTGATTTTTATCTGTGTGAGTGAAAACGTATCTTCCTGTTCATAAAGTTAATTTCTGAATCTCTTAAAAGCGATGCAGTAAGTAAGCTCTTAGAGATCAAAGTAACAAGGACTCCTTTCCTTATTTCCAGAGTCAGTAAAGGATTTAAGATCATATAGATGCCCAAGGTCTCGAAAGGTAAGAAAGATGTTCCATTCTCACATCTTACTCCATGTTGAATGGTGTCATTGAAATACTCTCCTAATGTGAGCGCTATTTCACAGTTCAGCCACCTGCAGATAGTAGTAGGAAGCCAGGCAAAGGCCAGATACAGGAGGGCCATGTGGAAAGAAACACAAAACCACTCCAGGACTCAGTAATTTTAGCTATCTCTGCTCAGAAATATTGTGATGTGAGAACAGTCTTGACTGATGTTGCCTATTTGTCTTAAACACCTGTGAAGCTACCATCCCTCTGGGAATAGGCTACAACATCTCCCTGACTTGACAAGCTCAAGGAGAGTTCCAGGAAGATCCCTCATATTAATGTTTTTGTAACAATTTTTTTAAAAGATATAAAGTAGAAGAATCTCATTCTCAAAGGCAAGCTTTGGTTTTTACAAAAATGTCCAAATTTCTCTTTCTTTTATTTCCTTTGCTTCCAGCAAGTGTTCTTGGTCATATTTTGAATTGTTGTTGCATAGTTTTTTTTTTTTTTTGGCCAAAAAAGCAGAACCACCTATTTCTTTCTCTGAGCAGGCTTTGCACATTTTGTCTACCCCTGGGCACAGAACTGCTTTGAAGAGCATAGTCCTGGGGCTTCCTCCCCTTCTTTTTCTGGTGGGCACTCCATCCTTTAAACCTGCCCCCCAGCCGAACCTTCCACAAAAGGAGTTATCCCCTTCCAACTCCACCTCTTTCCTCAGTGGTTGACTATGATGGGGAAAACAGGCGTACGAAGCATTTTGCATTCTCTGGATGTACTACACAGTAATTCTGCTGTCTGAAAACTCTGTAATGTCAATAATTGATGCACTTGAGAAGTGGTAATTAAATTAGTTAATTATGCTGGTAAAATTACATGCAATTATGTGACTGCAGGGTATGTTTAGTAAATTAGGCTTTCCCATACTCACTACATATTGTGGTGCCAATTTTGTTCCTTGATGATTAGGTAGCTTTTGATACTTCTTAATTGATTTAATACCTGGATCTTCATTAGCCCTTGATTGCTATGCTATGTATGTCTGACATTTTTTCTCTCTGATATTTTACTGAGATCGTACATCAGGGGAAAATATATGTACATGCTTGGGAATGATACATGTATATACGTGAATATATTCACATGCTTTTCATTTAAAATGTTTAAATGTTGAAATATCACCTTCCCTCACGGCCCTCCCACCTTCTGAGAAATAGGTAATCCTAAATTTTGACTCAGAAAGGATCTAGGAACATAGCTCTTCTTGGACACTCTAAAAAAAAAGGTAGTGTTTAATTATTTTGCTTCTGAAATATCAATACAAATAGTACTAAGCAGTAATAGAATGAAGCAGAATACCAGAATTTTTAGGAAAATTAGTAATTTTATGTCTTGAGACATATGATTTAAATAAGATCCTTTATCTATGAGGAGTTAACCGAAAGGTTATACATAATAGAAATTGCAAAGCTGTCATTTGACCCTTAGATTGTAATGGTTATAGTTCATTATGGGCTTCCCACTTGCATTAGTACATCTCCATGGAGCAAGGAGAGTGGAGTAGAACATCAGTACTATGGGTGGAGCTCATGGATGGAGCTTCCTGGTTTAAGATTTTGAATGGCCAAGTGTGAAAAGAGAGTCTGGGAATTGCTTGGTTGACTCCCCACATGCAAGAGGTGAAGGAATGAAGATCTCATTGCATGCTTTGTGGGTGTTCTTACAGTGAAACAGACTAGGTTGGGTCTAGAACTCAAGTCTTCTGCCCCTCTGGCCAGTTGTAATATACCATACATGATCACTGCATTTTTCTATTTTTGTCAATTTCCTGTCAGTCACCCTACACCTTTATACTACCTTTACTCGGAGACTAGGCACGTTTTCAGAAGAGTTCCTTCTTTAACCATAATCTGAGGGTCAGGGGGCAACTTGAGTTATTTAAAAGAAAGTATATAAACTGTAATTATTTATCTGTATTGGGGAATTAGAAATTTAGTCTTTCTGTTTGCTTGTTTCTTAGGAAGTCAGCACAACTACAGCATCTGCAGAATATAGAAGCATCTCCAGCTTCTATATTATTTATCCCACCCATAATGTAAACAGCAAGGCACCCCTAATGTGGAAGAAGTTTCTGGGGAGGGAGATAGTCTTACCAGTGCTGGAAGGAATGGGCAGGTTAACCCACTACTGGGGGCTTCTGTTGTCCCTCTAAAGCCAGACAGGTGGGCAGACACAAAGCCCCAGCTGGTGCTTTTAGATTCCATGATTATCTTGAAAACTTCATTTCTGAAGTAGATAACCCGAGACCACTCATTACATTATTTGCAGTTTTTTCTTTTTCTTTTCTTTTTTGACCCTTCAGTTCAATGAAAAGGAATATTGAAAATAGATGACAATAATTTTCATTTACACAATGCTGTACACGTCCTTTATCTCTATAGATTTTTACATACATCCTGTGGTGACAGAAAACAAGAATTAATTAGTCCCATTCTATATATTGTTTTTAGTCTAACCCAGAAATTTAGCCAGATTTGAATAGCAAATAGGTAAATAGAATTAATCAACTTCTTAAATTAGGATAAGTGATATCTAGTTCTTCTTGTGTTTTATGATTTCAAACTCTTTTTTTAAATTTTTTTAAAAGATTTATTTTTCACACACACACACACACACACACACACACACACACACACACACAGTACAAGCAAGAGAGGGAGACACAGAATCCAAAGCTGGCTCCAGGCTCCAAGCTGTCAGCACAGAGCCTGATGTGGGGCTTGAATTCATGACCTGTGAGATCATGACCTGAGCCAAGGTCGGACGCTTAGCCAACTGAGCCATCTAGGCACCCCTATGAATTAAAACTCTTAACGAAACCTGCCTCTGATCTCTCCCAGGAAGTTTTCCCTAATTCCCTCCAGGCTGCAGGAAATAGTCTCATAATACCTGTGTGCGTCCCCATCACTACATTTCTGCTTTGTTTTATGTTTGTTTGGTCACACAAATACACACAACTCTAGATAGTAAAATTCTTGACTAGAGGTATTCTGGTTGATTTGCCTTCTTATCATTAACCTTAAGCCCAATGCCTTATCTTATACTCAGTGTCGGGTCCATAGTTGTTGAATGATGAATAAGTGAGTATTGGCCTAAAATCAACATTCTTCTCATCAGCCAGTGACATGTAAATCTTACCTCTGCACTTTTTCCTTAATAGGTGCAAATATCTATTAGGACTACCCAAGGCGTTTTGGTTGTACTTATTACCACAGGCTCTAGGTGTTTGAGTGCACTTTTCTATTTTTCTTAAAGCTATTAACAGGGCACCTGGGTGACTCAATTGGTTAAGTGTTCAACTTCAGCTTGGGTCATGATCTCACAGTTTGTGGGTTCGAGCCTCACATTGGGCTCTGTGCTGACAGCTCAGAGCCTGGAGCCTGCTTTCGGTTCTGTGTCTCCCTCTGTCTCTCTCTGCCCCTCTCCCACTTGTGCTCTGTCTCTCACAAATGGATAAACATTAAAAAAAAAAGAAATAAAAAGCTATTACCAAGGGGTGTCTTGGTAGCTCTGTCACTTAAGCCTCTAACTTTGGTTCAGGTCACGGTCTCATGGTTCATGGGTTCAAGCCACCCAGCAGGCTCTCTGCTGTCACTGCAGAACCCACTTTAGATCCTCTGTGCTCGCTCTCTCTATGTCCCTCCCCCACTTGCCCTCCCTTTCTCTCTCCCTCTCTCAAAAATAAGCATTTAGAGAAGCTGTTACCTACTAGAATAAACTGAAAATGCTCTCGGTCATTAGGTTGAAAACTTTTAGTTTTCAAGTAAGTAAAATTGACATCTAGTCTTCTGGTTGTATCAGCTCCAAAGGATATATGACCTTTAGTATAATTATAAAATACAGTCTAGTCTCACATAAGCATTGGCTTAAAACACCAAATGTATTTAAAAATTTTTTCTGTGTCTTATGAGAATAACTTATATGTATCTATTTTAATGTTTTCCATTTAAATTAATGTGGAAGACCAGTAAACCAAAGAAATCTTTGCTAAGTCTTACCAATAATATAAGGATTGGGGAAGTAGGGAGGTATCATGGAGGAAACAGGAGAACGCGGGGGAATTCGAGAAGACACTAGCAGAGTATTGATGGCAATCCTGCTGCTTCCCATTAGCCCTGCCAAGAAGCAGGCAATAACACCACCTGTCTGTTTGGCAGCCACAGGTACCTATGCATGGTTCGTGGTTTTTCCTCTCCAGATTTCAAGATTTAGATAGGAGGTCCATCTAGTGAAATCAACAGGTGAAACAAAATGTCATGAAGCAAAGATCACCATGGGCATTGCTGCGTGGGGGAGAAGGAGAGGCAGCCGAGAGCTCTCTTCAGGCACCCTTGTGGGTTTCACAAGGGCTTCTTGTTGAAAACCTTCTCTTGGCCCCTGGGCCTCAGCAGAGCCAGCAGGCTATCCTGCAAGCTGGCGTTCTGCCATTATAGCAGATGGCTGGCAGCGTAGGCAGCGAAGAGACCATGTAGGAGCATCACTAGTGAGTACTGAGGGTGAGATCTCTAGGCACAAGTCTGTAGTCTGTCTGTCCATTAGGTAGCCCTGAGCACCTGAACAAGGTGGGGCTAGGGAATATTTCTGTCTAGATCTTTGGCTATTACTCACTTCAGGCAGAAGTTCTAGCAGTTCTTATTCATGTGTTAGTATTAAGTTTGCTGGTGTATGTGTGGGGGATATTGCAAGAGGGTGATGGATGAGATGAAGGTATTCTAATAAAACCATTAATGTTTCTAGTTTGCTTGCCCTCTCCAGTTTATTCTGAGCACTGCTGTCAAATTCATCTCCCAAGGCATGGCTTGGATCATATCTCATGTTCCCCAAAAGTTCTTATGAACATGGTAATGATGATCATCATCATTATGATCATGATTTTGATAATGATGATGGTATTGATGGTACAGTGGTAGTGGCTGCTATTCGTTAAACACTTACTATGTGTTTATAAGTTTCTCCATAGGCAATCAGGGCTCAGAATCTAACTTCCTATGGAAGTTTACATAGCTATTAATTGTCAGAGCTAACATCTGTATGATGGTAGAGTGAGAACCATAACAACAATGCTCAATATTTGCAAATATAAGCAAATTCATCCAAACATTCTTTGAAAATTTCTTGTTTGTCACCAATGTATAATTTAATAAAATAAAAAGTCATAATTTAGGTCAAAGTTCAGTTTATAAGATTTTTTTAGTTTTGATATGTTTCCCTGTCCTTTAACTTATTAAGAGAAGGTTTGTTCTGAGAAACTGGGTTCAAGTTAATGAGGACCAGTTAAACCATATGCCTTTAGCCAAGTACGAGATTTAACTATCTCTAATACAGTAGGAGAGGTTGGCATAAAGGAAACATTCCTTATCTTATTTCTTTCGGAAGAAACTGCTAGAGAGTCTGTTTTTAATCAAGTGGAATTTCTGTTTTCTATTGACTTATCTGTGATTTTATGTTTGGGATCAAATAAGAAAGAAGGAACAAATATCAGTTGGTTTGTTTCTTCTAGAGGCTAACTGAGGCTCTAGCATGTATCTTTGCCATCCCTGAAACTCTTTTTTGTTTTTTTTTTTGAAAAAGGTGTTAATGACTCCATCTTCCTCAGTTTTAACCTGAATCTCTTTTAGTAGCTTCTTATTTCCAGGAAAGAAAGGAAATTTCTTTATATACTTGAATGTAATTACTCTGTATCAGTTAGCTATTGCTGCATAAGAAATAACCACAGCACTCTAAGTGACTTACAAAATAAACTTTCCTTATCCCCTTCAGGGAGTAGGCAGGGTTTGGCTGACTGTGGCATCTGTAAGCAGATATAGACTCACATTGTCCTTATGCTCTAGCTGGAATCAGTGGCTAGCTTGGGCAAATACTTTATCTTATTAGTTCTCTTACCAGTGGCAGAAATGCAAAAAGATAACCCAATCACTCAAACCTTTTTAAAAGCCTTTGTTCTTATCACTTCCATTAAAATTCCATTGATAAAAGCAGGTCCCAGGATCAAACCCAAAATGAGGAAGTATCTTCTGCTTCTTTCTTTGGGTGCAGGGAAGGAAATGCAGTTCCCATGGTAAGAAGTAATGATAAAGGAAAGGGTAAAGAATTGGTACCATCAGTCCAATTTCTTATCAGTTCTCATTGCATGTCCACATGCTGTCCTTGCTCTATCCAATTACGTGCTGAGATGATTATGCTTTTCTATCAGACCTTTTATTACTATTTCTGCAAAATTGCAAGGCTCAGCTTTTGCGTCTGCTCAGAGTCCATTGTTAACATGTTTTGGATGGCATTTTCCTCTTGCGGGGCCATCTGATAAAACCCTTTTCCAGGAAGTACTTATCACCATGGAAGTTGCACTGCACTCTCAGTGCATGATGAGGCCCCTCTGCTCCACTCTCTGGAATCTAAGCGCTATGAGTTCTACAGCCATGGGTAAAACACACCCTTATGGTGTGAAGAACTTTTTGATTGAAATTGATCTACCAATGACTCATCTTTGGGGTAGAAACATGAACAACCTCATACTTCCTGTAAAATATGCCTACATCTTCTCTAGCTGCATCACCTCAAGGTTTGGCTTTATAATCAACTTTCTAAGCACTGTTCGTGCTCTCATTTTTCTTTATGGATCAAATGAGATGTTGGTGGGGCGAGAGCAGGGAATGCAAGTTTGTGTATATATACCTACCTTGTGTGCATGTATGATTAAGTAGAATGTATTTATTATTTTACAATTAAACAGAGTATTTACCTTTTCCCATAATAGCAGTACTGTTATATACTTGCTATACCCCTCAACAAATATGAAATATTAGTTTGTGCTTATGTTACATTTTAGAGTGAATACACACACACACACACACACACACACACACACACACACACACACACACATTTATGACCACTGCTTATGTTTCAGTAAATGCATGTTTAAAATTCCAGGTCTGAGGACCTGTGAGAAACGTTACAATTTAAGATCTCTGTGCATATCTTATTTTCATGTTAAACATGCAGAACAGGCTGATTCAGATTTTTGGGAGCAGGAGAGCACTTCATCTGTTACCATTGCTTTGCATCATATCATGTTCTAGACTTCTTCGGAGCAATTTATTTATTTTTGGAGCTCACAGATTGCATTTCAACGAGTCAGGAATATTTTCCAGCTTATTTTAGTGAACTTACGCATATTTTGCCCAAATGGAGAAAAAAATACACTATTTTCCAAAGAGTTGCGATTAGTGCTATTCTAGTGCTAGACTGTCATGTGATTTGATCACCCCAAGGATAAAAGAAACTCACCTGTCTGGTTTTGTACATGCACATAAAGGTGTGGGCATGCCAAAATAGCACATTTCTTTTCTTCTTTTTTTAATGTTTATTTATTTTTGAGAGATTGAGAGACAGAGTGTGAGCAGGGGAGGGGCGGAGAGAGAGGGAGACACAGAATTAGAAGCAGACTCCAGGCTCTGAGCTGTCAGCACAGAGCCCAATGCGGGGCTGAAACTCAGACTGCGAGATCATGACCTGAGCCGAAGTCAGTCACTTAACCAACCGACTCACCCAGGTGCCCCAAAATAGCACAATTCTGTTGATTAGATGAATCACAGAGACGCTCTCACTGAAACCTTGCGTTGTAACTATACTCCTGATATCCAAATACTCTGTCTTCTTAGATAATCCTTCTTCCTCGAGCCCCTGAGTAAATCCTTATACAGTACTTCATCTTTAAGAGCTACTGAGGGTGATAAATACGTGTATTTGATTCCAAGGTTGCATAGCCAGTGATGATGGGGTTAGTTGCCTGGTGATTTGTATTTTTTTGTGTAGTACCTGTGGATTGTAAGATTGGGAGTTTGTTTCATCACAAACATGTGCTGTACATTTTTAGTAACTCACTGAACACAGACAGGTATCTCCTGATTATCTATTTGATTAACGCAGTGACCAAAATTAAAACAGAATAAATAAACCCTGCTGTATCTACTTTCTGTTCCCATACTTATTTCTGTTGTCATATCTGTGGGCACAGTTGAAGGCCAAGTGAAATGATTGGTCACCACCTCATTTTTGATTCAGTAGAACCTGAAATCAGTACAGATTCCTCCTAGTACCAGGCATCATTCTGGGTGCAAATAGTCTGTTGAATGAACAAATGAGTATATGACTGAACATATACATGTATATACAAATACATTTTGTGTATGTAGTGGCCACAAATACCACGAACGTGGATACATCATCCCACTTTTATTTTTACTCTTATTTTAAACTCCTCTTTGCAGTTATGATTCTCAAGTATGCAGAGGCTGTTGGAAGCATCGTGCATCAGGAAGGAATAGAGATAAGGAAACTAAAAAGGACCAAATCTTTCAGCCCATTAATCAAACCCATAATTCCCTCTAAAGCAGGTAAAACAATGAATAGAGCTAAGAAAAAAAAAATTACTCTATATTATGAGCATATTTAAAAGCTAAAATCAGAAGACTGTTGTCCCAGGGCACATTGGAGACATTTCTAAAAGGCAGAGAAATTTGAAGACCCTCATTAAGAAGATGTCGCCTGCAAGCTCAGATAAAACAGGAAAGGAAAATGTATCTGAAGTTCTAACGAAATGTAGCTCATATTCACCCTTCTACTCTGTTTCTCTGAATGATTCTCTAAGTTACAATATGAGCAAAATGGAGCTCAAAATAGACAAAATGGGACTAGAGCTTCCCCCCTACCCCGCAATGTAATACCTTAATGGAATTGCTACTCCCTACCTTCTGCAAAGATTATTTGGTTTTTCCATATAGTTAGGAAGGAAAAATTTAAGTTTCCAGTGACTGTACTTATTTTCAGCAAGCCCCGCCACTATGTTTCTAGATACCTCAGGTATTTAGGTATTTAGATATTAGGGTATTTAGGGGATATATATATATATTTGGTTGTGTCTTATCCCATTAGATCAGGTACCATTGGTAATTGCACGGTTTAATGGAAATGAGAGCTAAAATGTGAATGAGTTCCTCCTTTGTGGGTTACAACTGAGCCTAGAAGCCAACAGCTATAGCAGTTAAAACGTGTGCCAGTTCTCATAAAAAGAGCAGCCACAGGCGATGAAGTCTGCGCCGAATGCACAGGATCAGAAAAAGCCTCCGTGAGTCTCCTTCCCCACAATCTGTATGCCTGCCTAACCCTTTACTAACACGCCGCCCTTCACCCCATTAACAGATGCATGCACCCACGCACATCCTATAGCCGAAATCAGAGAAGATTTTTGCATTTTCTCTCCTTTCCTCTTCAGCAAAAATATCAGCTCCTTTTTTCCCCTTTTAACTACAGTTTTGAAGAATTATGCACCACTATTTGCAATTCTCCAAATCACCATATTTCAGACTTCAGAGAAGTCATGCTTAGAATGATTTGCACTTTAAGCATGAAGGGTGACAGCCAAATGGTTCACGTATCTAGTTAACCATGTTAACTTCCAGTTTTTAAGGCTCCTAAAACTGCAACTCATTAAAAACCTAACCCAAACCAAACCAAAAAGACAAACAAAAACACGATTTTTTTCATCCAATTGATGGATGTAAAACCTTCATGAATTACCTAGCCTTAGCCATGACTTAGTCTCATGAGGGACTGATGAAAGGAGCCAGATGCTCTTACTTTTTTAGATCCCGTGCCTTGTTCAGCTTCGTCTCCAATAATGCAAGGTGACCCCTGAGCAACAGCCACTCATTTTTTTTATTGACTCAGTGAGCAGGTGACAGGTCCTGTGTTGGCTTATAAAGACTACAGAATTAATCGAGGTAAGATAAAGTCTTTCTCTTCAAGGAGTTCATGATACAAGCATATGAGACTATAAAATGATGTTCACGTATAATATTATATATAATATATTATAATATATCACATCATATACAATAATACAATGGAAAATGAGTTGTGGAAAGACAAAGGTGGAATCAGATCACTTAACCTGAGTTGTTGAGAAGACTTTTCAGAGGAGGGGACAGTGGAGTCCTGGATGATAGTTACCAACCCAGTGGAAAGACATATTGTGTCTTTTGTCCCTCAGTTCAAAGGGGCAAAATCAGATTCTCCCCTAGAGCCTCCAGGAGTGTGGCCCCGTCGCTCTCTTGAATCAGCTCCTGTTGTTTTAGTCACCCAGTTTGTGTGCATTTGTTACAGCTGCCGCAGGAAACCAGTACAAGGGGCGTCCTAGAGCCATCGATGAGTAAAGAATGGAGATAGAAAGTTTTCACAAATGGTTGTTAATACAGATGTCCTCAGGGGACAGGCAGGTAAAGCAAATGGTTAAACATGCAAACGGAAGTGGTAAAAACAAAGCAAAAAGCAAAAATGGCAAATTTAAGCTTCTGTGTCCAGTCACCCAGTCGATACACAGACTGTGTTCCCCTCATATCCCTCTTGTTCCCCACACTTACCAGATCTGCCATCCATATTTATTGCAATCTTTCGGTCTGTCTTCCCATTCTCTCTTAGATATATATATAAGCCTAGATTTATGTTTTGCCATTTTAGCTAACTTCACATGTCACGGTAAGATCCCTCTTATTCTTTTGACTTGAAAGCATGTGTTTCCTGTTTGTTC
Source organism: Proteles cristata cristata (assembly GCA_017311185.1). NCBI lineage: Eukaryota > Metazoa > Chordata > Mammalia > Carnivora > Hyaenidae > Proteles > Proteles cristata. The sequence goes on along the minus strand of JAESUZ010004484.1, from coordinate 178,131 downwards.
CTGAACCCGGTCAGATTCTTCTGTTTCTGAACTGTGAGGAGACATCCTGGCAGCGGCCGTGATTCTCCACTGCACGTTCAAGTTGTCTGAGCACACCTAGGTGCTCTCTGCAGATCAGCTGCATTTTGATCTGTCTCCGATTCCTCTTCTTTAACCTCCCCATGGCAGCCGTCCCAAAATGTTACTTCTGAGAACATCACCCACCTCTTTCCTCTATCATTCATGAGAACATGGGGATGATCCAACAAACATGTTCTCAGCTCTTCCTTCCACATTACAATGTCTTCATGCCTTTATTATACTGGTTTAACTTTTATCTTTGAGCAAGTAGTGATCTTTCTACTTTTTTGTAGAAAGATCATGTTCCCACTTTTTGAAATGAGACTTTACTTATTCTCTCTTTTGGAATACAGGTGTCTCTCCCCAACCCTCCATGTTTTCCTGAGATTCTAGTCACTCTCCATTTCCAGTCTGTCTTGTCCTTGGCCGATCTCATCCAGTGTCCTGTGTTAGCCTCATTCTGATTCTCAGCCTCCTTCCCATGCTCTCTGACTAGCCACCTCCACTTACATAATTTACATAAGTTCCAAACCCCACTTCTTCCTAAGAATTGACTATTTGTGTAGGCTTGAAACCCTGGAATTTGCTTCAAACCTGCCTTTTCCCCAATCCACCTCCATCTTTGTAGAATCACTATAGATCACAGTGCTTTCCACACTGTAGTTGTTTATAGGACATTTTTGGTTCCTGAGATAGACCCTGGAATAAAGAGAAGAACACTAGATCTGGCAGGGAAGACTTGAGCCTGAACCAGGCTTTCCCACTCAGGGCTTCTCTGACCTCTGGAAAATCACTAAACTTTTTTTTGCCCTTACGGTCCCTATCTTTTTTTTTTTTTTTAATGTTTTATTTATTTCTGAGAGAGAGACAGCATGAGCAGGAGAGGGTCAGAGGGAGAGGGAGATACAGAATCTGAAACAGACTCTAGGCTCTGAGCTGGCAGTCAGCACAGAGCCCGACACGGGGCTTGAACCCACAAACCGCGAGACAGTGACCTGAGCCGAAGTTAGATGCTTAACTGACTGAGTCACCCAGGTGCCCTAAGGTCCCTATGTTTAAAAAGATAATAGTAATATCTTTCTCAAAAGATTTGGAGCGGGGGGGCACCTGGGTGGCTCAGTTGGTTAACCATCTGACTCTTGATTTCGGCTCAGGTCATGGTCATGAAGTTCATGAGTTAGAGTGCCACTCTGCACTGATGATGTGGAGCCTGCTTGGGATTCTCTCTTTCCCTCTCTCTGTCTGCTCCCACTCCACTCATGATCTCTCTCTCTCTCTAAGTAAATAAACATTTAAAAATATTGTTGGGAAGATTACAGAGGTTAATATGCATTAAAGTTCTATACAAACTCTAAAGTGACACACTATGATTTAATCTTGATACACTATGATTTAATCTTTGAGACGACCAGGTTTTTTTTTTTAATGTTTATTTGAGAGAGAGAGAGAGAGAGAGAGAGAGAGAGAGTCAGAGTCAAAGCAGGAGCCGGGGAGGGGCAGAGAGAGAGAAGAAGGCATAGAATCTGAAGCAAGCTCTAGGCTCTGAGCTGTTAGCACAGAGTCCAACGTGGGACTTAATCCCACAAACTGTGAGGTCCTGACCTGAGCTGAAGTCAGATGCCCAACCAACTGAGACACACTGAGATGACCAGGTTTATAGTCTATAGCTGTTCTCACTCTCAGTGAGAAGAAGAAAAAAAAGTAGAATTAGATCAGTTTAGAAGCTCTCTTTTGCAATAAGCAAACCATTCTTGTTGGGTCAAGTTCTGTACTATTTGTAAACTACCAGTTTTAATTTAATTTAATTTTCCATAGGAAATTGCTGTTTTTAGCAGGTTTATAAAGGCAATTATTGGCAAATGTGTTTGGTCTGAACTAATAGTGGTAGTACTTCCCCTTCCTGGCCCCAGGAGAGTCAAGACATTGGAAGGGCATATGGCACCCTTGACATTGCATTAGCCAATCTCTTGTTAATGATATTGGGGCAGAGAAAAATATTATGCCAACCTTTGCTGCTGTGTCTTCATTACCAGCATTCCTATCAGGTCCCCTAGTTTCCTCTCTTTCCCCGAGAGTGACTGTGAGGGGTTAAGCCCCTGGCCCATATACTTTGGTTACTTGGTCTCAGCAAAGTACAAAATGTACCTAAAATAAAACAATTTTATTATTGTCTTTATTAAGTTTGTTATCAACCCCATGATCTGCAATGTTTGACTGAGAGTCAGAAGTCTTAAACTTGATGAATCAAGATGATGTTTTATATAAATTGTTAAGTTGGTTCTTTGCTGTTTCTTGGTCCTACAGGCTTAGGGCTCAGGGCTCAGAACTGTTGTGATTTCCTCTTAGCTGAAACAGGAAAGTCCATCTTAAAAAAATCACTCCTATGTAGCCCAATGAATATCAACAAAATAAAATGAGATACTATATTCCTTAACTAAAATATTTTTTGATATGAAGATTGTCCTATTCACCTTTGGAGTAGAGCTATCTACCTTGAAATGCCACTCTGCTTATATTCTAACATGTGCAAAAATATAAAGCCATAAAAAAGAGTCCTGCTTTCAGATTGTGCATTGAAATGTATATATGTGTATGTGTACATCCAAAGAGTGGATTGTTTTTCGGCATGTAGTGCTTTTTATTTAACGAGACATTACAAGTAACCTTGACTGTTCAATGTAAAGACGCATGACCTCTTCAGATTCTGCGTCTTCCTGATTCTATACTCAGTTAGGTGCCAAACACAAACTCTAATTCTTATACTCCTTTGCAGTGTTTAATTGTACAGATTCCATAAAAAATCACTTAATATAAAGAAAACAAATGCTCTCTTTTATTGCCACACTAAATACTTTTGCCAACAAATGCTTTTGGGGGTGCTTTTTATTTATGGATTTTTTTCACAATGCCGGAGAGCTTTTGTCTTTTTTAGTGCTTTATATTTATAGTTGTGGGATGATCGTTTTCTGGTTGGTTTCACATTGAGCTCTTTTAGAACTAGTTGGAGTAGTAATAGTTTCACACAGCTTATACTTTCTCCCCCTGAGTCCTATGTTAAATCTTTTTCACTCTCTCAGTGACACTGCAGTATATTACGCTATACATTCTTAGGCTATTAACTTTGGGCATTGCTAATGATTTCTTTTATATATATACAGCACATAAAACATGTAAATGTTTCTTATTAAAACAAGAAAACTCAAAGCACAATCAACCCTATCAGAAAGAGAGAGAGAGAGACAGAGAGCAAGAGAACTGGAGATTTTTTTTTTTTCTTCAAGAAAGACTGCAAGACAGAAACAGGTTTGTAAATTCCCAGTGTTGGAAAACAAAGTAAATTAAAAAGACCCCTAAAGGGAGATATTTCGTTTTCTTAAAAAACAACTTGTTTGGTATTCTATTCCTACACTTAGCTTTTTTTTTTTTTAAAAGTAACACGTTTGAAAAATCAACAATACCAACGTAACAGGTTTTTTGTTGTTGTTATTCCTTTTTTTTTTTTTTTTTTTGGGCTAAAAGAAATGCCTGAGTCTTTGTGAGAAGTAGGAGGGAAAAAAAGGAGTTTCAAAGTCACCTTGACCACATCATCGCCCTCAGGTAAAGGAGCCCTGAGAACTAAGTAGCTCCCTTTGTAAATTCTAGCATCTCAGAGCCTCTGAGGATTTGACCTGAGGGCGGTGTGTATAAAATACTGGGAGGGGCGCCTGGGCGGCTTAGTCAGTTAAGCATCGACTTTCGCTTAGGTCATGATCTCGCGGTTCGTGGGTTCGAGCCCCGCGTCGGGCTCTGTGCTGACTGCCAGCTCAGAGCCTGGAGCCTGTTTCAGTCTGTGGCTCCCTCTCTCTCTGACCCTCCCCTGCTCACACTGTCTCTCTCTCTCTCTCTGCTAGAAAAAAAAAAAAAAGATGCCTGGGAAAGGCATACCCTTAGGTGCAAATCTTAACATCAAAAGATTTAAGGGAGCAGATGATTCAGAAAGCCCCCCTCCCCGCATACAAGAAATGGACCTGATGAGGAGCACCTGGTGGTTAGCTGGTTTCATGGCCGACTTCGACTAGGTCAGTATCTCAGGGGTTCATGGGTTAGAGCCCCGCATTGGCCTCTGTGATGACAGCTCAGAGCCTGCTTTGGATCCTCTGTCCACCCCTCCACCTCCACCCCCGCCCCTTCCCTCTCACATGCTCTCTCTCTCTCAAAAAATAAAAAAAAAACAAACCTTAAAAAAAATGGAGTTGATGCCAGCAATAGCAACTATTATTTGCCTTCACAAGGAGTGTTGCCTAATCCCCAAAGAAAGTCTTTGGAAACCACTGGACCCCTGGCTTACTTTACAATTTGCCTTTCTCAGTATGCCAGCTTTTTGAACACATAGGATGATTCAGAAAACACCTTTCACAGAGATTTAAATTCCTAACTTGGCCGTTTTCTGGCCAAGCAGCCAATGGCTGAAGAATGGGATAAGTAAGGATGGATGGGATGGAGGAGAGAGAACAAAGAGAAGTGGAGAAGAGGAGCGGTGCCGTGTGAGGAGAATGAGAGGGGAGAGAAATAATGGGTGAGGGTTAGGGGAGACAGGGAAAAGAAAAGTGGAGGAAGGAGGGAGGGCAGATTTCACCAGAGTCTAACCCATGCCTGGAACCTCAAAACTTGCCGTATGGTACACAGAAAACTGAGAACAGAATGTCTTGTACTGGATGCACTAAGGGGGATTGAAGAAGCGTTTACAAAGTATTTCCTGAGGTTGCCCCAGCAACATGCAGACATCCACATCTGGCGGGGCTCTCCCTGCCCTGATTTACCCCTCTTGGGGCAATGGAAGGAAGAGGCTCTTCCACAGCCCAGTTCTCTGCCCTTACACATGCTTATCTGCTTCCAGAAAATGGTGTCCCAGAGGAGCAAGGTCAGAAGACAGGAAGTGAGGTCAGCCGACAGGAAGTGAGGTCAATGTCAGGTTTCCACGCCAGGAACAGGGCCTCTGGCTTCACTAAAGGGTTACTGCTGTTCAAACCCCAGCGCTGCTCACTGAGCGGGTTGGATAGGCCAGTCCCAGAGCCATTGCATCAACTTTCTCTCAGAATTTTGACACTGTGAGCCCCTCCAGGTGGAAACACGCTGGCGAGAAACAGATCAAAGCAACAAACAAAAACAAGCAAAAAAAAAACCACCCCAAAACAAAAACAAAACTCCATAATTGTTGCACAACTTTTTCCTTTTTAAAAGAAATGTATTGTAATTCTTCAGAGTTCTTAAATTTCCCTAATTTAAGGATCTGGTTTACTGATAGAGATATATTTCCCAAAATAAAACTGGACGCTTTCTTAAAAGCCACATGTTCAAGGTTTATGCTATGGTGTATCCCTTCACTTTTTTGGACATTCAGTGGAGAGCTAATCAGTGGATCTGTTGTCTCCTGGAAACCGAGAAGGAAAACAGTTCTGTTCTCTTCCCTGGGTTGGGGGAGTGAGCTATAATAAGGGAGCCTAAGAACACACTGGAAGCCCACAAGCCGGAACAGACAGGTTAGCGCTGCCTGGCTGACCTAACTCACAGGTGCGCGGTTGCCAGGTAACGCTGGGGCCTCGGGGTTCTTTACAAAGCCCTGGAGTTGGGCTGGGAGAGGTGTGGGCACGGGCCCCAGGGTGGTTGTGGGGGCAGGGCAAGCGGAGTCAGTCTCCGGGCAGCTGGAGGTGCAACTGCTTCTCACCTATGTGGCAAGTGGATACAAGTCGGGTTTGGCCCCGAATATTCTACATCCCCAGCTGCCTGTGCTGTGAAAGGGCTGTGATTAGTGGTGATCGTGCAGAAAGGAGGAGAGGACATAGAAAGCCTGCCATTTTTCTTCTTCCATATAAACATATACATACATAAACATATACACATACACATACATATACATAAAACACAAGGCCTGCCCCGTATAAAGTTATATTCTAAAAATCCTTCTCCATCTTGGACAAGTTAATAAAGACGATTACAACATATGTGAAGAGCAAAAGGATCTGTGGAAAGAGCCACGGAGTGGTTGAAAACATCTGGAATCTGGTAGTTCACACTGCCACTTTGCCTCCCATGTTAGCTGGGAGTCACCTCTTTTGAGATTCATGGAGAAATTGCTCAAATCCTTATGTGTTGTGGGAAAACCAAGCATTCCTCTTGATCTTTTTAGGAATTCTTAAGTATTTACAACTAAATCCTTTAGGATTTACCTTCCAGGACCCCTAGTTCCTTCTTGCACAGATTTAATTCTGATCAGCAGTTACACAGTCCCTTGTATATGATCTGCATAGAGAGTCTACCATTTCCTAAACCATTTATCTGGCAAATTTGTAAATTGTTTCCCCAAATAATGCCAGATGTGAACAGACCTGCTTCGTCCTAAGCTCATGTTGATTTGTCTTCTAGTGGGTAATAGTGGGTCAATGTGAGTACTCCTAGAGGTTGTGTTTTATTTCACTTGAGTAAAAAGGCTTTTAGTGAATGGGCAGGTGCACATTAGAAGGGCAGTGGTCCTAGCCTGGAATTCATTTACAAAGACAAGTCCAATGTATAGGAGCCAGCGTTTTTCAGAGTCTGCATCGGTGGGTGTGCTAGTGAGGTCCAGAGAAGGTTGACTGTTGGGAATCAGCTGACCTTTCCTGATATGTAGCCTGTCTTAACAGCTATGTTTTTAGCAAGCATAGAGTGTGTTTTTTTTCCCCTAGGGATATCCATCTGTTCCTGAATCTGTTTAGGGTGAGGAAAAGATGAGTTATCTAATAAGGTGCTAGGAAAGCTTAGAGGTTGAAGCAGAGACAGCCAACCTGCAATGTCACCACCTGGAATCAGGCAGGCAAATGGGGAGAAAATGCATGCCAACCTTCCTCCTACCCCTGAGGCTATCATTCCACTTTATATGTTTGAGTCATTGTGAGGAGAGAAAGATTTATAGGCATTCTTTCAACACTTACTCAACAAGTATTTATTGAACACCTACCCTATTCTGAGGTCTCCAGTGTATTCAGAGACCAGGACTGGAAACAAGTCATTCTTTCTCACTAGTTTCAAACCCTGCTCTTTTTAACTGTCTGTAGATCACATTCTAAGTATCAATCTATGTATTGATTAAATGCTTACAAGTGTAAAGGATCTTACAGGGTTGATATTGTCAATCTTTGGAGGAAAAAAGCCAAAAGCAAACAAACTATTACATAGAGAGTGGTCAAGACTGGGGAGAAGATGATAGGAGGCTCTTACAAGAAGCCAGTCTAACCTCTTGCCCTGAGTTCTGATATCATAAGGTGCTAGCATCAAACATGTATTTGAAAAGATATCTTTTTAAGAAAACCACAAGTATTTGCATAGTGGTGCTAATAGTTCAGTAAATGTCATTCTCCCCATTTGATCACAACCAGCTTCAGGATCTCATATGGGTAGAGATGCCTAGTTCATTAAGGAGATGCCATATTTGGCAGGTGAAAATGTGGTCTTTGGTAATAGTCATCACTCATGAAGTTGTATCTGACATGTGTGAATAAGGAAAATACAGCCTTTTCAGGGCTTTGGGCACCCATCCAGAGGCTCATTCAATGCCAAACATAAAGAGCTTCTCTTTCTGAATGTGCCGTCTCTCTTCAGGAGCTCCCCTTCTCCCCCTGAAGTGAGAACCCTTGGCATCAAGTGATGCTCCCAGAGCTTGGTAGGGTCTCAGAGAGAATTTTGTCATGCTGATTCTAGAACAGTGTTACTCAACTTTTCAAAATTCAAAACTCCCACAATGCTTTTTCATTCTATCTTTCAGAGAAGCCAGACCAGCTAAATAGATGTTGACCACCAGAAGATTCTGTTGCAAGAGCAGTAGATACGTTACATATGCTGTATCAAACTGCTTATGATCCCTTATGCCAACCTTTTGGGAATTCTAACATTTTTTTTTAACGTGCCATAATCTAGTTTTCCATGGATATCCATGGACTATCCATGGATAGTCCCAGTTGATTCTTGTTTTGGTGTAAATATCACTAGCATGGCTCCATTTCATTCTCACATGTGTCTTAGTTTGAATGATAAAGTATATGGTTGCCTTATTTTTAACCTCGATCCTAATCTCCCGCCAGTTGAGAGTAACTCTTCCAGGATCATTCCAACTTTGTCTCTACATAGTTATATGAATTTGGATAAGTCATCTAATTTTCGTGTGGTTTCGTGTGGTCCTGGAAATAATGGGGTTGTGTGGATAGATAGTATCTACTTCCTCTGCAGTTCCAAACCTCGTAACGAATGTTAATCATATCAGTCAAATTAATCTGGTTACCTTTGGCAGAGCCCTTTTTTTTCTCTCCGAGTGAGACGGGACCGCTAGAGTTTGGGGGATCTTTCATAATCCATCACTAGATGGTGGACGATTCTTCATGCCATTTTAAGATGTCTGGGCTTCCTGGTAGAAAAACGGAAGTGACTGGTGACAAGATTCACCTAAAGGTGAATGATTTGACCAAATATTTGCTTCAGAAATGTGTTTTATAATAGTCTGAGTGAGAAGAAATAGGAAAGCCAGCAAGAAGAGCTTCTATTCTGAGTGAATTTGAATCAAATTTCTATCTCCTCTTCTCAATCTCTCAAATCTAGGCTATTGGTATAGTATTTCCTTTGGTTCTCATCTTCTCAGTATGGTTTCTTGTGTGTGCTATTAAAAAGACATCTCAGGGCAGGATGTCTTTCTGTGATGAATCAAGTGATTCCCATGTGTTAGTTTATAAATTGTTAACTGTTTTGGGATTCATAGGGATGAAAGATGCTTTATTTATTGTCCTTTGAGATGAAAGATGCATAATTTATAACACCAGGATTACTATTTTATTTACTCTTGTGATGCTGAAATCACATTCTTTTCTAGTGATGGAATTGCAGAAGCCCTTTTAATTTGTAGGCAAGTGGCTTATTAAAAGCTTTGGTGTTGAAGGGTCTGGCTACACAAAAGTGGGTGTTGTATGAAGGATGAAGCATTATGACCCTTTTGTTGTTCCACAAAGGCTTCCTTCTCCTGCTTACAAGTGTTAGCTACAAACATGTGTTTGTAAAATGTGCATGTAAAGATGTTGGCTCTCATGTGTGTTCATGCAGGCTAATGATGACATAGTTAGGTACATTCTGTAAAAGTATCTTAAAATATCACAGCTGTAGACCTTGCATGGTCTTCTCTTCCAGTGGGCCGAAGACCTTTACATGGCATTATTGTACCTTTCCAGGTAGTCACAAGCTTCCAGTATCCAAAAATATCAACAAGTACGTGCTTAGGAAAACTGTCAGCTTCCTGGTTGGTAGATCCTTTAGAATTCCCTTGGCTGGAAATCTTTTTTGCAACCTTGTTGGGAAGGCTAGTTTTGTTTGTTTGCTTACTTGCTTTTAACTAAAAAGGAGTGGCTCACTTCTTGGCAGTCAGGTTTGGAACCATTTCTCAAATTTTTAAAAAACTATTTGTCCTGGGTTATCTCTGCATCAGATGGATTGTAGAGAGCCATGGATTTCTGTGTAGACTTTCTGTGTGGACTGGGGTGATGCAGGAACGTTGAAGTCGTTTTTTACCTGGTTATTCCACCAATCCATCGTTCCTTTTGAGGGACTGATGTCATATACTCAGCATTTTAGGGGTCACTGCAGTGGTGGAACGTTTGGAAATAAGAGAACAAAGTCAGGATGGCTATCAGCTTCTTCTTTCCCCTTCTTTTTGTTTTTATCAGATGAAAAATTCTTGCCCTTTGAATATTGGCCAAATAGCAACGGTAGGAAAGGAAAGAGACCTACAGATAGATGGTCCCAGAAGCTGTGGGACCTGGGCTCTGTAGCAGTGCACAAAGAACCTACCATGAACCTTACCAAAAATCCAATCCAAGGAAACCGATGAACCCAAGCCAGAATTTTTCTTCTTAAAATGATTTTTACCAATTTGGTTGCATGATTCTGCTTAATTAGAATATGCATTTCCTTTCTTACCCACAGTCAGATTGAAGTTTCTAAGAATGTTCTTATGCAGAAAGTATTTCCACGAATTGTAATTCTCCCTCCCTCCATCTCCAGGGCAAGGGATCTGACTTTATATTTCTACTTGACTGTAGAAGGACATAAAGGAAGCTAGGACATAACCAATAACTGTCATTTGCATATGTGGAAAACCCTTGCAATTATGTCTTCTTTGGGGACCGAAATGGACCTTATGTAAAGTGAGTCCCCTGAGTCTGGAGAGTCAGGCCCCTGCAGGTACCAGGTTTTACACAACACGTTTCACTGAGTGCCTATTTCTCTCATTACCAGCATTATTGAGGGAATAGATGTTTTCACAAAGGGCAGATAGCCACCTATCTGGAATGACTTAAAGAATATACGCTTTTTTTTTTTTTTTTTTTTTTTGCCATTCAAACATACTGTTTTGCAGATCAGAAACTAAGTCAGATTTACCCTCAGGTCAAGCCCGACCCCCATATTTTCCACGAAGCCTTGTGGCTTGCCCTGGTAGAATCCATGTAGCAGCCCATATGGGGAACAGTTCCCACTGTGATTACTATAAGGGGGCCCCGGGCTGTGGGCATGCACAGCTCCCTGGTGGTTGGATCAGAGCCATGGGACCCTGCAGTCAAGGATTCTGTGCCCCAAGAATGCCCCCTCCTTGCACGTCCCATCTCCTGCCTGCCCTTGACCGCCTGGAGGGCTCATCTCTGGAACTCTGAGTCTGATGAGGAAAGTGACTGAGTCCAGCAAATGCTAGAGACCGAAGGCCCCTTCCTTCATGAGCTCTGGCCTTTGCCCCTCTCCCTGCAGCATCCAAACGCATGCTGGCTATGAAGCAGTGAGTGCGGGGTCTTCGGTGCTGTCCCCCAACCTGTAAACACCCCAGGGTGGTAGCAAGACAGCAACCCACCTTCTCAGCAGCAGCAAGGCGTTGTCTGTTCAGTAAAGTTGGGCCACTTTCAGAAACAAAATTTTCTAGGCTTCTTCCACCTCTGGTTACCTGACACCAAACAAACAATGCTACACCTTTGTAAAACTTGAAATCATATTTATTATATCAAAATGAAAAGTTTATATTTCTTCAAAACGTGCATAGCATAAAACGTTTCACATTTTTTTCATGAGTTTTTTTTTCTTTTTTAATGTCCATTTATCTCTGAGAGAGAGACAGAGACAGAGACAAAAAGCGAGTGGGGGAAGGGCACAGAGAGGGAGACACCGAATCCAAAGCAGGCTCCAGGCTCTGGGCCGCCAGCACACAGCCTGACGTGGGGCCTTGAACTCATGAGCTGGGAGACCATGACCTGAGCTGAGGTTGGACACTTAACCAACTGAGCCACCCAGGCGCCCCTTTTCTTTTCTTTTCTTTTCTTTTCTTTTCTTTTCTTTTCTTTTCTTTTCTTTTCTTTTCTTTTTTCTTTCTTTCTTTCTTTCTTTCTTTCTTTCTTTCTTTCTTTCTTTCTTTCTTTCAGAGAGAGACAGCGTGAGCAGGGGAGGGTGAGAGAGAGGGAGTCACAGACTGAAACAGGCTCCAGGCTCGAGCTGGCAGTCAGCACAGAGCCCGACGCGGGGCCCGAACCCACGAACCGCGAGATCATGACCTAAGCGAAAGTCGGACGCTTAACCGACTAAGCCACCCAGGCGCCCCTCTTTCTTTCTTTCTTTCTTTCTTTCTTTCTTTCTTTCTTTCTTTCTTTCTTTTCTTTCTTTCTTTCTTTCTTTCTTTCTTTCTCTCTCTCTCTCTCTCTCTCTCTCTCTCTCTCTCTCTCTCTCTCTCTCTCTCTCCTCCCTCCCTCCCTTCTTCCTTCCTTCCTTCCTTCTTCCTTCCTTCCTTCCTTCCTTCCTTCCTTCCTTCCTTTTCCATGAGGTTTTTAAAACATTTACCTGGTGATGTGTGCTTACTTTTGTTTCTTCTCCTTTCTATTGTTTTTTGCATTAAATCTGCCTCTGGAGGATCGAGTTTGCTTGTTGCTTTGCGAACTTGCTCCGGTTGCTGGGAATGGCACTAAGTCACTGCAGGATTAATAGAGCTGCTTTAAGTATATCCATATATTATTAAGGCTGTGACAAATACATTCGTGTTTTTATCACTTGTGACGAATGTTTCATTTCATTGACATCAGTTCTAATTCTGGAAAATAAATGCTTACCCAAGAGAGGCACATGGCATCTTTCTGAACCTTAGAAAAAGGGAAAAAGCATTTTGTTCCATAAGCAAGGAAATCTCCTCCCCCAAGGCCCACTAGTCATCTCAGGAATAAAGACCTATGTTCTTTTTCTTTTCTTTTAAGAAATGTCTGCGGGGCATAAGCAACACACACCACTATCCCACACTCTGCTTCTCTGAGGTGCTTGGCTTTTGAATGGTGGCAACTAGAACTAGGACGGATTTTAGGAGCCTGGTGGCCCAATATCTTTATTTCATAGATGAGAAATACAAGGCTCAGAGAAATCACGTAATTTGTCCAGGGCCGTATAGCTATTTAATTGAAGAAACAAGACTTGAAAATTGTTTCCCTTCTCTTTCATTACTATTTTTTATTCATGTAGATTTGTTTTATTTTAGTTTTTTTTTTAAATTTTAAGTTTTATTTATTTATTTTGAGAGAGAGAGAGAGTGAACAAGAGCACGAGCAGGGCAAGGGCAGAAAGTGGGGATGGGGGGGAAGAGAGAATCCCAAGTGGGCTTGATGCTGTCAACATGGATCCCAACGCAGGACTTAAACTCATGAACCATGAGATTTGCCTTGAGTTGAAATCAAGAGTCACACGCTTAACCCACTGAGCCACCCAGGCCCCTGATTTTATTTTTAATGTATATTCTCTTAATGGCACCTGTTCTGGAGTGCAGAAAAAAATATTTTTTCCATTAGGCAGAAGCAAAGCAGAGACACTGTGCAGTAAAGAGATTCACGGTCAAGGTCAGGAGATCTTGAGTAGCGGAAACTATAATGGTCATGGGTATACAATGAGAAAAGTCCTATATACATCACTGTAGATACATCTGGGCTGTAAGTTTGAGGTTTTAGGACCATGATAGATTGAGACAATCACTAATTGTTGTAATTCTCCCTACACTGAGCCTTCAGCCTTGAGCCATATGGTAAAATGAGCTATGCAAACCCTAAATCACATCGAAACAGAGGTGGGCGAGCATCTTCCATTCATCTGTAGAAGGTCTCTCAAGCACCTGATAGTCACCTACAAAAGTGAAGATAATGTTTTTCCCTGTCTTTGCTGATCTGTCTGCCTGTTTATTGGTATCGCTTTGCAGCATTTACTTGGCAGCTCTGGTAAAACAAAAGAGAAGAAAACATGAGATCTGACCATTCGGAACAGTTGATCTCCTGTGTCTGGATAGTCGTTAGAAATACCAAGCACAAGGCAAACCATGAGAGACTCTTGAATGCTGACAAAAACTGAGGACTGATGGATATGGGGGGAGGAGGGATGGGCATGGAGGAGGACACTTGTGGGGATGAGCACTGGGTGTTATGTGGAAACTAATTTGACAATAAACTATTTGTAAAAAAAAAAAAAAAGAAATACTAAGCACAGATGAAGGAAAAGATGGCATGGAAAAAGGGATCACCTGTGATGTTGAGACCTAAGAACTTATAAATTGCTTGGCGTTTCATTCAAACATAAAGCTTTTCCCCTCTGCGTCGGCTGTCGTCTGGCTTCGTGTCTGAGATACCTTCCTGAGGATGACCTCTGTTTCCAAGCAGAGCCTGCAGTGTTCTGTGACTGTTTCAGAAACTGGCAGTACATTTCAGCCTCCTTGGCAGGTGGAAACATATGAAGAATGGTCTCATACAGCAGAGTCCTCAAGTCCCTTCCTGAACTTCTAAAGTCCTGGTTGCTCTTGTGGTCTCTGCTTTTGCCTGTTCGTGCAGTAGCATATAAGTTGGAATTGGGAGAGACCCTAGATTTTTTTTTTCAATTAGTGATTTACAAATAATATGTGTTGTCTACAGAAAACAGGAATTTCATATACGCTTCTTTTTTGTTGTTTAATTCAAAGCTCTCAACTCTCAGGTAGAGATTATTATCCCATTTGAATGGAGGCTCAGAAAGATGCATGGCCACATTCCCACAGTTCAGATATAAGGTAACCATTTGTCACCATTGCCATGTATAATTACTGACATGTCTTCCCTTGACTCCCAATACCAGGTGTAGTCCATGGGTTATGTGATCATCCTAGTTAATTGGCACCAGACTTGATCTGATGCAAAACTGTGAAGTGGAAGGAATTCATCTTTGGGACTTTCTTGCATCATTAATCTGACTTCCTCAGTTCCTCCCTCCTCGCAACATAATTTCCCAACCTCATCTTTGTGTTTTCCTCACATATTCTGTCTTAGTTGGTTAGTAATTGGTTGCTGGAAATACTGGTGTGACTAGAAGTCTATGGGCCTTCCTCATCCACAAACCAGCCAAGTGTTCTCCGCCATTTTGCTCTACACATTGCAGCCCGGCTATCATCTCCATATTCACAGAATGATGTGAAAGCTTCTGGTTGTGAAGCAGTTATCAGGATTATCTCTTGCCGTTGTGTCCTTGTATCATTTCTTCTTTGTCATTCCACAAGAATCTGTCCATTCCACAAGAATGGCTTTCACTCAGTGATTTATAACATTGTATGGTGATCACTTGCTCATCATTCTATCTTTTCCATAATATTATGAACTTGTAAAAAGCCAAGATAGTATTTTGTTAATGCATTCTCAGTAGCTAGTGATGTGCCTGAAAAATAAAATAAAATAAAATAAAATAATAAAATAGATTAAAATAGAAGGCTTGACAAATAAGCAGAAGAATCTGTTTTTCTACTGCTTTCCCTGGTTCTTCCAATTCTGTTTTTGTTTTATTTGTTGTTTGTTTGTTTGTTTGCTTAAAATAAGCACATTTATGATCTTATAGTTCTGGGGCCAAGAAGTGTAGAATCTAGGGGTTACCATGATCAAACTCTCTCTGAAACCTACAGGGGAAAATCTTTCCGTCCCTCTCCCTAGCCTGCAGAGATGGCTGGCAATCACATGGCCTTTTTCATTGTGTGTGTGTGTGTGTGTCCTGTAATTTTTTGAGGGCACACTCTTCTCCAGAACTTTTGGTCATCAACTTTGATTTTTGCTCCTCCACTTCTGACCGACCCTGACTCCCCATTATTTACTCAGTCTTCTGTTTCACTACATTTACTGATATTTATATTGTTATGATGTTTATCTTTTTTCTCGCCATGAATCTACTTTGTAATCTGACTTTACAGCAGGTCCAGCTCTGTCAGTACTCAGACTTTACTGGGGACTAACACAGCTTGCCTATTTCATCTGCTTTGACTCCTGATACCTGTCCAGACTTCACTACCTTTTCTCCTTTATGCAACATTGGATCTTGGAGTTAAAAGACATGGCTTTGAACCCTAACCCTGTATCCTTCTGGTTGTGCGACCTATAACTTAGCTTCTTGAACTCACGTTCCACATCTGCGCCAAATAAGTAGTCACAATACCCTTGTCTCCCAAGTGAAGGAGATAATATATGTAGAAGGGCTTTGCAAATCAATACCAACCAACTTCAGCAGTATCCAGAATTAGGGGGCCGTCGCTGCTTTGTGTTCAATAAGTTCTTTTTTTTTTTTTCTTAATATTTTTATTTATTTCTAGGAGAGAGAGAGAGACAGCGTGAGTAGGGGAGGGTCAGAGAGAGAGGGAGTCACAGACTCTGAAACAGGCTCCAGGCTCTGAGCTGGCTGTCAGCACAGAGCCTGACGCGGGGCTCGAACCCACGAACCGTGAGATCATGACCTAAGCGAAAGTCGGACGCTTAACCTACTAAGCCACCAAGGCGCCCCTAAGAAGTTCTTAAATGCAGGTGCACCTGGGTGGTTCAGTTAAGTACCCGGCTTTGGCTCAGGTCATGATTTCATGGTTTGTGGCTTTGAGCCCCATGTTAGGCTCTATGCTGACAGCTCAGAGCCTGGAGCCTGCTTCAGATTTTGGGTCTGCCTCTCTCTCTTCACCCCCTCCCCCTCACCTCTGTCTTTTTCTCTCTCAAAACTAAATAAACATTTAAATTTTAATAAAAAAAAGTTCTTAAACACAGAAAATCCCCCTCAAGTCATAATAATAAGGCTCTCTGAAAGCAAAGAGAGAAAACATTAAGATTTGGCATATCACCTTAGAAAGATAGCCAGCTCTGGACTAGGTCATCTTTGGAACAGGTGAGAACTGCTATTTTATAGTTTGCTAAATTTAGATCTGAACCGCATCAAACTAAAAGTTGAAAGTTCTCTAAACTTAGATTCATGTTTGTAAATTATTTTTAAGTTTTTTTTCCATTTTTAAGCAATTCTGGATGTTTAAGCCTGACAATATGTTTGGTACATCATGTAATGAGTGAAAAAATTGCAAACAATGGGCTATATCACACATTAGTGTTGGTTTGCAATAGCCTTTAGAAACAGACTAAAAAAAAAAAAATACTTAAGGAATGAAGCCAGACACAGTAAAGTCTTGGTATTACAATTTCAGATAGGGGTTCCTGGATGGCTCATTTCCTTAAGAGTCTGACTCTCGATCTCAGCTCAGGCTTTGTGAGTTCAAGCCCCACATTGGACTCCACACTGGGCTCTGTGCTGGACATGAAGCCTACTAAAAAAAAATCAGATTAACACGCTTGAAAACCTCAGCTAATTGTGTCCACTGGAATTTGAAAATATTTTCCAAAGTTTATTTATTTCATACTCAAACTATTCCAACTATATTTCTGTTTACTAAAATATAGTGCTCACAACATTGATCTTTTCTATAAAAGAAGAATGCTGTGTTTAAGAATATAGTTCTTTTCTACGTTGTGGGAAGTTTTCGGAGGTTGTAGTCAAGAAAACTGCTTATAGAAAATATTCAATGAATGTAAAAGTCTGACACTCCCAAGTATAATTATAAGATGCTATATTAATACTAATTTTCAGAGTTTATAAATAAATAAGCTGTAAAAAAAAAAATTAAGTCCCAGGGATGAAAAGCACAGCATTGAGGATAGCCAATAACACTGTAATAACTTTGTATGGTGACAGATCGGAAGCATTTTGTAATGTATGAAATTATTCAATCACTAAGTCATATACCTATGTTGCAAATCACTAGGTCATAAACCAGTATATGTCAACTACACTTCAGTTAAAAAATTTAAAAAGGGGTTTGAATTTCTTTTCTAACTTATGTATTTTTTAAAGTGCTTGCAAATGTCAGTCTTTAGTTGAAAATGTATTTGAAATGCACTCTGAGATAAAGTGGTTTAAAGGGTTTTGAAATTGGGGGGGGCATGCTGTCAACGGTAGTGGTATAAATACCTCTCACGGTGCAGATGTGATGTACACCTTTTGCTTTGCTACGCTATTTCATAAATCATAATCCCTTCTTATGATAACAGTGTGTTGCTTCAAGCTGGTGAAATAATAGCTGAACACCCCTGAAGAGCTTGTGTAATGTTTGGAACATACTCCTCTGAAGATCCATAGATTTTTGGAAGCCCTGTGCTCTGTTCAGAATGGCCAAAGGGAGTTTAGAGAATCGCCATGCTGACTATGGTACATGCAAGTTTAAGTGCACTTCAAATATTTATTTTGAATCCATGCTTCAGCTAGTTCCCACGCTATTCATATTCCTGTAGCAGTAAACCAGTTAAGCATGACTGATGGAAAAGAACTATACAAATTCAAGGAAACCTCTACAGGAAGAGGTGATGCTATAGCCATGAGCTGGGAAGCTTTTTCTAGAAAGGGCTAGATAGTAAATATTTTTTATTTTAAAGACTGTATGATCTCTTGCAACCACCGATTCTGCTGTTGCGATGTGAAATCAGCCATACACTGTGCGTAATGAATAAGCATTGCCGTGTCCCAATTAAACTTTATAAAAAGAGACAACAGAGCAGATTGGGGCTGTGGGTTGTAATTTGCTCACACCTGTTCTAAGCAGAAGCTTTGTCATTGCTTACATTTTTTCACCTCTTTTTCTCCACAGAGAGGATTCAGAACAACATAAAATATTAGAAGGATGTTAATAGTCATCAAAACTCGAGACAAGGCCTCCAACTTATTGCTGTTGCTGAAAAGAGCTGCATTGGGAGAGAGTAAGTGATTGCCTTTCTAGTCCTACAGTCTTTATTCAGAACAAATAAACAGCTGAGGTGAGAAACTAAACTCAGAGGACTAGGTGCCCCTCTCCTTGGATGAGTCTCAAAGTCCATCCCCTGTAACAGTTACTGAGGAATTGGCTATACATGGATAGATGGTCTATGAACAAGAGGCGTGAGTCGAAATCCAGGGCAAATGGACTCAGTTTCTAGGATTAAAGTGTCATAGTGCCGAGCGGCTGATGATTTGTACTCTTCATCCCATCTCCTCTTCCTATGGCTTAAATGTAACCCATTTTTTTTGGCTTGTTTCCACATCTAGAGAAAGAAAAAAGTGAGGGGAAGGGTAACTAAAACAAACAATTGACGATGATCTTGGAAGAATAGACCAAAAGAGGAAATAAACAATTTGAGACAGATCTGGCTCTAAGCAGAGATTCTGAATAAGTGGAATTATTTAGGGCAGCATCACTTTTGCCTCCCCTTGCTCCACCCCAGGACTTCTAGCGCATGAGGCATTAGTGCCATTTGATGGTCCCCAAAACCTTCTCCCTGCCTTGGGCAGGGCTGGAACATCCAAGCTTCCCTTCTCTTTGCCCTCTTTTATGTTTTCAAATTTTTTCAGATAATCTGACATCGCTTTGAAAGGAAGGATGATCATCTTTACACTAATGTGGAATAATTGAGAGCCCCAAATTAATCTGTAGTTTATGACATTCAAGAAGTACAGGGAGATCATTTTAAGCAGTGAGGAATTCCATGCAATCCATTCAATAACACCAAATAAACCATGAGCGCGGGCTTTCAGGTCAGTACAGGCATCTGTTGCCAATATCGGCTACAAAAACAAAAACACAAACTGTGAAACTCTTCGAGCCCAAGAGTCATCTGCTTCTCTAGACTCTGAAGATCACCCTTCCTTTTAACACCCAAATATGGTGACTTGAGACTCCACCCCATTCCAGGAGGAGAACATCCTTTGGTGTTCCTGCAGATTTCAGGGGGATAGAAATTTTGATTGGCCTACTTAGCAACTTGCTGCTTAAATATCACTTGTCATCCCTGGAGATTCCTTTTCTCTTGCTGGCCCACTCTCCCCCATAGTGGACACCACCTTGGTTTCTCCATTCTTTGTGAATAACTTACAATAACAGTCTTGCATATGGCAGACTTTTTCCAAGGTTGACAGTATGGTGGTCAATAATAAACACTGTGCCCTGTGGACCTCAATTTAAATTTAATATTAGATAGTAGGTTCTCAATAGTCATTTCTGATAATAGGAGGTGAGCTTTCCCTCTTCTCAGGACCCTTCCCCTTGACACTGGGGATCTTCCTTCCTTGCTTCCTGGCTCATTCTTACATGCTTCATTATTCCTTTTATCCCCGTGCCCATTGTCTTCTCTTTCTACATCTTTTTCACCTTTTAGGCAGAGCAGTTTCAGTCTTTGTTTTTCAAACTCCCTTCTAAAGGTGAAGGGCTTTCTGTGCACACATATGCACAAAAAGATTATTGAGGTAATTTTTTAAATATAGATCTGGAGTGCCTGGATGGGTCAGTTGGTTAGGTGTCCAACTCTTGATCTTGGTTCAAGTCATGATCTCTTGGTTCATGAGTTTGAGTCCCACACTGGGCTCCATGCTGATAGTGAGGAGCCTGCATGGGATTCTCTCTCCCTCTGTCTCTGCCCCTCCCCTGCTCATGCTTGAGCTCACTTTCTCTCTCTCTCTCTCTCTTTCTTTCAGAACAAATAAATAAACTTAAAAAATAAATATAGAGCTTTCTCCCGAATATGAATTATGCCATCCCCTCAAATGAAACAAAAAAGGATGCAGTCAGGACTTGTGTGATAATAGCAACTTTAATTATCGACTCTCTGGCAATTTAATCACAGATACATTCCCCTTTTTCTCAGTTCTACTTTTTGAAATCTTTTGGGCCTTTAAATCTTAAATAGTGGAACTGTTTTCCACTCCCTCCTTCTTGAAGTTCTTACACATTTTGGTTTCCATGGCATCACACTTGCTTGGCTTTTTAAAACTCATTGAGCATGTCTCTTCCATTTCATTTCTTGGCTTTTTTATGTTCTTTTCTTTTCCCTGGTAACCAAGCCCAAGGATTCTGGGTTAAAATACAAGTCGCAGTGTGGGAGTGTCAGGCAAGTTCATGGAACTCTGAGAGGGTCCCAAAAGCCAACAGGCAAAATGACCAAATCTATTCTTTCATCTCTGATCACTCACACATTAATTAAAATGGAGAGTAAGTGTATATCTGGCTATTTGTTTTACTTTTCAAGAGATAGGCTCTATTAACACCTTTTGTGACTCAGCCCCTCCTTACTTGTCTGTCTGCTGGTGGTTATAAAGCACCCAGCCTCTCAAGCTGGAAACATGTTATCCTCATTGAAACATCTTTGCCCCTATCACTGGGATTCAGATGACAACTGGGTCCTTATCACATTTTCATTCCTAGCAGCCACACGTCTATCTTTTCATTTCTATTTCCAGCCCCCTTGTCCAGCCCTGTGTTGTCTTCATCTTCTGCAGTTTCTCAGGGAGACAGAAGTTTTCTGTTCTCCGAGTAGGGAACCAATAGAACGGGACCCGGAAACTCAGTGAACATAGTGTTGTTTCACTCCAGCATTTCCATATCACACAAGCATTCTGTGACTTCTGATACAGTTGCATCTGATAGGTGTTTTTAATGGGATAGAGCAAAATTTATCTGAATTCCGCTCCCAACTAATTGGCGAGTTGTGCCCTAGCTGTGCTTCTGGAAGCTAGATCTGGCATGGAAGTGTACGGCAAAGAAGGAGGGCTCTCAGCAGCCAGACACGGAGTGAGCTGAGAACAGAACAGGGATTTGGGTGAACGCAAGTGGTGGAACTTGCCCTGGGTGGGGGGGAGGGGAGACACTCCAGCAGGGTGGTGTGGCTGCAGCTGGCCTGATGCTGAGAGTCACACTCAGGCCCACGTGCGTGATATCCTCCGGGGGTGAGGACCGGCAGTACAGGTCACTTTAAAGAAAATGGGATGGTTATAAGAATACTCGTGGCCTGAAACTGAAGTCAGAACCAGACACATATATGGCAGTTTTAGGGTCTCACTCACTTACTGTCATTTTTCTCTGTTGATTTGATTAATAATTAATAAACACTTCTGCCACTCACCATTCCAGTCAGTGAGGACGCAGCACTACATAAGACAGTCACCGCCTCCTCTTCTCTCCTGGAATTCTATTCTGGTGGGAGGAAGTAGAAGATCATGAAACAGGAAATAACCTAATAACAGGATGAGGAGCGCAAGGAAGGAATGAAACCAGCCAGTGGGGTAGAGAATGGCTAGAAGGATCTTACTGCAGTTTGGATGGTGAGGAGACAAGCACTATTTTTAATGGAGATGTGAATAATGAGAAGGAGCCAATCATGCCAGAAAGTTAATCCCAGATAGAAGGAAGAGGAAACACAGCAGTCCAGGGTGGGAACACAAACAGTAGAAAATTCCGTATGATCAGAGCAGATGGGGCAACCGTGAGAAGAGACAGAGATGAGATGTGGAAGATGAGCAAATGTCACATGTTGGGAGTCTTGCGGCAGGAGAATGATGGGCGAGTTTAATTTAAATGGGAAACCACTGATGGGTCATAAGGAGGGGAGGGACACTTTCATATTTTTGCCTCCCTTCAGGGCCCAGAGAGTCACTCTGATAGCAGTTTTACTGCTCACTGCTCATCCTGTTTCCCTTTTCTTTGAGAATGGCTATCTTTTTCACTCGAAATTCCAGAGGAAACCAAGTAATTGACTAGGTAATTAACTATCCTTAATTGGGCTACCTCATGAGGTGCTGGATGAACCATGGTTGGGCCACTCTTGGGTCAGCTTTCTTGTTTTGGTACAAGCACCTGTTTAGAGGAAAACTTGCTTGCTCCTATGAAATGGGACCTCAGGGCTGGTGCATTTCAATCAGAATGGACAGAGTATCAGGAATGAGAGACTGATGTGTTCAATTCATACCTTCTTCTACATGCTTAAAATTAAGGAGCAAACTAATAAAAAGTTATTGAAGAAAAGGGCCCTCGGGTGGATCAATCGGTCAGTTAAGCGTCCGACTTTGGCTTAGGTCATGATCTCGGAGTTTCTGAGTTTGAGCCCCATGTGGGGCTCTGTGTTGACAGCTCAGAGACTGGAGCCTGCTTTGGATTCTGTCTCCCTCTTTCTCTGCTCCTCTCCTGCTCTCTCTCTCTCTCTCTCAAAAATGAATAAACATTAAAAAAAATTTTAAGTAATTGAAGTAAACTGCATGTTATATTTTATACAATCATAATATTTGATAGATTATATTAAATTTGAAGTAAAATGCATGTAATGTGTATTACATTATATACTTACATTCTATATAATTAATATGACATATAATATGTAAAATAATTATATCATATAAAATTATTTACTTTCTGATGTACAGAATATATTTTCCTAGAAAACAGGGATGGTGGTTTATGTTCAATCAGACCCAGTTTTCCTGGCCCTGGATGCATGTCTGGCAACATGGATAAAAGAGATTAGTGCCTGGGTTGTAGTCCTTGATGGAGATGTCTTTGTGCCCCTTCTTGGCAGCTCTGTGGATAATCTGCCCATATACATCTGGTGTATTGCTGTGAAATGTTGCACTCATAGCGTCTAAAACACCTGCTCCTTGTTATTTTCCTTGCTGAGAAATAAGTAGTTTACATTTTATCTTACCCACATACTTTTGATGTGTCTTAGAGATCCTGTATCAATCTGCTCAGTCATAGGTTAAACTAACAGCCACGGAATAAAAAGACATCCCTAAGATACCAAGCAAGTAGCGACAAAACCCAGAATAGAACCTGTGTATTCTCTTTTCTGTTTCAGTAATTTTTATAATTGTGTCTGGGGATGGGAAGGGGTGTAGGGAAAAAAAAATAATGCAACTTGTGGGAAAACTGTAATGTAGGAATTGAATTTGGTTCGGGAAAGGCAGTGGTGAGGATAATTAAGAGGAAAATAGCACATTGAGAAAAAGAGACAATGGAATGGAAAATGAGAAAAGTGAAAATAATAGAAGGAGGGGCGCCTGGGTGGCTTAGTCTTAAGCGACCAACTTTCGCTTGGGTCATGATCTCACCGTTCGTGGGTTCGAGCTCCGCGTCGGGCTCTGTGCTGACTGCCAGCTCAGAACCTGGAGCCTGTTTCAGTCTGTGACTCCCTCTCTCTCTGACCCTCCCCTGCTCGCGCTGTCTCTCTCTCTCTCTCTCTCTCCTAGAAATAAATTTAAAAAAAAAAAAAGAAAAAAGAAAATAATAGAAGGAAAGTATCCAATATAGAAAATTAGACCGTATGACCCATAAACCCTTTCGAAATTGGTTAAACCCTTTAAGTCTTAAGAGAATTCATTTTTTTTAATTTTTCAAATATTTTAAATGTCTTCAATCTTTATTTTTATTTTTGAGAGATGGAGACAGAGTGCGAGTAGGGGAGGGCAGAAAGAGAGGGAGACACAGATCCAAAGCAGTCTCCAGGCTCTTAGCTGTCATCACAAAGCCAACCCGGGGCTTGAACTCATGAACTTGAGCCAAAGTTGGACACGTAACTAACTGAGCCACCCAGGCGCCCCTTAAGAGAATTTTTTAATATGGCAGTGTTTTAACTAGCTTGATTTCTTTGAAGGGCTTTTGTCATGCTAGTGAAAAGTAATCAAGGATATTCTTGTATGCAGTTCCATGTCAGATTTAAGTGGCATGGCTTGACTCTTCTATAATTGCCTGATGGTTTCCCAAAGATGGTGGATGCAGAGCAAAGCAGGCTTACTGATGGGGAGAGCTTAATCCTTGAGTCAGCAACTTTCCAGACCTTGTGGGGTGATCAGAGTTCGGAAGAGGCATAGAGGATTCTCTTTTTTTCTTTTCTACTATGCTTTAAGCATATCTTCCTATAAGGCTTTGCTTTGAGGATTAAAGAAACAGAATCCTTTTGGTGCTTACTCTCTATGAAAAATATTCTGTTGTTTCATAAACAGAATGTGCTGCTCTAGGCAGAAATTAACAAGATTTTTCTGTAAAAGGAAAGATAGAAAATATTTTAGGGTTTGCTAACCATAGTTACTATAGTGGGCAATACACAGTTGCAACTACTTAACTTTGCCAGTGTTGTGCAAAAGGTACAAAAAGGTTTTACAATACGTAAAGGAATACTGGGTGGCTCAGTTGGTTAAGCGTCTGACTTCTGCTCAGGTCATGATCTCAAGGTTTGTCAGTTTGAGCCCCATGTAGGGCTCTATGCTAACAGCTCAGAGCCTGGAGCCGGCTCTAGATTCTGTGTCTTTGTCTCTCTTGTCTCTCTCTCAAAATAAATAGACATTTTAAAAATAAGTAAAGGAATTGGTGTAGCCATGTTACAACAAATTTTATTTGCAAAAAAAGCTTATGCCTATTTGAAACTATCAAGCTAGAGTAGAAAAAAGAAAATAGAATAAAGAAAACTGAGGAGGGCCTAAGAACTTATGGGATACAATCAAGTGGATTCATATATGAATAATGAGAGTCCCAAAAGAAGGGGAAGGAATGGGAAGATAGCTTATCTGAAGAAATAATGGCCTGAAACTTTTCAAATTTGAGAAAAGAAATGGACATACAAATTTGAGAAGCTCAGTGAATTCTAGCTACGAAAAACCCAAGAGGCTCACATTAAGATGCATTATAATCACACTGTCAAAAGTTATAGATAAGAGAGAATCTTAAAAGCAGCAAGACAAAAGTGACCGATCATGTGTGAGGAAGCTCCTCTAAGATTATCACCAGGTGCCTCAGGAGAAAGCTTGCAGGCCAGAAGAAGTTAGAATGACATAGTGAATGTCCCAAAAGGAAAAAAAGAACCTGTCAACCAAGAATACTATATCTGACAAAACTGTTTTTTCAAAATGAAAGAGTGATTAAGACTTCCCCAGATTTAAAAAAAAAAATTTTAAATTAAAACAATTTAAGAAAGACTTACCCTGATAAACAAAAGCTACAGGATTTCATCACCACTAGATTTGCCCTATAGTAAATGCTAAAGGGCATCCTTCAACTTGAAATGAAAGGAAACTAGACAGCAACACAAAGTCATATGAAAATACAGAAGTCTCTAGTAAAGGTAAATATATGGACAAATATAAGATCCTGCAGAATTATAATGTTGATGTATAAGTCACTTTTAATTAGTGTACAGAATTTAAAACACAAAGTCCAAAAATATAAATCTATGTTAATAGATATATAATATAAATCAATAAAATTTGAGGGGACAGAGATGTAAAGGAGTAGAGTGCTTGTGATTAAAGTTAATATCAGTTTAAAGTAGATTGTTATAATTTTATGATGTTTTATGCAACACTCTTGAGAACCACAAAGAAGATACCTTTGGAGAATGCACAAAAAGAAATCAGAATGGAATCAAAACATGTCACTATAAAAAGAAAATCTAAAACAAGGAAAAGCAGTGAGAGAGGAAAAGAAGGACAAAACAGCTACAAGAAGAAAATGCCAAAATGGCAAAAGTTCTTCCCTTTCAGTAATTGCATTAAATGTAAAGGGGTTAAACTCCCCAATCTAAAGGCATAGATTGGCTGAATGAACTTAAAAACAAACCAAAATGAATTTAAAAACAAAACAAACACCAAGATCTAGCTATGTGCTGTCCACAAGAGGCTCACTTCAAATGTAAGGGCACACACAGGCTGAAACTGCAAGGATAGAAAAAGATATTCCATGCAAATGGAAACTAAAAGATAGCAGAGTGACCATACTAATATCAGACACAAGAGAAAAAAAAAGGTCTCTCTCTGTCTCTCTTCTCTCTCTCTCTCTCTCTCTCTCTCTCTCTCTTTCTCTCCGTGTGTGTGTGTGTGTGTGTGTGTGTGTATTTACTATATACTATTTACCATATACTATTTACTATATACAATTTACCATAGCATCAAAAAGAAAAAATACTTAGGAGCAAATTTAGTCAAAGAGGCAAAAGACTTGTATACTGGAAGAAATTAAAGAAGACAGAAATAAATAAAAAGACATCCTATGTTCATGGTTGGAAGATTTAATATTGGTAAATGTCCATATTACTAAAAGTGACCTATAGATTCAATGCAATCCCTACCAAAATCCTAATGGCATTTTTTTTCAGAAATAGAAAAAAAAATCCTAAAGTTAACATTGGAATCTCAAGGGACATGAATAGCAAAGCCAGTCTTGAAAAAAAAAACAAACAAAAACAAAACAGAGTTGAAGATGTCATACTTCCTGAGTTTAAAATACGTTACAAAACCGCAGTATTAAAACAGTATGGAACTGATGTACAGACAGACATATAGACCAATGGAACCAACAAATCCCAGAAATAAGCCCTAACATGTATCGTCAAATGATCTTCAACCAGGGTGCCAAGACCACTCAGTGGGAAAAGTACACTCTTGAACAAATGGTGTTGGGAAAACTGAATTTTTACATGGAAAGGAATGAAATTACACCTTACCTTCTACTATATACAAAAATTAATTTAAAATGGGTATAAGACCTAAAAATATAAAACTCATAGGAGAAAATCTTTATAACATTGCATTTGGCAACAATTTATTGGCTACGTTGCTAAAAGCACAGGTAAAAATGCAAAACAGACAAATAGAACTACAGCAATCTTAAAGAAAGCAGTCAACTGAATAAAAAGGCAACCTACAGAATGGGAGAAAATGTTTGTAAATCATACATCTAATAAGGGGTTAACATCTAGAATATATAAAAGCTACAACTCAACAACAACAAGAACAATATGCTGGGCAGACTTGAATAGATAGGTCTCCAAGGAAAAAAATGCAAATGGATGATAAGCATGTGAAAAGATGCTCAACATCACTAATCATTAGTGAAATACAGATCAAAACTGCATTAAGATATCCCTCAGAACCATTAGGATGGCCATGATAGAAGAATAACATAAACCAAGCAAAAACCAAACAAAAACATAAAGTAACTAGTCATGGTGAAAATGAAGAGAACTAGAACTCTTGTACACTGTTGGTATGACTATAAAATGGTGCAGCCATTATAGACAATAATATGGGGGTTTCTCAAAAAATTAAAAATTGAACTAGCATATAATCCAGCAACTCTATTTTTGGATATATATCTAAAGGAATTGAAAGCATAGTTTGAAAAGATATTGATACACTCGTGCACTGGAACATTATTCACAATAGCCAAGAGGTAGGTGTAGTTCATTGTGCATATAATGGCATATTATTTTGCCTTAGAAAAGGAAGTTTTCTCACATGCAATGACATACATGTACCTTAAGGTCATTGTGTTAAGTAAAATAAGCCAGTCACAGAAAGACAAGCACTGTGTGATTCCACTCGTATGAAGTATGTGATCTTATCAAATTCATAGCAGTAGAAAGTAGAATGATTATTACCAAGGTCTAGGGGACAAGAAATGGAGAGTTCCTGATCAATAGATATAGAATTTTGGTTTTTCAAGACAAAAAAATTCTGAAGACCTGTTTCATAACAGTGTAAATATATTCCACTACTGAACCATGAACATAAAATTTTAAGATGGTAAATTGTATGTGCCTTTTTAAAAAATGTTTTTATTTTACCTTCTTTCTTATAGTATATTTTATCTGATTTCTTAAATAGGCTCCACACCCGACATGGTCCTCAAAGTCACGAGTCCAAGATCAAGAGTCACATGCTCTATCAAATGAGTCAGTCAAGGCACACCGTTAGCTTTTTTTTTTTTTTTTTTAATCACAAAGCAGGTCATGGCTTACACTTGGCCCTCAGTCCATAGTTTGCTGACCCTTAAAGTAGAGCAAGCATTTCTGAAATAGAAGAAAAAATGAAAGTGGAATACTTTCTGTGTTTTCCAGGGACCATGAAACAAGGCATTGTCTTGTAAATTCTCTTAAATTGTGTTAGGATTAAATATGGGGCATTTGACTAAATATTCTGTATTTGGGGGAGGGATTATTCTGGGGATAAATTACTTTGGACCTGGGGGTTGGAGGAGGTAATGGTTTGCTCTTGGGAGTGAAGTAAACAGGGACAAAAATGACTGTGGTTTATGTTTGCTAAGTCTACATAGTGTGAAGGGACTAAGAATGGAAGCAAATCATAATTAAAAAAAAATATGTCCAGTTGGACTTTCCTTCTTGGGATGAGGTTGGTGATAGATTCCCATGCACTCTGTCTACCATAGCTTTTTTCCAATTTTTCTTTATGAAAGCAGCTATTTTAAAAAATGTTGGGTTCCACAAGAAACATGTTGATGTCTGTAATTGGAGGGGGTTATGATTCAATCCCTTATATGTTTTATTTGCCTAAGTTGGACTGTAAAACCTTTGGCATGGGGACCAGATCTTTTACTTGCTCAAGAACAAAACTGTACACACATAGTGCCCTATGCATCGCGGTCACTACAAACATTGCATTGGACATAGTAATCAGAGGGAGAGATTAAAAGTTAATAGAATAAGTAATATTTAAAAGAGGCCTATTAAAGAAGATGAGGGCACCTGAGTGTCTCAGTCTGTTAAGTGTCTGGCTCTTGATTTTGGCTCAGGTCATGATCTTACAGTTTGTGGATTTGAGCCCCATGTCCAGATCTGCACTGACATTGTGGAACCTGCTTGGGATTCTCTGTCCCTCTCTACCCCTCCTGCTCACATGTGCCCCCTTTCTCTCTTTCTCTCCCTCTAATAATACATAAATAATCTCTCATAAATAATAAATATCTCAAATAAATAGACCTTAAAGAAAGATGCTAATTTTAAAATGGCATTAAACTGGACTGGCAGAGATGCTGTGTCCCACTTTCATGGGACCTCAAATAATGTGAAAGCAGTTCATTTCTTGTTTCTACCTTTTGTGCAGTTACTTTTGAGTGCCTTGGAGATGTGTTACTATGCACGCACACACACACACACACACACACACACACACAATGTGTTGTATTTATTTTCCCAATGGCAGAACATTCCTATTAATTTGTAACTTATAACTGCAGATTTTTCCTACCTATTACATCAAAGTGGATATCTGGAAATTAATGGGAGAAAAAGTTGTTGCTTTGGTAATTTATAACCCCAGTTTTCTCTCATTTTCCCCAAACGCAGCCCTTGATACATCCTGGTCCATGAACAGGGCTCTACTGTCCATCATATCTCCCCATCACATAGAAAGGACCCCTTTAAGGATTGAAAAGGTACAGGCCTCACCCCATCCAGATTCTGTGCTTATGAGAAGCTCAGTATCTGCATGTATTAAAATGGTCAGCATTTTCCTAAATGAATATGTGCACATTGTCCCACCACGAATATTCCTTGAGGGTAAATTCCTGGAAATGGACTTTTCTGATAAAATCTTTTTATGCATTTGCCAGCTTCCTCAGAATGGTTGTGCTGATAGATTCCCAGCATCAGTGTAGGGATGTGTTCCCTTTACATCTATCATAACAGCAATTAATGCAGACATATTAGTTTTGAAACAGTGATACAGGTCTCTGGTGAAACCACACACTTGGTGTTTTATGACACCTGTAATAGGTGCACTGAAGCCTCATGCCAGGAGACAATTTATGAAATGGGGCCCCAGTGGCCTCAAAATCTTCTTTTTTTGTTTATTTATTTTGAGTGGGGGTGGGTGAGTAGGGAGAGGTAGAGAGAGAGGGGGAGAGAGAAAATCCCAAGCAGGCTCTGTACTGTCAGCACAGAGTCCAATGCCAGGCTTCATCCTATGGCCCTAAGGTCATGACCTGAGCCAAAATCAAGAGCCAGACGCTTAACTGACTGAGACACCCTGGTGTCCCTTAAAATCTTCCTCTACTTTACCAGATTGGTCCCTGAATCAGATAGGTGATTTATTAAATGTGCCTTTTTATGAAGGAAGCATCTTAGAGAGGTAGAGAGCATAGCTTTAACAAAAACAATTTGATGAACACTATTGTCTTCAAAAATACCATGGAACCGGGGCACCTGGGTGGCTCAGATAGTTAAGCAGCTGACTATTGATCTCGGCTCAGGTCATGATCTCAATGTTTGTGAGTTTGAGCCCTGCATCAGGCTCTGTGCTGATGGTATAGAGCCTGCTTGGGATTCTGTCTCTCCTTCTCTCTGACCCTTCCCCACTTGTGTGTGCATGCATGCTCTCTCTCTCTCAAATAAATAAAACTCAAAAAAATTTTTCAAATACCATGGAACTTATTCCATTGTTAATTTAGACAGTCAGTATTTTTTGTGTATTGCATTGCCAGAAATACAAGGAACTATGCTATGAGTTTGTAGTATAGGGAAGAATAAAATATTCTCTTTGACTTAGGAGCTCACAGCTTCATGCGGGTAGACAGACATGACACTGAGAGACCCATCCCCATGCAGTAAGCTCTCGCCAGCATGTATGGCCTGGTGGAAGTGTGCTCTGTTCTCTTGTGAGCACAGAAATAAAGGGAAACATCAAGTCCCTCCCGTGTGCAGCTATTGGAATGAAATGAATGACCATAGTCATTTAGTACCTTCTTCCATTTAAAAATGGTACATATGGACACCGATGTCACTTTAGTCCAAAATGTCAAATATTTCTCCTGATCTATGAAAACAACATCACCAAATAGCAGAATGAGTGTGATCCCAAAATCCCAAATAAGAGCAAAGAATGAGGAGAATTTTGTCTTTAGCCCAAAAGACCCATTTGCCTCTTCCTATTTACATCTTCTCTTTGAAAATCAGTGCCATATTTTTTAGGGGCTTTAATTCATGATTACTGATTTTGGATTGTCAATTAAAGCTAGATTTAAAGGGAAAGGCATAATTTCTCCAATCCCGGAGTGATTTAGAATAGACAGGCTTGAACAGAAGATGTTCAGGTAACCATCAGTCTTTCAGGGGTTTTCATTTCCTGAGCATCTTCCCCCCCCCCCAACACTTCTTGTAGGAATGGCACACTAATTAGAATGTTTACAGCATGGTACTAAAGTGATAAAACAGAACTCAAAATTACAGTGACGCCTGGATTACATCTGCGTTAAAATAGGTATGCGTGTGAGAAAAACTAGAAGGGAATAACCGTGAGGTAAAACCATTTATCATGTTAGAGGCAGGGAATTGACGTGATGTATTTTCACCTTTAAAACTTCTTTAATATTGCCATCCTGACTGCTTCTATCATTTTGAAAGTTTCATGATAATAATGTCAGCAATAAATACCTTATCTGAGAGAGGATCAAAGTTAACACCGAGCCCTGCCAAGGTTGTTCCCTGACTTTGAAATTCTACTGGTCAGTGAAATCATAAACAAACATGTGAGCAGCTGATGTTGGGAGGCCAGCTTTTACATTTACAAGTAACAAAAGAAATGTATCCACCATCCTCTGTCACAGTCTTTTTCAAAATGAGAGGCCATTTCAATGCTAGAAAACTACTTAATGAAGCATCAGAGGCAAGGGGAGTATGAGTGTTGAGCGTAGGTAATCACCACACGCCTGTGGGTACCTGGCTCTGGTGCGGTAACAGCTAGATATCAGCACTCCATCTCAATGTACAGAGCTGGAAGTTTTCACCAATGCCTCCTATAATCAACACTGTCAGTTGCGCATGAAACACTCATTTCCTCCCCCTTTTCTTTCCTATTGTGACACCTATTCCATGTCGTCTTCCAATTTTTAAAAACATCCACTCTGGTTCCAGTTACAGAATGGGATCCAAATTTAGTGTAAGTCAGTTATAACATGGTCCTCCCCCAATTGCTGTTTACATATACAGTAGGTATGTGACCTAATCTCACTGAACAGGAAGACTTACAGGTTTTATCTCTAGGCTGACCAGTGACCAACATGTCTTGGTTTGTCTGTGACAGTCTTAGTTTATGTTCATTTTCTTGGTGTGACTATTCATGGTCCCCCCCCCCCGCCCCCTACTTTCATTCTTAAAAGCACGGTGGTTTGGAAAACAAACTACAGGTTTGCTCATCCTTATTGTAAACCATACTTGGGAGAGATTTTTTTTCTTTTCCCTCCCACTAAATATACCCCCAAATTTATGCATCCTTGTTAACCATCATCTTGACAATCTGAGGGGTGCCTGCTTTGGGATTCTGACCCTGAGGTCTGAGAAGTGAAGACAAGAAACCAAAGAACTTAATGACCCAGTTGAGTTGTTGATTGTAAGAAGCCTGGATCCTACTTTGTCCGGGACGTCTATGAGTCAACAAAGAGTATTCTTGTATATGACAGATGAACTTGTTACTCTGTTACTTGTAGACCAGATGACCCTAGTGATGTATATCCCAATGAATCACATGCTACACACAGGTCAGACTTTTCTGGGATATAAATGCCCTTGTAAGAACTTGGCCAATTCTATTGAAAGCACTGTGTTTTTCCAAAAGAAACAACAATTTCTTCCCATTAAAGACAAATGGAATACTCCTAGAGCAGTATTTCTCAAACTTCAATGTGCATAAGAATCATACGAAGATCTTAAAATGCAGATTCTGATCAGTAGATCTTGGTGGGGGCTAAGAGTTTGCATTTCTTAACAAGCTCCCGGATAAAGTTGAAGCTGCCTGCACCCCTGACCCCATTAGGTCTAACAAGGTCCTAGGGGACTCACAATTTTAAACTATTAATATCGTTGAATAATCTCTATGGATTTTAGCCTCCTAAATTATGAATTATTTGGTCTCCTAGTTTCCTTCCAAGTCACAAAATCTGTTTAGCTATGTTTCTGGTAGATAATTTCTCAAGGCTATCCAAAACAGACAGATGTTTGATGGAAGGCCTGGAAGATACATTAAAGATATTATGAAATGGAATCAATGTTCCTATTTGTTTAGGATATAAAAGGATACGGACTTTTTATTTTTACAGAAAAAAAAATTGAAAGTCGCTCATTTTGACTTTTTGCTTGTTGGACAACGGAGTGTGATATAAACTGGTGAGGAGATCGCTGATGCCAGTTCAGAATCTGGCTGACAACGAAACCCCATCACATTTCACCTTGCTGTGTGTCTTTTCCTCATCTTTATGTAGAGATCAGACCATTTCTAAATTCCTTTTCAGAACCAAAGCTCTGCAAACACAATAAGCAACTTTCTGTCAGTGGTTTCAAAACCCTTTGAGACTATGGTGTTTGTGGCAAGACCAGAGGTTTTTCCACGGAATGGTCCTTTCACATCCTCTGGCTTCAATTCCTGTAGCCAAAGCCAGTGTTGGATACTCAGAATCCCCAGTGACTGACACGTGAAGCCGGGAAGTTTCTGGTGTGAGCAAGATGAGTGATTTGCAAATTTCAGTATGCATCAGAAGCACCACGAGTCTTGTTAAAATGTAGATTTTCAGGGCGCCTGGGTGGCTCAGTCGGATAAGCATCCAACTTTGGCTCCGGTCATGATCTCACGGTTCGTGGGTTCGGGCCCCGTGGTGGGCTCTGTGCTGACAGCTAGCTCAGAGGCCTGAGCTTGTTTCAATTCTGTATCTCCCTCTCTCTCTGACCCTCCCCTGCTCACGCTGTCTCTCTCTCTCTCTCTCTCTCTCAGAAATAAATAAAACATTTAAATAAATAAATAAACTATTAAAAAATTTTTTAAAAATACACATGGATTTCCTGGGCCTTACCCTCAGGAGGTCTGATTCAGTAAGTCTGGGAGAGAACCTGAGAATCTGCATTTTTAAGTCCTCAGCTGATGCTGATGAGCCTGTTCCTGGGCCACACGCTAAGAACCACCGACTAAGCCTGTAAACCTCAGTGTTAAACCTCAAGCTCTTCCTATTTGATTGGCTGATCCTACCCTTCACAATTCCTACATCAGTGTGTGAGGTTCTGTATATGGGAACCAGTGTATGTTGTAGAAGTCCCCAGGCTTTCTCTCTCTTGGAGCCTGAGTCATGGGTTAATTGCTGTGTTTCTTTATGCCTCTTGTGGAGTGAATTTTCAATGGACAAATTTTAAGGACACAGTTTTTAAAAACATAAGTATCAAGATAAACATGCAAGTTACTTGTAATTCTCCCACAAGGACTGAGAAAATATTATATGTTGATGTATTTTCTCTTGTTTTTTTTTCTTTTTTGGGAATTTTGCTTTCTGTATAATTTGGAACCCTGGTTCTTTTTTCTTTCCTCTTCACGCAACGGCATGGTTGCTTTCTCATTTATTTGAAATCATGGTATTTCGACATGACTATTAGTGTGATTTAGCTATGTGCCCCATGATGAAATACTCTGTTTCAGAGTTTTTTGTAATTTTCAGTGGCCAGTGACATACATTTTTACCCATAGGCTCTGATTACTTTCTTAAGATGTATTCCTAAAAGCAAAGTTACTGGCCGAAATTTTGAGCGTGTTTAAAGTTCTTAACTCTTGCTGAATGGCTTCCCATACAGGCTCCAACCACCTTTTCCTTCTCTGCACACTGCAGGAGAAATATTTTACTTCTTGCCTCCAGTGAGTCTTCTCTTAAAATCCTCTGTCAAATTGGCACATCTGGGTGGCCCAGTCGGTTAAGCCTCTGACTTCTGCTCAGGTCATGGTCTCACCACTTGTGAGTTTGAGCCCTGCATCGGGCTCAGTACTGACAGCTCAGAGCCTGAAGCCTGCTTTGGATTCTGTGTCTCCCTCTGTCTCTGCCCCTCTCCTGCTCACCCTTTCTCTGTCTCTCAAAAAATGAATAAACATTAAAAAAATTTTAAAAATCTTTGTCAATTTAATAGTGACATTTGGCATGTCATTATTGTTTTAAATTCATGTTTCTTTGGTTATCCCCTGGAATGTAAACCTTTTTATTTGTTTCCTAAGCATTTCTATTTTTATTACTGTGATTGTCAGTTTCTGTATATCTATTTT
Source organism: Proteles cristata cristata (assembly GCA_017311185.1). Classification (NCBI taxonomy): domain Eukaryota; kingdom Metazoa; phylum Chordata; class Mammalia; order Carnivora; family Hyaenidae; genus Proteles; species Proteles cristata. The sequence continues at coordinate 143,061 of JAESUZ010004484.1, read as the reverse complement.
TGAAAAATATTTCACTTCATATCTTTTCAGGCTGTATATGCCTTCTGAGGAAAATATAGAATTAACATTAAACAAAAAGAGAAAAAATACTCCTAATCCAACAATACAGAATTAATCACCATAAACATGTTGCCAGACATTTTTCTTTGCATATGTGTATACATTTGTCTGCATTCCTTCCTAAATTTTGCTTACAAACATAAGGAACATTTTTAGGAGCTGTTTGCCAAAGTGATGTTACACTGTACATGCAGTTTATATCCTATCTAAATGTTAAAAATATATTATAAACATGTTTTAATTTTTTTATATGTAGCTAAAATCTCATTTCAAGGTACTGAATGGAATTTAATACTACATACGCATACCATATCAAATCTAGTCTCTATGATTTAACAATTGTTGTTTGTAACAGAAGCATACCAGGGAGAAATTTCTAGAAATAGAGTTTCTACAGATACGTACATATGTGTTTTTCTCTTGGTTATAAGTAATTTTCTAAGAGTATTATTAGAGAAAAGATAGGCTGCTATATATTATGATGATTAAATTAAAAATAGGTTATATTTAGCATACTGCCAAATGATTTACTTTATATCTTTCCACTTATCATATATTGACCAACTTTCCCATTGATGTACCCAGCTGTATCTCAACTTTTTAGTGCCCTCCTACTGTTCCACCTTAGGGAGGAACTATAGTGTAACATTTCCTATACGGTTAGAGGTTGAGACTGTCATATTTTCTCCATTGTATATCTATGTACATTTGTGAGTCTTCCTTTTAGAGAAACAGATAGAGGTGGAAATGCCAGGTCATCAACATTTTAAATACCAAAATATATTTCCAAATTGTCCGTCAGAAAGTTTTACAAGTTATATTCCCATTCGTAGTGTATTAGAATGTCCATTATCATATGGAGTATGGACATTTAAAAGCTTTGACTGTATGTTGTTAAATGATCTGAGTCCAACTTAGAAAATTTGAACCCACCTAGGTTGCCTTTGCTAATATCGAAGGAAAGAAGGGAAAATAAGGGAAGGAAAGGGGATGGAAAATCAAAGGAAGAAAAAAACCCCACTTCACCATGTCATTAATTATAACCTTAATGTGTTTGCTATTTTGATTGGTAGTAAAAATGATTACATTTAATTTTATATGTAACTTCTACACAAAAAAATACTATGGAAGTGATATTGTGTTTTTTACTCCAGAGTAACTGATCTATTAATGAATATCCTTTACCCATTTTCCTCTTGAAGTACTGGTATCAATCATTCTTACAGGATTACAGGAGACTTTTGAAGCTCAAGGTCTTTAAATCACTAGCATTGATACCTTTGGTGGGCTCCTAACAAGTGAAAAAAAAATATATATATATATACATATATATATACATATTATTATTATTACACATACATTAGAGTGGATATTACTCAGAAATTTTTGCTGAGGTAGCTGATCCAGACAAACTTCTAGGTTAGACTTTTGCTCCATCTCGTGTTGTCAGCCATGTGCTCACAGTTCACAGGATTTGCAGAGGACTTCTGAAGCTTTAGGGAAAGAAGGTAGTGATCAAAGGACGTGGTGCAAACCCTGTTAAGAACTGAAAGACATTGAGGTTATTCAGTGCAAAGTGGGGCGTTGGACAAATTAGATTATTTTAATTGCTTCCTCTTTCTGATCCATTCTTGTGGCCAATCATGTCTTGACTGCCTAGCACGTGGTCAGAACCATGCTAGTCACTTAGATATTGCAGAAATGTAAAGGCATTTCATGACTGGCTCCGGAGTTGTACTAGTCTAAATAATGTAATGACACCTGATTAATAAAATGCTTCTTTGGGTTCTGATTAGCTGTGATAAGGCAGTTCTAACGAAAAGAATGATGCCATTCAATACCAGCTGATCCTCTTGTTTGGTTTTCTACAGTTTTCAAGGAACAGAGAAAGCACTATTTGTTCATGGCCTTCAGAGTTCTTATGGGCCATAGTAGTGTCATATATAATTAAGAGTAAGTAGTGTTTTTAAAAGAATACTAAAATACCATCTGGCTAATAGTCATCATTGGCTTTGGCCTTGCAGAGTTTCTTCCAGGGACAGAGTGTGAACCCGGTGATATGAGATACATTCATCTTTCAAATACTAACTTTCGATGGAAGTTGTTACATGTGCCCTTTTGTTCCCGTGGTGTTAGCATTTATGAAGAATTGGGTCACATGTTTATTTGGAAAATTTTTTAAAAAACAGTAAATTTATTAAATGAAATTAAGGCACCTGAATTTTGAACTCTCTAATATTTTCCATTTCATTTTTATTTGTTTGAGGCTTGACTTTGGTTCTTATTTGCAGTTGTTCTTTATTTTGGAAAAAATATCTATTGTTTGGTACCCTTTGAAATTTCAAAAGGCCAATCACAAATGATAATTTATCAGATGAAATAACATGGGGATATGTGACAAAAATCGGTGGATCTGATGACCTTTGAATGAGCCTGCAGCTATGAGATAATATAGGAAAAAATAGCTCTGGGAGCAAACCCGGTGGAAGGGTTCTGAAACAGCGCTCGACATCTGAGCAGACCTATGTAAAAGAAAAAAAATGGATGTCAACGATTTAGAGAAGTCTTGTTCGCAAAAACAGATTCTTTTCAAGGTGGAATGATAAATTAAAGAGTTTAGAAATTCATCATCACACATTTTCTCTGGAACCAACAAACAGAAAGTCTATTTCCTTTCATTACAATTGATTTGATTTTAATTTTGACAGTCGCTGGAAGTTAATCTATCATCTTTACTTTTGACAGCAAAGCCAGAAAATGGGTTCTGTGAATAGGATTTTGTATGATTTCGGTGGTTGTCATTACTAGAAGGATTTTTGTGAATAATAGATGCCGAACTTGGCTTGACTTCTCATTTCCAGTTCTCTCTACTTCTTTTGTATCGAATTGCTAATAACTAGCTTCATCTTTTGTCACCAAAACAGAATAGCTTTTTTGTTTGCCCACAGAACCGTATTGCTCAGTGTTGAGCAATGAGTTATCTCAAGATGATAATCCACTTCTCTGGAAACAGGTCTGTGAATCCACAGGCCCTTCCACAAATAACAGACTGCAGGCTTTTGAGCAGACACTTTTATACCCCTTTTGAAAGCTGTTTATTAAATCTGGGGAGAAACTGGCTGACTGAGAGAAAGCTACACCAAAAACACTATTTCCCTGACTGTGGAAATGTGTTCTCCTGCCTCAGAGGGAATGGCCCATGAGAAACTTGATAACTTGTGTGCATTTTACATAGTCTATACAAACATGTCTGGTTCATTCCCAAGCCATGTCTCATATGAGGGAATGGATTTACAGAGCAAAAGTCTAGGATTTTAAAAAACATAACAATACTTTGTATTCTAGTTTGATGTCCCCATAAGGAAATTATTTATGAAAAAGTACTGGATAATCATTTTTCATGTTTCCTTTGTCACTTGGGATGTCTATGCATACACTTGTATAAGTCAGAAAACCAGGATCAGTGTGTGTTATGGGATAAGGGATTCATTACAAGGATTGGGGCTTCCAATGGGCAGGGTGGGTGGTTGGTGTAGGGGTCCAGGCAGGGATCCAAGACACAGTGAGTCAGAAGCCAAGCATGGTGGATGGTGAAGGAGAAGGTCTTGGAGGCAGTGGGGAGCTGGGCCTCTGTGGCTTTGGGGCCACACATCTGGTGGTGGGCCTTGGGCTGTTGGTCAACAGGGTCTGCTTGTCCAGAGTCACTGGAAGCAACGTGAGAGGAACTGAGGGTGAGCCAGAACCGGCTGGCATCTCTGCGTCTTCTGTCCCCACTTCTAATCAGGACGACCTTCATTGAGAGAGTGGTGTGTGGCTTCTCCCCTACTTCCAGACCTCCTGTGTATTCCTCCTAGGCTCGCACTCAGACCCACACAGGAAGGGCATTCTAGGAAATGGAGTTCCAGCTTATCCAGGTTGACTTATTGCAGACTTACAGGTATTTAACAGAGAGAGGCATTCTCTAGGAAAGTGGTATCTCCACCCCTAAAATAAAAAAGAATGTCTTGTAAAGATACATCTTAGAAAGAAATATGATAACATTTTAGAATATTTTGATGGCTTTTAAGGGATACCTTGTCTGAAACGATATTCTAGCTTGCTTTCTCTTTCTTTCTTTCTTTCTTTCTTTCTTTCTTTCTTTCTTTCTTTCTTTCTTTCTTTCTTTCATAGCTTTCAACTTTTATATCTTGCTTTCCTCATCGACAGATACTGCTCAGTGCATCAAAAACTATAGTGGAGTAAATACTTCAAAGTCAAATTTTCATGTGGGTGATTCAGAGTAGAGTGTATTACATGCTCTCCCGGACATCTCTTCTTCTCACGGCCTATCATATATTTTTTATTTTTTTATGGTTTATTTATTTCTCAGACACAGAGAAGACAGAGCATGAGGTGGGGAGGGGCAGAGGTGGGGAGGGGCAGAGAGAGAGGGAGACACAGAGTTTGGAGAAAGCTCTAGGCTCTAAGCTGTCAGCACAGAACTTGACGTGGGGCTTGAACTCACAGATTATGAGTTCATGACCTAAGCTGAAGTCGGATGCTTAGCCAGCTGAGCCACCCAGGCGCCCCACCATGGTCCATCATATAAAGAAGCATAATTTATCAAGGGTATTCATGCCTCTTTTATGACACCATTTTACAGAGCCACCAGTTTTTGAAAGATGGGAAAACAAGATATTTGGGCCATTTGTGAGCCCCGAATTCTGAGTTCTATTTCACTGACTAAGAAAAAAAGAAGACACACTGGTTGACTGTATTTCCCATCAATAATAAACTAGAAAATAAATATATTTTCAATGTAAATATTCAAGTGAATGAAAATTTCCCATATTAAGTGAAGTCAGTTTTTGCTGATTTATCAGCATAAAGATTGAGCACTATTTCTGAGCACCAATCTACTGAGTTTATTCAGTATATATTCCCATTGGGGGAGAGTGGTGGTCTTAGGTACAGTATGATGATTGACAAATAAAATGTTTCTGGCTCAGCCATTGTGAGAACATTTTGCACTCCAAGGACAAAATTATCGTGTAACTAAGCTTCTGGTGGTGCTCTGTGGCCTGAGCAGCTTTTTCAGGGCCCCCTATTAATTATAACAGAAGAACTGCATTTCTCCTTTTGCAGATCTCTCTCATTTAGGGTCTCTAGCGCTAAGCTGCAGTCATGTCTGAGTCACACGGCCTTGGAGTTAAGTTCATCAGCTACAGTGGTGATAACTGTCTAGCCACTTTTCACCTCCTCGAAGATGCTGATAATACATCAGACAGTGAGGAAGGCATCCCTGTCCAGCACAGCCAACTTGGGAGACTCCTGCGTCCCTGACTTGGCCCTGCAGAGGTGTACAAGGAAGTCAGGTGCATGACTCAGGGACCCCTGGGGGGATTCCTAGAAACGCATTAGGAGATATCCATAAAGTAACGGTCTGCTGTAAGGAAAAGAAAGAAAGGCTCAGAGGCATGAAGAGTTGTGCATGAGTTTACTGGTGGTTTGATGAGGACTAAGATATTCGGTTCAGTACCTAGTTCTCTGCCTCACCTCTTGTTTCAGGAGCCAGAGATACACCCCCTTCCCCCCCGTCCCCCCTGCAAACCCATGCTGTCCCTGTCTCTGGTGTAGCAGAGCTCTCTCCTACATGTGATGACAAGAGTTTGAAAGCATGGATAGGGTGCAGGGACGGACAGACTCACTGGTATGAAGATACCTTTTGTCAAGTTCAAAAGCACTCTCCTTTGGGGCTCTGCATGATTCGCTTATAATGTGATGCAAGTTCTCTACCCAGATAGCAGCTGGTGGGTCTTAGTCTTCCTTCTTTATTCTGGCAAGTTCCTTCTGGTCATTTTAGATGCAGTGATTTAGTCCCAAAGTCATCTCCATGACTACTTCCAGGAGCCTGGGGGTGGGGTTGGGGTAGCATGGGAAGGGGGCTCCTGTGGATACAATTCTCAGCTGCCCACACTGATATTTGAGAATCCCCTTGGATTTACCTGCACCCTGTCCCTTGCCCTCAAAGTTAGAAATGCTATATCTAACCATCTCTGAAGTCTCATTTTCTCCATTAAATCTTTCAGTCTGAAAAATTCTCAATTCCAGTGACTCTAATCACTTAACAAACCCTCTTATCTTTTTGCTGTTCCACCTTCTGAATTACTGATGGAGCGAGCCGACTTCAAGTGCCCATTGATGGAATTTTTGAATGGAGACAGATGCAGACTGGATTTTGCATGCCAACACAGAAAGGCAGCATCCTCACTTCTTAAGATTCAATTTGAAAATTTCGGTTAATTAATTTTAGCCTAAATAACTCTGACAATGTGGAAAATTCATTATGCAGTTTATCAGAAGAGACGCATATATATGCCACTCTTCAGGAAAATTCCTTAAGATTTTCTTTTTTTCGCTTAAGTATTTTAATCCTCAGAGTACCATTTCCTATCTTTACACTTGAATGGAAGGAGAAGAGCAGTATGACAGATTAGAGCCAAAGTATTTATCTGGAACAGACATTCTTGAATCTTTATAAGACTGTGTGCAATTCCCACTGGAGTTCATTTTTTCATGGTTTTACATAACATTAGAAAAAAAATACGGTTTGAAAGTGAAGGTGCTCCAGAGATCTCAAAAGCTGTGATTGAATTTATGATATTGGGATCATTTTTGTAAAATTTGTTTTTTTAACTTCTGTTTTTAATATTTCTAATTTAAAAAAAAAAATTTAATGTTTATTTTTGAGAGAGAGACAGAGCACAAGTTGGAAAGGGGCAGAGAAAGAGAGAGACACAGAATTGGAAGCAGGTTCCAGGTTCCGAGCTGTCAGCACAGAGCCTGACATGGGGCTTGAACCCACAACTGTGAGATCATGACCTGAGCCAAAGTCAGACACTTAAACTACTGAGCCACCCAGGAGCCCCTATAAAATTTGTTTTAAATGAAATGTTATTTTAATGTCATTTTATGTTATTTAATGTTACTTTAAAGGATTTAGTAATAAGAATTCATGTGTTAAGTCATTAGATGTTCCCAAACATCTGTACTGAGTGGTTGTATTTCTGTGTAATAAATCTGTGTAAAGCAGGGAGGTGTGTGTGTGTGTGTGTGTGTGCGCACGCGCGCGCACGCATGTGCTCATGGGTGGACACCGGATAAGGGTGGCAAAGGAAAAAAACATTTGTTAAAAGATTAGAGTGAGTTTCTATAACTGCACAAACATCACTTCACGGATCTGTGTCTTGCTTTTCCTTCTTTTGGGCTCCATGCCTCAGGCGGTAGCACTGTTATCTGGTTTATTTCTCAGTGTGACCTAAATTTTACTCAGACCCTCTGGATGTCACGTTCATATGCTTGCTACATTCTCTTTACCCACTAGCTCCATTCTTTTTCTCTCTGTTATCTCTCCCTTTCTCTGTGTCTGTGTCTCATATGCATCTCTCTCTCTCTCTCTCTCTCTCTCTCTCTCTCTCACACACACACACACACACACACACACACACACACACAGTGACTCTGCACTTGGCCCGCACTACACAAGCAGTAGAAGCTGAAAGCTTGCTCTCCTGAGAGAATTACAAATTTATGATCATTGCCGATGTGGTTTCTATGGATGCTTCATATTTTCTATCTTGGTGAGGGAAAAGCGGAGGATGGTAGGCAGATTTGAGAAAATTCAAGATGGCTGTTAGAAAATTACAATCTATGAAAAGAAAATAAGGCACCAATGTGTTTACTATGAAAACTACAATCACAGGTAAATCCCCACAGGGAAGTTAGAAATAAAACTGAGACCTTAGACAGGAGGGCGGTGTGTGTGGAGGAGACCACAGGTCAGATGCTTGATAAGAAAGAAAGAGAGTCTAGAATAAGGAGGCATCAAAGGATGATTTAAGGTAAATATATGGATTTTTCAGGGAAAGACTGACATCCTATCAATTACAAATAAGCTTGCTAAAGAAAAACTATCAAGAAGAGTGATCTATACTTGTTGTTCTCCAGATAACCTGCTTGTGGAGATAGAGGAGCTCAAAATATCAAATCATTTCATTTCCATAAAAGTTACTAGGCTTTATTTTAAAACATTTATGTCATATGATAAGACAGTTTTTTCTATGAACAAACATCTTCAAAAGCATTCTGAAGTGATTTCCAAAATCTCTTATAGTTGTTTCATTTAATTAAAAATGGAGAGGGTTCCAGAAAAATTAAAAAAAAAAAAAAAGTGTGTTGGTGATATTAGCACACATTCACACACATTTTAGTTACCAGATTATCCTTTTTGTTGCCACTGAATAAATACTGGAACCTAGTTTTACCATAGACACTGGTTTCAAATAGAAAAAAATGGAGACAGTATTGCTCAATATGGGCTCATAGGGCTTTTAAAACCTATAATTTATGAATGTCCAGGAAAGGAACTTTGACCTCTTTGGAGAAAGATTTGCAGCCTGACAGTGTTGCAATCAATAATATTCTGTGAGCTATGTTGTCTAAATACAGTGATTACACAGGTAAAGGGTGGTATACAGCAGTGCAGTAATCTCAGTTTTAATTCATGTTTCGTTCCATATTCTCTGTGCCCTTCCCATATTCTCTACCCTTTCCCCCTGATATCCGTCTCTCTGGGCAGACATGCCATAGTCCGTTCTTAGGAGTTAGGACTGGGCAATTGAGGTTAGAAGAAGTGGCAGGTAAAGGCCAAAGCTGATAAGCAGCAGTGACAACAGGTGACACTGATAAGCACCTAGCTGTTTGAGGGACAGAAGGTGTCTGGCACAACTCTTTGAACAGGCTCCCTACTTTAATCTCCCTAATGGAACTCCCACATGCCTACTGCACAGCTTTCTCCTTGACTATCCTTGGGGATATTGGAATGTCCTTGCTTGGATTCCCTTCTCCCAACTTTCCTACTGCGAGATGATGATTTTCATTACCTGCTCCTATCTGCCCCAAACTCACCTTTGAGATTATGGATTGACCTCAAGGATCCCATTCCCCACCCAAGAACCTCTGATCCTATACTTGAAACATCCTCCTGGTGCACATTTATTTAATTTTCCTGTGCTGTGCTGGTTGAGAGGTCTGTACTTACAGAAATATTATGACCAGGCAAAGAGGTGAATCAGCTCTCAAGAAGACTCGAGGAGACAGAAAGGGGCCAAGTCAAGGCAATTAGACAGAGAACTCCCTATACAAGTCAAGAGTTAGGTAATGTATACGTTCTGAGGTTTGGTACATAGGAGAATAGAATCATTCTTCATTAAGCATTTATTAAACATTTACAATGTCCCAGGCACCTTGACTATTGAGTCTGATCAGTTAATGATAGTTCATATGCCTTTTGCAAGGGCAATAAGTAATCCAGAGCATTAACAGCCAAAGTCCGAGTGTGTAGACATGTAGTGTAAACATGCCTGCATGAAGAATAAATGCTCATTACTCTAAGGAAACCATCTAGAAGTAGCCTCACGACTGCCATTCCTCACTTCTGACCTAAAAGCAAGGCTGGCAGTACTGAGAACAGCATGGATGGACCAAGAGCTCTGTACCCTCAAAAGGTAGGTTACAAGCGATTCTGATGTGTGGCCAGATTTTGAATTACTGATTCAGCAAACCATATTGACTCATACAACAGATACTTGTTAAACATTTGCTACAAGTTTACATTCAAGGATAAATTAGAAAGAAATGCTACTCCGAATGTAGTTCATAATCTGATGATACACAAATGTCTTCCAGCTAAGCTGAAATTTAAATGACCAAAAATAGAGAAAGATAGAATTGAGAAAAAAAGAATTTACTGATGAAGTTTCTGGAAAAGCTTTGGGTGGAAAAAAAAGTATTTGAACTGGAGTTTGAAAAATGGTTCACACTGAAATTATTTTTAATGCTAAGGCAATCCATCTGTACTTGTGAAAGACTATATAATATATACTTTCAAAGGCAGATACACACAAAATAGTTCCCCAATCCACAGACAACCTACATGTATGCATAGGTGTGTATTTCTAGACTCTGTCTCAATATAAATATGAATGTGGTTATAAACATAGATATAATTATAAACAGGTACAAACATAATTGGGTATGTTCATTTTCACAAAAACAGAATCATTTTGCACATGATGGTTTGTGGCTGAATTTTTTTTTCCAGCAAACATACCATGGAGATCACTCATGGGAATCAGTATTGATTGATAACATCGTTTTTTGTTGCCTGAATACTATCTTGTATGTAGCTGTATTATGATTTATTCAACTAATCCTATAATGTTGGAAATTTGAGGCTGTCTTTTTTTTTCCCTGTTATAAACATGCTGAAAAGTGTATTCCTTAAAGTGAATTCATTTTCTTAATGATACATGTCTAGAAACAGAATTTTTAGGTCCATACAGATGCATATGCAGATTGGTAGAAGGCTGAGATGTATCTTGGAGGGAATAACGTAGACAATAGCCAAGGTATAGGAAAGTGCAGCCCACAGGGATAGAAGGTAATGAGTATTATGTTCTGCCTGAAGCATAGGGTAAAAGGGGATGTCTTAGTCCATTTAGACTGCTAGACCAAGAATACCATGAACTGGGTGACTGACAGAAACTTCCTTCTCACAGTTCTGAAGGCTGGGAGGCCCAACACCAAGGCGTGTGCCAATAAAGTCAGTATCTGGTGAGAGGCCCCTCCCGGGTCCCCAGCTGGCTACTCCTAGTGTCATTACCTGGTGGCAGGGATGAAGAAGGTCTCTGGGGTCTCTTTTCTAGGGCACTAATCCATTCATGAGGACCCTGCCCTCATGATCTGACCACCTCTTAAAGGCCCCACCTCCAAATACCATCACATTGAGGGTTAGGGTTTTACCACATACATTTTGGGGGGGGGAGACATTCAGACCAAAGCATGGGGGTACTAAAAGGTAAAGAAATATGGCTGAAAAGTTAAGATAGGACCAGAATTTGCAGTCTTCAATGGCAGACCACAGAATAGAGGCATAGCAGCATTTGGTGTTCAGTGGCTTTTAATCCAAGACTATGGATCCCTTCCTCAGAATCACTAAGGATTTGGGATAATTCCAGAATGTTTGACACTCTTGGTTCAGTGCTGTATGTTGCTGATAGTCTCATAAGTGATTTGAAAACTACCCAGTGTTCGGAAACCATCAAAGCTTGACTAAGTCGCCTCAAACGGTGGAAGTTCTGTCAATGGCTGCTCTTGAAGTGAGGGTGAGGTGCTCAATGTCCAGGCGGTCAGCAGCAGGTGGCCGTCATTGTATTAGTCTTTCCACCTCCACCCCAACCTCCATGACAGCTAAGGGTGATTTATTTCAACAGAGCAAAAGAACTCTCCTTCACATTTTTTTTTGTTTCATGTGCTGCAAAAGAGGCACCAAAAACTTCTCAAACTGTAACAGGAAAGAGATGGAAGACCCATGGGAACAGTCAGGGCTGGCTGTTCTCATTTTGGGAGAAGCTTCATTATCCTTCTTCAAATCTCCTCTTACCCTGGGAAGCCATTATTATTCTGGCACTCCTCCTGACATTTTTATGACTTTGTTTATTTTAATACATGGTTCATTATTTGTTTTGGAACAGCCCTAAAAAAAATTCCTCTGAATACCACTTTAGCTTAGCCAATGAGACGTTTCATCGTGTCATCTCTTGTCACTTCTTACTACTTGGCTCAGCTTTCTCCTGCGTGAGGGTATAAAGCTCTGTGAGCACACCTTTGGACCGTGACATTGGTGGACCTCTTCTTCAGAAGGCTGGGTAAATTCCATCACAGTTGATCGTCTCTTTACATGGAGATTTCTGTTGTGCCCCCCACTCTCAATAGGGGGAAATGTGACACTTCCCCTCAACTTGAAGAAGAAAGAAAAGCCTTTTAAATTCAATTAAGTAATAACTACCAGCAGCAGAAGCAGGCCACTAACAGGCATTTCTTTCTCTCGCAGTGCTTTTCTTTCCCAGCAGCAAAAGAGCTGCTGAGCAGTTAAGAGTCACATGTTTGATTGACTCACTCCCAAGCTGATGTTCACACTGCTGTATTCATCTTGCTCCGATGACTGTGACATGCCACCCGGATGCGGCGAGGCTGACAGGGAATGTGAGGGAGACCAGACAGATGACGACGTCTCCGTTCTTCAGAGCCCGTGCTGGACGATCTGTCACCTGATGATAGGCCACAGCCTGTCATTTATTTACTTACAGCTTTAATGTGGGTAAAGTGAGCAGGAGGAGGGGGAGAAGAGACAAGAATCAAAGAGAAAGTGACTGGTTACAGGAAAGAAAAATCCGACAGACCCTTTTCGGCATCAAAATATCAACAACAGCCATTGCATACGTCTCACTGGGCATGCAGGCCCAGGAGCCAATTACCAGACGCATTCTGGCCAAGAAAGCGAATTTGCAAGCAGGAACTTGGGCCATTTAGTTTTGGGGGGTGGGGTAGACAGACCACATGGCCTCTTGATTCTACTAAGTGCCCTGAATTTCTTGCATGTTTAACTTCTGCAGTATTCAGTGATGGTTTTAGCAAGCATGTGTTTTTTTTAACCTGTACCCATTTTACAAAATAATTTTTATGTGCGCCAGAAATCACCATCCGAATGCCCCTTTTGCTTTAAAAGTGCTGCATTTTAGCACTTCTAGTCTTGAAGGCAACACCTTTGAAAGACATGGACCTGATTATTTTATGAGATGACATCCTAGTTACAGGAAAGAGACACCTGAAATATATGGGGGAAAACCACAATAGATATTTTAACTATTAATTAAGTTAATAGTTTAACTATTAAGTTAATTCTGCAGGAACAAAAATGACTATTCATATTTTAAGAAAATTTTGTCAGCCAAAACATCTGTCTTCTCCTATGTCTAAATGAATAAGATATTCCTTTATAAAAACAAACATTTTTATAAATTTTATTTATTTATTTTGAAAGAGCGAGAGAGCATGGGCAGGGCAGAGAGAGAGGGAGACAGAATCCCAAGCAGGCTTTATCTGTCATTGCAGAACTGGATACAGGGCTCGAACTCACAAACCATGAGATCTGAATAGAACTGAATAGAACCCAAAAGCGGGACGCTTAACCAACTGAGTCACCCAGGTACCCTCTCTTTTTAATTTAAATTTATTTATTTATTTTGAAAGAGAGAGAAAGGGAGAGTGAGCGGAGTTTAGCAAATTTAATGAATTTAATTAAAAATTCATGGATTTATACAGATGTATAAACATTTTATGCACAAACAGATTTGCATCATTAAAACCAGTTTTGAAAGGCATCTAGAGTTTGGACATTCTTTTCTTACTTTACAACAGCAAGTCTTATTTTGCCACATGGCACTTGGCCGAGAGTCGCAGGAATGTCCCACACACTGATGATCTCACTCTGAGTGGGTAAAGTGAACAGGGTGACTCTAACCAGAGGACCACCTTTATATGCCCAAAGACCAGAAAGTGTTCACAAATCATCACTAACAATGGCATTGATGAGGCCCAGTTGTTAGATCCAGCATTCCGTCGATGAAACTCATCATGCAAAAATATCAAAAAATTGACGTGTTGCATCAGAAGCGTCACCTCTGGGAAATAAGAACTGTAAGCCGTGGTAGTCAGAGTCCAACAGCTCGAGACTGAGTATTCTCAACAAGGCCCTAGTTCTTTGTGTGTTTTTCCAGATGTTCTATCAGCATGTCTAGATTTGCTGTGCATTCTCTGGATATTAAAGAAATGATCTCCCTTTTTCAGGCTCTCAGATTTGTGGCATTCAAGCAGGCAGTCAGCAGGCAGCTTGGAATACACTAGATCTCACCTTCACCCAGTGAAGACAAACTCTCTAAGGAAGCTACCTTCACATCCGTGTGATTTTCCAGAGGGTGAACTATTGCATTTTAATAGTGGATGTCTGCTTTGGGAGAAGAAATAATTCCAACAGATGCTGAGGAGTTTGCTGGAGAAGATTAGACACAGTTTACCCTGTGGAGGTGTTAGCACGTCTTCCCTAAATGTCTCCCCTAATCTTCGATATCTGTGTGCTTTGCAGCATCAGGCTCCAAGCTGGGATTAGAAAAGAGGAGGCTTTGCCACGGCTCCATAGGGGATCCCCTTACTGAACTTGGAAATACAAGCTACACTTGATCTGTCACTTCTGTAGATCTGTTGCCAAGAGAAGGGAGATATGACCACGAACCCTGACGATCAAAGAGTCCGGTGAAATACAAGACTCTCAACCAGCAACTTTCTACACTGTTTCTGGAGCTGGTGTTGTCTTCAATTCCTGGCATGTATCATTTGGCATATCCTTGTGAATGAGCCAAGTAGTGAAGTAGAGTTGCTTGAATCCCCTTAACTGTTGGATATTTTCAGTGCACCTTCTGAGGTTTCATTTTGTATTGGCCAAGACTCCCACTTTTTTTTTTCCTGAAGAATTTCAGGAGGGAAGAGAATTTTGTCCCCTTCTATGTATTTGGCAGTGTGTCTCGAACGCTTAAAGGGGCCAAATTACCTGTCCTGGCTTTCTTGCCTTGGCAGGAATCGTGATGAATCCTATAACCTCGCTCACGACTTAGCTGGATACTGTTTGCCTTGGATTTATGTGGACACAGGTGGCGCCCTGAGGGTCCAGGCCTTTATGGAGAACACCTGTTTCCATTTCTTTTGCCTGCATTATTGCTGGGTATGACATATGTGAGGTGGGGCCTTAAGTTATATTTGCAAGATCAGCGAGGTGAAGAGTGTTAAACATTAGGATTTTATTACAGCTAAGCTTTATTGTTCTTCTCAACAGCCCCTCATGGTTCTTTAGTCTTTTTTATATCTCTAGTTAGATGTTGTTAATAATGGTGACATGAGAGGAATTAGAGCCAGAGGGAAGAAGGGCAGAAGGTGCCCGGAGCTACCCTACCTAGGAAATTTCCATTCCAGGTCTCGTGTATACTAGTCAGTGTTTTATCATTTACCAAATACTTCAGTCTCTATGATTACACATTGCAGTATAACCTATAATAATTTTATTAAGAAAAGAGTTATGTAGAAAGCTATTTATCGTTTGTTCTTCCATCAAATACCGAGGACCTCCCACGCATGGAGTCCTCGGTAAACTTCTTGAACCATGGCCCTGATCTCAATCCCTTTAATATGT
Organism: Proteles cristata cristata; assembly: GCA_017311185.1. Taxonomy (NCBI): domain Eukaryota; kingdom Metazoa; phylum Chordata; class Mammalia; order Carnivora; family Hyaenidae; genus Proteles; species Proteles cristata. The sequence goes on along the minus strand of JAESUZ010004484.1, from coordinate 127,880 downwards.
AAAAGGGTTGCACTGTTTCCTTTTCTTTTAATTTACATCCTCTCTCCTTTTATAAACTAAAACAGCCCTTTCCCATTTCCTGTCTTTCACATTCTTTTTGCAGCAAAGGTGAAAAGTAAAAGTAATTATTATCCGCTGGGACCGTTTCTGCTGAGACCATAAGCTATATCCAAATCTTTCGCGTGTGCTTTTTATCACCAACATTTTTATTCTTGACCCAGCATGGTGCTGGTTTCTTCTAGCACTAGTCCATTTGCATGAAAAGCTCTAAATACAAAATTATAGCAAACGTAATAATAGATAAGCAGCTAGACTGAATCATATGAATATTGCTTCCCCCTTAAAATCTGTGAGCAGGGGTGGTATTTAGGATATTTATCCTTTCCAGGTGCCGAGCACTGATCACTGAGTGCAGGCTAGCTATGAACAATGGGTACAGGCAGATTGATGTCATCCATTCCCTGAAGCCCCCTGTAAGGGGGAGCTTCTTACGGTGGGAGTACAGGAGCAGCAGTCTCAACGGTGACTTAAGAGCAGAGCTCAGGAAGGTGCAGCGCCCTGCCCTCTGTATCAGTTTCCTAGAGCTGCCGAAACAACCACACGTAAGGTGGCTTAAATCAACAGAAATTTATTCTCTCACAGCTCTGGAAGTCAGAAGTCCAAAATCAAGGTGTCAATGGGGCCGTGCACCCTCTGACGCCACTAGGAAAGAATCCTTCCTCGCCTCTTCCAGATTCTGGTGGCTCCTGACATCCCTGGGTTGTGGCCACAACACTCCCACCTCTGTCTCCACCCTCACACGATGCTCTCTCCTGCACGTCCCCACATCCTCTCATCTTCTTAGAAAGACATCAGCTGTGGGTTCTATGGCCCACCCAAAGTCCACGATGATGAATTCATCTCAAGATCTTTAACTAATCTGTAAAGATCCTATTTCCTATTTCCTAAGGTCACATTCTGAGGCACTGAGTGGACATGATTTGGGGGGAGTCTCCAACCCACTACATTCCCACTCACATTCACTGTTTCCGCTAGGAAACATTTATATCATTCTAACCATATAAAGAGCAGGAGAGTCTCAAATGGCAGGTGCAAATGTTTTTAATGATCTCCTCCCGAGCAGTACGGTGGAGAAGTGTTCATTTTTTTTTTAAGTTTGTTTATTTATTTTGACAGAGAGGGAGAGAGCAAGCAGGGGACTGGCAGTGGGAGAGAGAGAGAATTGCAAGCAGGCTCCATGTGGTCAGCATAGAGTCCATCTCGGGCTCGATCTCACCAGCAAGAGATCACAACCTGAGCTTCCATAAGAGTCCAACGCTTAACCGACTGAGCCACCCAGGTGCCCTGAGAAGTGTTCATTTTTTAGTGTTGTATTGATTCATCTATCAACTTAGTTAATTCTCCATTTAATAAAGGTGAATGCAGAGTTTTGAAATGCTTTGCACAGTGCTTAGAGTTTGAAATGATGATTCCTCTGATAGCTGCTCAGAACTGTTTTCCTATTTGTCTTTCTCACTGGATCCTCCCAGCAACTGGGCCGAGGAGGTGGAGTGGATTCAAGTCCTGGCCTCAATGAGCAGGATGCCGAGACCCAGAGGGGCTGGTTTGTGCCAGATGACCCTCAGTTAGTGATTGATGGAGCGAGGCTGAGGCTCCTGTGTCTAGGTGCGATTTTTTCCCATGACATCAATAAACAGTCCAATCATCACAATTTTTTTCTCCAGTCCCAGTCTGTAGGGAAACCCCTTCCTTCATTTCCATTCTCATATACAGATTTTCACTTGACTTGAAGATTTAGGGACATGGTAGCTTAGCCATTATGTCTTTGAGATCAGGTTAACTGTGCTCTTGTCCAGGCTTTTTAATGTTGGATGTAAACTTTTTGGGCCTCAGCTTTCTCACTCAGGTGGAGAGAATAATGACCTTGTAGGGAGAAAAAAAGGAAAAGTAATGTAAAACATTTAAAGCATCTAGCAAAATGACACCAAAACAAATCTAGCACTGAAGAAAGGGGAGATGGTATGAGGCATCAGTGTGAGTGGGGTCCACAGACCCAGCAGGATTGTGTTAGCAAATATCAGACATTAAGTCTCAGTTTCTTGTATGATATGATATGATGGATATGATGGGAGCCTCCTGGTACCATTAGCTCCATGATTTATGGCAGGAGACTGAGATAAAATGGCAAACTAAGAGGTCTCCAGTTTCCCTGGTTAACTGACAGCAATTCACACTTCATGGAAGGAACATTTACAGCATGAGGAGCAAAGAAGCTCTGTAAGAAGCCTAGAGAATTCTCGGGGTTGTTTCCATGTGTCAGATAGAGGTTTGAAAGGGAGTATCCCTTTTATAATTTCTTAAAAATTTTTTAATGTTTATTTATTTTTGAGAGACACAGAGACAGAGAGCACGCAGGGAAGGGCAGAAAGAGAGGGAGACACAGAATCTGAAGCGGACTCCAGGCTCTGAGCTGTCAGAACAGAGCCCGACACGGGGCTCAAACTTACAAAGCACGAGATCATGACCTGAACCGAAGTCAGTCGCTTACCTGACTGAGCCACCCAGGTGCCCCTCATCTCATTTACAACTGACACTTGGGGCACCTGGGCGGCTCAGTCATTTGAGCGTCTGACATCGGCTCAAGTCATGATCTCGTGCTTTGTGAGTTCGAGCCCCGCGTCGGGCTCTGCGCTGACAGCTCAGAGCCTGGAGCCTGCTTCAGATTCTGTGTCTCCCTCTCTTTCTGCCCTTCCCTGTGTGCTCTCTGTCTCTGTGTCTCTCAAAAATAAATAAATGTTAAAAAAAGATTTGACCCTTGACCAACATGGAAATTAGGGCCACCAACCTCCCCTCCCCCTGTGTAGTGGGAAATCCACTTATAATTTTTGACTCCTCAAAAACTTAATTACTAAGAATGTACTGTTGACCAGATGCCTTACCAATAACATTAACAGTCAGTGAACACATATCTTGTACATGACATGTCTTACATACTGTAGTCTTACAATAAAGCAGCCTGGAGGGAAGGAAACATTCTTAAGAAATTCATTCGGCAGAAAAATACATTTATGGTGCTGTATTGTAAAAACTCCACATACAAATAGACCCACACCATTCAAATCTGTGCCATTCAAGGGTCAACTGTTATATTTAAGACTGGGTAGGGTATGCCCTTTTATTAAAATTTACCTTTTCTCTCCACGTTTTCCAAAGATAATTGCGCAAGCCTCCCTTCCCTTGAAGCGCTTTAAAGGCAACACAGGAATGGAAAATCCTTGTGTTTCCGAAGAAATGTAGAGACACAGGGTATGGTGAGGGTCAGAACAAATAAAAATAGCTTTTCAGGTTTCCATATACTAAAAATGTACGCCTGTTTTGAAGCATTTTCTTCCACAGCAGGTACACACAGTTTGAAGCTTTTTAACTAGCCGTCTCCACAAGTTCAAAGCCCGTTCTCCCCTGCCTGCACTTTGCGCCTTGGTTCAGCCTCCCAAGGAAGCAAACAAGCCTGAGACACACAGAGATGATAGACTTTCCTGGTTCCAATGAACGTGTTACTTTCCTTTGTCAGAAAATGTAGACATTTGTTAGAAAGCTGGCCTGAAACAAAATCTACGTGGGGTAGCCCTGTCTGTCACTGCTTCTTGTATGTAGATGGAGGAGAGGATCTTCTAGGCCTTTTGCAAAACACACACACACACAGACACACACACATGCATGCATGCGCGTGCATAAAGCAAGATTCACAAGAAATGATTCCAAGTTTCGGTCCCGTTGCAACTTATATCCTCTCCTAAGTCTCTTCCAGGTCTGGGCCATTTTCTAGACTTCTTTCTTGTCCCAACACACTCTGTCTTAAGTTTGGCATCTTTCCCTTTGAAAACTCAAGCCGGAGCAATCTTGACCCTCTCCTGGAATTTGCTCAATCAAAATGTAGAGAAGGGTAGATCAACCATTTGTTGTAAGAGCACCCATGCTTTTATCCCACCGAGAATAGACAGGAAGCAAAAATGAGGATGCTCTAATCACCTGCTCTAGTGTAAGCACTATTACTATTTTGATAATTCCATTCATATTATGTTCCATGTGCCATCTCTGTGCTGGTGAGAGAACACAGCGTCTCTGTCTTCAACCAGGTTACAGTCAATGCAGGAGAAATGAAATTAAACATAGGCTGCCTGAGCAGTGTCTTTGACAAAATATCTACTGAGAGGCAGGAAACTGCCCTTCTGACTCGGAGTCTTATCCAAGATTAATAAAAGACCAGATGATGAAACTCCATTCTTTTGTTTCCCTTGTTTGTGAAATAATTCCATGTGATGAGGCCAGGAAATGATTTCTGCTCGATTCTCCTGTTTGGTTGAGTGATGAAGCCTCATGTCGGTTTCCTCACAGTCTAGTTAGATTTTCCTGGGGTAGTGACATTCCCACTTAGGGGAACTGGAAGGGGAGAGGCAGGCAAGAAATGAGGTTGAAGAATGGGAATGAAACTCAGAGAACTGTGCTCAACTCCTCTGTATATTTCTAGTTCAGGGAGTAGAAAGAATGAAGCAAGTCTACACGTACCCTCAGTATCTCAAAGCAGGCTCTTTGAAAGCTCTGACTCTGAAAGTCCGGACATGAAAATCTCTTCTCAGCCTCCCGGTCTTCACGGTGGTTATATTTGGTAACTGGGGCCGACGAAACGTTGCTCTCCGAATTCCAGTCCCAGGTCATGGGGCAGAGCCCAGGTTTCCATCTAGAAGCAGATGCTCTTTTGCAAACTCCTCCACCAGTAAGTTTTATGTTCACAAAGTGGAAGTGGCATCTAAAAGGGAGGGATCCTCTTTCTCTTTGGTACCTGCTCACTCTCAGATGGTGAGTAAAGAAGCCGCCACACAAAGGTGTCACCCAGTGGCTGTATTCCCACAGGATGTGCTGGAAACTGGCAGCCATTCACAGGGGGTCTCAAAAGCCTCCATTTACTATTCAATTTTTATTAGTTCAGAAGTATAAATGTACCACTTTATAGTAATCTTTTGAAATATGAATAATTTGTGTTTCTGTTTTAAGTATGGAATTTTGTGACTCAAATCATTTTTAATTTTTTAAAGTTTATTCATTTATTTTGAGAGAGAGAGAGTGACTGAATGAGTGAGCAGTGCGAGAGGGGGAGAGAGAGAATCCCGTGCAGGCTCTGTGCTATCAGCTTGATCTGATAACAGGGCTCATTCTCATACACAGTGAGCTCACGACCTGAGCCAAGATCAAGAGTCAGATGCTCAATTGACTGAGCCACCCAGGATCCCCTCATTTTTAACTTTTTTTCTCAGTGTGTACCATTTTCCACAAGAGAGATTGGAAAAAAATTAAAATAAAAATATCTAAAAATTCACAAAACTCTGTAAACGTAAAAGGAAGGTAACCGTAACTATTGCAAACAGCATACTTTCTAAGTCTGTAGCACTTTTGCTTCTGAGGTTATTAAAGCTTAAAACTGCAAGGAGACTTCTGAGATAGCCTGTGGTAGGTGGTGGCTCATTTTGGAATTCATCTCGTCTTTATCAGCTTTTTAAAAAATTGGATTAACATTAAGGGGAAAAAAAAGGAAAACATGTAATTTCAACACAATGACTACAACTTTCGAATTAAAAATTAAACAAAATTGGTATCAAAAGACTACTGGGTCTGCTCCTAAAAATCGGTCAACTCATTTACACAGATTGCATATAACTGAGAAGTCTGTGCAACCAGCATTATGTTTTGAAATTCAGGGCAAGGGGCACCTGGGGAGGCTCCGTCAGTTAAGTGTCTGACTACAGCTCAGGGCATGATCTCATAGTTCGTGGATTGAAGCCCCACGTCAGGCTCTGTGCTGACAGCTTGGAGCCTGGAGCTGCTTCAGATCCTCTGTCCCCTTCTCTCTCTGCCCCTCCCCTTCTCCTTCACATACTCTCTCACAAAGAAATAAACTTTAATTTTTTTAATAAAAAATGTTAAAAAGAAATTCAGAGCAAGACCATAGAGCTTTCCAGGTTCTAGAGGTCAGCAGGAGCTCTTCTTAGAGATGGGGGGTGAGGAATGTGGGGGGTGGGGGTCAGCGATCTGTGCCGCTTTGTGAAGCATACCTAAGGAACCACACTCCTTTTGATGTAGTTTCTACTTAGAATACAAGGTAGACTTGGTCACTGCTAAGTTTTCATTTCAGACAAAATGGATGTAAAGCATGAGGTGATACCAGCAAGTCTTACATTTCCCTCTAGAAACGAAGGAGTTACATTCTCCTGTCCTGACATTTGGTTCACAGAGTGCAGCGAACTGTGCAGGCGTGAGGCATTTGGCTAAGAGGCGGCACTGTGTGTCTATAAAATAGACTAAAGTGTGTTCCCGTTCTGTTTGCTTTGAGAACAAATATTTTCCCTGGAGCTAAGTCTGTTTGGCTGGATGGGCAGGGTGGGCACTGCAGCGGACACCATGCCTGGCCGCGTCCATCAGAAGCCAGGCCCCCTAAGGAAGCCTGGAGTTGTGGAGAGCCACAGTCGCTCTTCCGCCCACCCTTGCGTCCTCCCCTACCCCCTCCATCGGAATTAGTACTCACGCCCTCCTGTGCTCCTCACCCGCTTCGCAGGAATTGCCTATTCTCAGATCCCCTACACACACTCTGCTGCCTTGCCCAGTTCTGAATCTTGGTTCAATCACACGGTAGGTCTTTCTTTGGCAACACAACTTCCATTAAGCTGGTACAAAAACTGCAATGATTTTGTAACGTGCAGTGCCCTCGGCTTATTGTTACCTGTTATTTAGGGTCATGCACTGTACTCGAACTTGCCATTGGGGTTTCCCAGCCTTGACCCAACTGATAGAAACAGATCCAGACCTTGATATATGACTTAGGAACCCAAATACAATGCCCTTTGAGTTGTACTTTACCTCTCATGGTGATAGTGAAACAGTGTTTCCTTTAAATGATCAAGGGATAGAAGGCTTAGTATGACTTGTTGCAAAAGTAATGACTCGAGGGACAGAAACTCTGATTTCGGTTCCATATAAGGATGTCCTTTCCAAAAGTTCAAGTCATTCAAAATTGGAATGAGCTGCCCGATAGGTGGGAAGCACCCCGTCACTGGAAATGTTCAAGCAGAGACTACATGGCCAGGAACGCACTGCATAGAAGAGGATACAACACTCTTGAGAATCTCTTCCCAGGCTAAGGTTCTCTGCTTGTACTAAGTCTCAGTCTTGTAAGATTGTAATGATTCCCATTACGGGGGCTCACCAATCACTTCCAGCTTTTCTTCTTTTAGTAAACCATCTCACTTTCCACAAATGCCCAAGTAACAGCATTCTTGATGTTGTTTTTCCCATTTCCTTTTCTAGCAATAGTAACTGAGAAATGAGGGATGGCTGGAAGTGGGGGAGCCATGAGGCGCTAGGGCTCAGGGCACAGCCACATCCCGCAGATCGGGCACGGCCGGCAGTCTGACATGAGCAAGGTCCAAAAATCCCAAACCTCAGGCCGCTTATCTGCCAAATTCAAATGACCTACCTCACAGGGCTGCCGGAAAGGCTAACGAAGAAGATAACGACAAAGGATCAAGTGCAAAGCATGGCACTTCTAGGAAAGACCATTATAAATATTCAGCACTTGTTAGCTGTGGTCGTTTTGATTACTCACCTGAGTTGTCTGTTCTCAATTAGTCAGCAAATTTGTCACCTGCCTGCCACGGATGGATGATGGATTTGATTTTGAGAGTTTTGCTAATTATCGGCATGAAAAAAAGATGAATAAGTGTAGCCACCATTGCAATTTATGTCCTTTTACTTATCCTAACCTCCATTCCTGTAATTCTATTAGTGAAGTTATTTTTAAGAATGGCTTTAAATAAAGTTTGTATTTAACCCCTTTTTAAGAGGATAGTCAACTTAAAGCTCTTTAAATAGCTCATAATTCCGGCGCGCCTCCCCTAAATTCCAATTCCAGTTTTAAAAGCCCGTGTTACCTACAGTCTCCCCTGATTGCCATTGTCATCAGGAAGCTTGTTCTATTGATCTCTCTGAGAATGTTTGGACTGAAACATTTTTCAGATTTTTGTTTTGTTTACAGAGCACCGATCCACACAAAAGTGGTAGCTCCCATTCCAACATATGAATTATGCTTGCCCATGCAGCTTTCCTTTCCCATTGAGGCAGAAGCGATCCTAGGGAGCGAAAAGCAAAGATAAGCTGAGAATAGAGTTGCGATCTTAGTTTGTGCAGGTGCTGCTTTGTTAACGTCCTGGTGCATGGGCATTGTATTTTTTGCACACACAGTAATAGTCAATGTTTTTTTTTTTAGAACGTGCCTTACAATGTTCAGCTCATTACAAGTCATGACAAAGCCCCATTGGAACCAAAGAGGACTTATGCTCTTTATATCCTGAGAAGCTGTTCCCATTGTGACTCAAAGAATTTCAGTTCAGGAAATATCAACTGGCAATTTGCTTTGCGGGTTGTTTACAGACCAGCTACTTTTTGCCTTCCATGTCTCACATGCCATACTGAGGCAGTCTTACGCTTTGAAGTTAGTCTCCTCAAATGCGATCTAAGATGATAAAAATCACACCAGACCTCAACTGGATCTTTATGTCACAAAACTGCCCCTTTTTCCTCTCTCCCTCCTTTCCTCCATTCAGAGCTAAACCAGACCACTTCATAAGAACCTCATAAATTTTTCCCTCTATGCATTCTAGTTAAAAGACCCTCCTGTGCCGTGCATTCTGCTCTGTGGGGACACTGTATCACAGTCTGCTTGTGGGGAGATCAAAGGGGGACATTCTCCGCTCACAGAATGCCTGATGTGTCCCTGTAATGCATCTAGCCTGTCTTCTGAGTGCACTCACTTTCAAAAGGCTAAGGGGAAAGGGGGCATTTTATCACAATACATAATACATTCAAATTTCGATACAGTTGGTAGAATCAAAAGTAATTATACCTTCAACAGATAAATGGCTTGGTCGCTTTCTCTGAGGCCACTTCCATCGTAGAAATTGCTGGGCTCATTCTGGCATGGAATAACTCATTCTCTTTTCTCCCAATCAGAAAATTTCTAGCTTGATTTATACATTGTGAACACTACTTCTTGATCTTTTAAAATACCTGTTATAGGGAGGGGTTGTGTGTGCTGCAATTTCCTCCAACAGAGCAAAGCAAGGTAGTGTTTACATTTTAAGAAATATGAAAATGTGTTAATTATTGTATATGCAATTCTATTCTGGGTTTCTCAGTCTTCTTTTGGAGCCTGGTCTTGTCAGTTAAGCTATTTCATACCTATTTACTTTGAGCAACAGCTTCATTTCCTCCCAGGATCATTCATCAATAACAATTCATGTCCTTTACCAAATAATCTTTGCTGAGAACCCACTATTCGGTATAGTAGATGGGAGAATTTTAAGAAATCACCTTAATGTACAGGTGACCCTCACTTTTTCTAGAGTAGGAATCTGAAATTCGTCCAACAGTACACATTTATGAAGTGTTATATTTTATCTTGCCTCTAAGCACCAATGATTATAAAACATACCATTGCTACCTGGGCCAATAAGACAGAAAAAGAAACATTGCTGATTGAAATTATGAATTCACTTTGACAGTAAGACAGTAATTCCCATCCCAATTTCAGAGAGATTGTAAGTGTAAGTCTACTCCATTAATACAAACATACATCTCATTCATGAAATACATAATTTGCATTCTTATCTTTCATAAATGGAATAAACATTGTAGAGAATAGGCCCCATATCCTCTCCTAAGGGGAAATCAGGATAGCTGTTTAGATTGGGGAGAGGTGTAGCCACCAGAAGAGGAAATAGAAGATGGGAGTGTACCCATCTTTAAGCCATTCTTTGCCTAGAGGCTGTCCTAGAATTAGAAACATATTACTTGGGCCCATGCAAGTTACAAGTTTCCAATGTCCTTTTCTGGTTATAGACCTTTCCTTCTCTGCAGCTTGTGACTTTTTTTGGTGGGGGGGGGAGGGGGGAGTGCAGGGCACCACCTCAATGACAGCAATTGTGCAAAGTTCCTATGCATTTGGGGTTGACTTTGGGGAGACATTGATGGTGGCTGTTCCCTAGTGTACCCACTGCTGGTAGATGTGCCCTTGTACATTTAGGAGAAGCATGTCCCTGGGAGTTGCCTCTCCTGTCCCCTCAGGGCATGGCTTGATTATCTCTAGCAAACCAGAGCCACCTCTGGGCCTCAGGGGAGTAATGCTAGCATCTTCACAGGGAATGGCTGGGATCCTTGGCCTCAGGACAGCAGATGGTTATTAGAAATAAACACAACGTGGGATGCCTGGGTGGCTAGTTGGTTAAGTGTCCAACTTTGGCTCAGGTCATGATCTCTCAGTTCGTAGGTTTGAGCCCCGTGTGGGGCTCTGTGCTGACAGCTCAGAGCCTGGAGCCTGTTTCAGATTCTGTGTCTCCTTCTCTCTCTGCCCCTCTCTTGCTTGTGCTCTGCCTCTCTTAAAAAATAAATAAACATTTAAAAAAGTAAATAAACACGATGAGAATCTCAAAACCAATGACATGGCTTTTGTTTTGAAGTCTATACCAAGGTATGGCAAAGTCTATCAATGTGAAATAAAAACATTACAATAATTTGCACTGGTTCTTCCATAGACCATTGGCTCTCTGTAGGGACAGCCTTTGGGGAGATCTGGTATTTGTCATTCAGGTTCTATTTGACTGCTAACTTGCTTTAAAAATTTTCACTCCCTTATACAGATGATTACTTTCTCCGAAGATGAAATGTAGCATTCTAGTCTCCGATGAAAAGGAAAGATGAGGTATGTGTGTCAGCCCAAGTTTCAGAAATCACTATCATTTAGTTAACATCTTGCTTTTGCTACTCAATATTTTTCATTCTATTCAAAATACCACAAAATTAAGATAATAGATTCACAAAACTGATTCAGAGATATTAATTACTTCTTAGCTTGTTTCCAGACTTATTACAATTCATTACTTTCTCCTGATGTGGTTAATGTTGTCATACTTCGGAGCTGGTATGCTGTGCCATTATCAATTTTTATAAAGCTCCACTTACATGATTATATCACTTTGATTTTTTAAATGTCTTCATTTATTTCCTGGAAGTTATTGAGCTGACATAAAAAAGCCATTCTCTAATGGGAGTGAATTTTCATAAGCTATTTCCATCAAATCCCATCCTCAAATGCTGCATTTGGCCCCGTGTCAGGCCTTCGATTTCTTTTTTGGCATTGTCTTTCTTCTCCTGAGTGTCCACAGGTGATCCACGTGCCAATTAAGAGTTTAGTTAAATGCCGGGGCGCCTGGGTGGCTTAGTCGGTTAAGCGACCGACTTTTGCTTAGGCCATGATCTCGCAGTTCGTGGGTTCGAGCCCCGCGTCGGGCTCTGTGCTGACTGCCAGCTCAGAGCCTGGAGCCTGTTTCAATCTGTGACTCCCTCTCTCTCTCACCCTCCCCTGTTCACGCTATCTCTCTCTCTCCTAGAAATTAAAAAAAAAAAAAAAGAATTTAGTCAAATGTATATTATTTATATCGACTGTATTATAGCTTGTAATATATTACACATATTATTGATGGTTTTTATAAATCTTTTCCAACCAAAATTCAAGTAAATGGAAGTAAAAATCTTTTAAAGCGAAATCTATCACTCACAAAGCAAGGAGATGTAATGGATGGTTTCCCTGTTATGCTATGAGGGAATCGCTGCATAATTTCGATCACTAAATTCTCTTGGGCAACGGAATCAAATCTACGGGGACTTCCGCCCTGTGTCAACTTCCTCCCCCCTTTGAGTTGCGTTGGTTGGCCAGTTTGCTGGCCGCTTGTTGCCTCTCAGGTCCATTCCCATGCATCTGTGTCATTTTACAAGCAGGGTAGAAGTCTGCAAACTTTATTTAACAGGCTCCCTCACCCAGTGGCTTCCTTATGTTCTTCTAGCAGGAAGCCCTAGCAGGAGATTAAAAAGTGGGAATATGAGAGAGAATATTTTCTTTCCCTTTTGCTTCAGGCAGCTCTTCTGGCAGCAGCTGCCAAACAGTCAGGTTAGTCCCCTGGTCATGCAGATAAGTGGCAGGGACAGTGGCTCACCCAGCAGCAGGAGACTATACAGCAGGTTCAATACCAGAGACCTGTGAGTCTTGGCTTGTAGTTTTTCTTTGCTCTTCTTCCAATGGCTGAAACTGTCATCTTACAGTTGCTAATCAAATCCTCCCGTTATTCCTTTATTTTTCTTATGTTTATCTGTTTTTTTTTTTTTTGAGAGAGAGAGAGAGCAAGAGTAGGGGAGGGAAAGAGAGAGAGGAAGGGAGAGGGGAAATCTCAAGCAGGTTCCACACTGTCAGTGCAGAGCCCAGTGCAGAGCTCGATCCCACAAACCATGAGATCATGACCTGAGCCCAAATCAAGAGCCAGATGCTCAACTAACTGAGCCCCCCTAGTGCATCCAAGTCGTCCCCGTTATTCCTTTAACTTTTCCAATATTTAGTAACCAATTTCCTGTATTGTTAGCTCCATTTGAAATTCTAAAAGTTGTTCCTGTTTTCCTGACTGAGCCCTGACGGATATATCTTGTAAAACCGTACAGAATGTTAGAATACAGAGGGGAGGGGCACCTGAGGGGCTCAGTCGGTTAAGCGTCCGACTTCAGCTCATGTCATGATCTCACGGTTCGTGGGTTCGAGCCCCGCATCGAGCCCCACATCGGGCTCTGTGCTGACAGCTCAGAGCCTGGAGCCTGTTTCAGATTCTGTCTCTCTCTCTCTCTCTTTGACCCGCTCACGCTGTCTCTCTCTGTCTCTCAGAAAAAAAAAAAAGAACTATTTAAGAATACAGAGGGGAAATATCCAGATGGGGGATCATGGGACAACGATTGTTCACATAGGTCTCACCGAGCAAATATTATTAAACTTCCATTGGCAACACGTTGCACTAAGTTCTAATGAGGAACAGAGGATAAAGATTTTATATTCAGGCTACATAGGTTGCTAACTTATGATGCAAGAATTTTGTTTGGACTCTAATCATTTATCTTTATTCCATTCACACCAATTTGATGGTAACAATAAATATTGCTGGCACCATCACCTGTCTCCCCTCTTAGCACAGCACTCTGAGTTATTGCCAGATACACTGTCTTTCCCACCATCATGTTCCCTTAAATACGTTAACACTTATGGAAAGCAGGACTTCAGTGATACGGTAAAGCCTCTTTCTACCTCCCCTAATATACAGTGTATGCAAATGCTGGAAAGCTATCTTTTCTATTCATCTCTACTTTGATATAACCCCAAATAGATAGAACATCCATCACCCCACTCCGTTGTAGAAATTTTAGTATCTATTACAAGTATTACTTTTTATTGCAACTCGCCCCTGGATTGAAGGTGGTAGTTGTATAAGTCACAGGCACACGGCATACTCAAAACACTTTCTCCCCTTAGACTGGCTCTTTGCTTGAATGTCTACACGTGTTCTCCCTCAAGATGTCTTCTTACCAAAAAGCTTCTTAGATCTTCACCTCTCCCTCCCATATACCCCCCAAACCAAACCATAGTGAGTCTGACCTAGGCCCAAGATGGAGCCTTAGCTACACACAATATTCTCATTTTATCAAAGAGTTCAAGTTTCCATGGTATTGTCTTATGTCTATGTTGGATGCCATTGTTCGAGATTTGGACCAGTTGATTTCTCTGTGCCTGGATTTCCTTACCACGTTTAAAGAGAACAAAGGAACAAGGAGGCATGTATATGGGATACGCTAGTCCACTCCTGTTTGCAGTTGATTTCAAAGTACTTTCTGTAAGTACTTCCTGTTAAATGCTTAATTAATGATAATAAAATTCCTTTCGTGGCTTTGCTTCCATAACATGGAGTCTCAAAGCCCTGTGGTCCCATTTTCTTGTCTGTTCCTTTGCAGTCACCTAATATCACAGCTACATGGAATTGAAACCCCTTTAGTGTTAATTTAGGAAAACAATTACTTCAACTAACCTTGCAAGCTTCTAGCTCTTTTAATTTGCAAACCAAGGTTAAAGAGATTCTTACTGAAAGTCACCTCCAGTAATGTTTAAAAGTAAGACACTCTAAGCCTTTTCTCGAGGTTGCATAGTACTAAATGAAGTTTAACTAGGAAAAGATTAATATTAAGTAATGAACCTCTATTGTCCATGGGCTACTAACTATTATCTCCTGTGCTGGTTATTTAAGAATCATTCTGCGCTGTTAACTAAAGCATGCCTCTGTGCGTGCGTGTGCAAATGCACAAATGAGTTGTACATTGACGTTCCATTTTTTATGTCATTCACTTTTGTGTGTGCCAGTAGGAACCTTTGAGGGGTCCCATCACAGGGATCTGAGAGAAATGGAAAGGAAGCTCATTTTTCTACCATTTTATTGTTGCTCTTGTGCCTGCAAATGCAGTCTCTATAACAGCCCAGGGCTTTAGGGCAAGGCTCACTGCACTAGCTTTCTCTTCTATTATAAGTCCATCTCAGAGTTAATCATTTCCTCCAAGGAGGTGATGCTGTCATAAAGATAATTAAATTGAAATTTAATATAGTGGGGCATTGCATGTAGCTTTATATCAGTTGAGGGTTCTGAGAGGAATCGGTACTGTGAGGGTGGAGTGTCTGCTACGTAATTAACAATTATGTCTGTCAGGTTTATGAAACATAAAATTAATAACACGGAGACCGGGAAACAGTGAACAAATTGCAATTTCTGAGTCAAGGGGGCTTGGATCTCATTTACCCCTACAGCAATGGGCATCTCTCTGTTTTGGAAGTTTGGAAGTAGAACATTGGATCCTGTTAATTTACTCACATTGTTAACTCTTCTCACTCCCAGACTCAGTTGTGTGTGTGTGTGTGTGTGTATGTGTGTGTGTGTTTTGTTTGTTTGTTTGTTTTTGTTTTTCTCCAAAGAGCCACTGCTCAATCTTGGCTGCATATCACTTGGGGGAGCTTTTAAAAAATCCTAATACCCAGGCCGACCTCAGCTGAATCAAAGCAAAACCTCTGGGGGTGTGACCCAGGTGCCCGTGTTTCAAGAAGTTCTCCAGGGGATCCCAGTGTGTTTGAAGACCACCTTGGACAATGTTTAGTATGGCTGATTTCTTTAGAGGAAGATTAAAAGAAAAAAAGGGAGGAGAAAGAAACGGGAAAGAATGATTGCATACTAATTAAGTATTCACAGACTGTTTTCACCTTCACAAAAACTTGCAGAATTTGTCCACTGACAGGAGGCCAGCCCGAGTGGCCCTGGCTAATATTTAGACATTCCTTGGCTTCCGTGGAAAACAACTCTGAGAAACTTGGCCCATCCCTTTCGATCATTCATTCCTGGGCCTTCCAGAAACTATGAATGTGTTAAGGTTTCTGAATGAGGCCACAGAACCCCCCAAATTATTGTGGGAAAATGCTGGCTCCTCTCTTGCCCATCAGGTCTCTGGAAAGCTCAAGAGCAGAGTAAGAGGAAAGCAGAGGGCTCATCCTTTCACTGGGAAACTGAAACAGGGATGCTAGGCAAGTCCCCCTTCTAACCTTGCCTTAGGGTATAGAGGTAGGACCTGGGATCTCTGTTGGACATGAATACTTCTATCATCAAATTAGGCCGTTCTTGCCCAGAGATGTAGGGCGAGAAGCTGATTTTATTCACATACACACACTCACACAGACACACACACCACACATATGTATATGTAGACACACACGTATGTAACAAGACCCACACACACAAATAATGACAGGATACCCCTGGATAAGTAGTTTGTCTTTATTGCTCTCTTTGTGTTTAAGAGGTTGCCAACCAGAGTGAGTTTATTATATGCCTCATTTCTCTGTGGCACAATATGTATTTTGAAGCTTCTCTTCATGATTCTAATAGGGATTCTCTGAATTTGACAAAAGTAAACCATCTAAATAAGCTTTCAAAGACTTATTCCTAAGTAATTGAATTGTGTCTGTTTTCTGGGACTCGAGCATATCGTGTGTTTAAGAAGATGGGAGGAAATCGTTGTCTGGGAGTCATCCTGCATCCTGGGATCTGTATGCTGAAAACTTCTGTTTTCCTTCCCCACCCCCCCTTTTCAGTTTTGACCCAAACTATTCAAGTTAAAGGCTAACTAGATAAACTTGGTCTTGCTGTACTATAATCACACTTGGAGAAAACAATGTATTTCTCACCATAGTCAGACATGATTATAAATGTTTCTTTTTATACTTGGTCATATGTAATGTAAATATAACATAACCGCAGAACTTTGATAACAATTATACTCACCCAGATCAGTTTTTCTGCCTATGTATTTTTCTACAGAGATGATTCAGATTTTTCTGTTGTTAAATCAAAGGAATGAGAACAAGTAATTATGCATGTGACTAAGAACAAAAGACTTAAGCCTATTAAAATATTAAAGCCTTGACACTGAAGTTGGGTTAATTACATCTATCAATACAACTCATTTTTAATCTGCTTTCTCTTTTATTAAATATTACTGCTTATATTGCTGGACTATGGGTGTATCTAAGTAACCAAATAACTAGAGTGTAGCCTCACACTTTTGGCTCTTTTCAGCACTTCTTGGTGATTCCTGTGATGATTACCTAAACATGACAAGTAGCTGTCTAAAGAGTTCAGCTTTGTAAGACTGGATTTGATGTCCCCAGATTGTCCTGTGCTCAGAGATCCTACCTAAAATCTCACACTGTCAAATTGACCTTAACTTTCTTACTATCAGAATTATGTTTTTAATGTTTATTTTTGAGAGAGAGAGACAGAGACAGAGACAGAGTAATAGCATAAGCAAAGAAGGTAGAGAGAAGGGCGGACAGAGGACCTGAGGCTGACCCCATGTGGACAGCAGAGAGCCAGATGTGAGGCTTGAACTCCGGAAGCACAAGATCATGACCTAAGCCTAAGTCGGACGCTCACCCAGACACCCCACCAGAATGTTTTTTGAGTTTGTAAAGAATGGAGACTATTTTTAACAAGTATCTTACATATATTAATGATTATTTTAAGAACACACACACACAAAAATACAATTTCTGATATTGGAATTACAAATGATCTAATTTTTACCTGATGCAAAACATACATTTTTTTAATGTTTAATTCTAAACTCAATATGTTGACCAAGGTCAAAGTGAAACTTCTATGAACAGTCTCTGGGGAAAGTAAAATTTAGGCAAGAGGGATAATTTACAGGTGTAATTTATAGGTGGTCCCTGAGTTATGATGGTGCAACTTAAGAATTTTCAACTTTATAACGGTATGAAAGTGATAAACATTCATTAGGAGCTGTGCTTCGAATTTTGAGGGCTGAATTTTCCGCAGTGGCAGCCTTAGCCACCAGCCACTTGATCAGGAGGGTCAACAACAGGTACGCTTATAGTGGGTAACACAACCATTCTGTTTTTTTTACTTTCAGTACAATGGTTCATAAGTTACATAAGATATTCAACACTTTATTATCACATAGGCTTTGTATTTGGTGATTTTGCCCAACTGCAAGCTAATGTGAGTGTTCTGAGCATGTTACAGTAAGCTAGACTAAGCTGTGATGTTCAGTAGATTAGGTTGATAAGTGTATCAACTTACTACATTTTTAACTTATAATGGATTATCAGGATGTAATATCATAAGTCAAGAAAAATCTATATTTAAGAGAGACATTTTTTAAGTTCTTCATAATTAAATGATAAGCTTGCAGTTTTTATAATATTAGCAAGTCAAAGCAAAATCCTTTTATATATTTTTAAAGCATTTTCTAACCATTAGCAATGTGTAAAAACAAACAAACAAACAAACCTAATTTGGGGCTTTAGGTTGTGTTAGTGATGTGGATCAAGCTGTTTGTTTCACTGTTTGTTTGTTTGTTTGTTTTCACAAGTGCCCCATGCTTAGAATAAGCTGGTGAAAAAGTCCAGGAATAAGCAACCATAGATTCCTTGGAGGAGACTTTGGTAAACTGGGATAATCTGTGATATAATGGCTAGAAAGGGATTGACTCCCTTCTACATGGAAAGAGCTCTTACTTCCAGGGCTGCGTAGAAAGCTCTGGCTTCATGTTGGTTGCTTGGTAGATAACAAATCTCTTTTATGGAAAGTTTTCAGTTGGCTTATAAACTCTAAGAATCCCAGTATATTTGAGGATGGATATTCCAAGACTGGTGTTTGGGTTTTTTTGCTTGGGACCTTGGAAAGTTGAGGGACACAAGCAGAACCTTGGTCAGAGCCTCTTCCTTGTTTCCTAGGGCCTTCTGGTATACTTCCATCCGTTTGCTGGATATGCCTTCTGTTGACATCTAAGCTACTCAGAGAGTCCATACTCTAAAAAATGTAGGCATGGTTTGCAAATTGGAGCTTCATTACTGAAATCATTGATATAGAAAAAGTTAACTTGGATTTGAAATCTAAACACGGTAGCTAAAGAAATTTCAATATAATTGATAATGTAAGAAAAGAAGATCCTTTTTAAAAGTCAGCTGATATAATTGACTGAGAAGTCTTAAAGATGTTTAAAAAATACATTATTTACTCATGTAGGTGTATCTCATAGATCACAAATACCAAGTATTTGAAGAAACCGTCATTGTAAAGCTTTGGCTACAAATTATGCAATAGCCATTTCAAGCTTAAAACCTGGTATGAATAAAGATATTCACAGAAGCAAGCTAAAATTTCTCTTTAAATATTTTTATATAATTACATTGGAAGTTTAAAATGGATCTCTTTCCTAGTACTTTCCATTTTATTTCTCTTACCACAATTTCACAATGTAAGTAAAATAAGAGAATATTGGCAATCAATCCCCAAATAGTATTCTCAAACTTCTTCCTGTTTATCACAGTGCATTTAAAAAATACTATCTTTTTCTGTGTGTTTCATGGAGAAAAAAAAAGGCTGGGAAGAACTTGTTTATCAAACTTCAAATATCTGCTTCTGTGCTTAAGGGATATATTGAAATTTTATCTATCTCTCTATCTCTGTCATTTATTTATCTATTGAGATGGCAGGAGTAAAATCATCACTCTTCTGCAGATGGTCTTTCTTTCCTTTCTTTCCTTGCCGCCCTTACCCACTCACCATAGTGCATGAATACGCATTTTCCCTTCAAAGGGTAGTGCAGAATACTCATTATGAGATGAGGTATATTAATGCCATTCTGATAAAAGAATGTCCCACATATATATGTATACACAAACCCCCAGAGCTGAGGAAGTTCTTCAAGTATACATTGTAGGCAAATATAAAACTAATAGCAATTTAAAGACAGGTCCAGCATTTCGTGTTTTTAGGTTAATTCCATGATGTCATGAAACCAACCAGAACAGAAAGAAAATGGGGGAGATAAAAGACGATCAACCTCCTGTATCCAAAATCCAAAAAATGAAAAATGTCCAAAAAAAGAACGTGTATGTACGTATGTGTGGTTAGTCACTCAATTCCTTCCCTCCACATCCTTACTAATTTACGGTTTTTTGGAGGTCATCGATCACTCGAGCAATTAGCTCCCATTATTTTAGGTCCGAGATGAGACACTTGAATACCTATGAGCTCTCAGGGAACTCAGAGCTGATTTTGAGGTTGCACAATTAACAAAGCCTTTTTATTATTTTGAACTCTCTGCATCACTGCCTTCATTTTCCAGAGAAGACAAAATGACAAGGTTTTGAAAACACATTTCCTTATTTTCTACAATATGTATTTTTAAATCACACTGACAGTTTTATTCCACAGCACACCAGCAGTTGCTCCACTCTCAAGAACATCTCTATCCCAACAAAATCACCCAGGGAAGGGAGGTTTAAGGAGACAGATTTCAGCTTCGTGCTTCAGAGGCGTGGCTGTAAATCATGGCGTGGGGGGAGGAGAACAAATATAAAAATGATGAAATGTACCTTGATAGGAGTGTGTTTTTAATCACTATCTTTATAGGCAGTTGCAATTCTCAAAACTTTTCCTCGGTGGGGCTGTACTTGATGAAGTTTACTTGCCATCCCCTTTGCCGAATCAGTGGATGCTCTTTCCTTTGTTCATGACCATGTCTATTTCACTTTGCGGGAACCAGGGGCACAGAATTCCAAGTCTGTTTCAGCGAATGCCTAACCTCTCCAAGATGAAGTTTCTCCCAATCTTTCTGCCTTGTGAAGGAATTGCTTGTAAGTAGATGTTAGCCTTGAAGCAATGGGACTGCTTCCTGAATTGCTTAGAGCTAGCTACAATTTACCAGCCTCTGAAGTGGCATTAAACCAATGTTCATTTTTTAATGAGTATTAAATTTACTTTTAGCCAAACCCTCCAGCTGACAATGAAGTGTTTGTTGGGCTTGCTATTGGCTCTCTCTTTGCTAATTGCTCTGCTGACTGTGATTACTCTCTCTCTCTCCTTGGATGCTGAGGCTTAATGCTTGAGTCTTGTACTTAATTTCAAAAGTAGGAACAGCAGTAAAACTCTTCATTCAAGTCTCGGAGTAGGGTGTCTCCTCAATTATGAAACAAAGCCATACAGTGCAGTGGAAAGAGCATGGGTTGTGGCAGAAGATCTAGGTTCGAGTCCTGACCCTATCACTCGTATCCGGGATTGGGTAACTACCACCTGTGCATCAAATCTGGACCGCCATCCTATTTGGTCCTAACTGCAAACCAAGAATGGGTTTTACTTTTTTTTAATGGCTAGGGAAAAGCAAAAGGACAATACTTTGTGACAAAAATGATATGAAATTCAAATTTCACTGTCCATAAATAAAATCGCTTGGAATACAGCCATACTCATTCATTTGGGCATGGTCTAAATTAATACTGTGGCAGGAGAGCTGAGCTGAGTTGTTGCAACAGCAACCATATGGCCCGCAAAGCCGAAAATATTCACTATCTGGCCCTTTACAGAAATGCTTTGCAGATCCCTGATTCATACAGTTGATTGATCACGGGCAAGTTAATTTACTCTCAGGGCCTCAATGGCTTCATCTGTAGACAGGGATCAATAACAGAGGCTTCACAGGGCTCCTGTGAAGAACAAAAGAGGTCGTTAATCTCTCAGCATTTAGAAATCTCATTGTTAAAAAAAATCAAAACAGAATTACTAGTTATTGTGGCAGAAGTAAAAACAGTATTATTGATTATTAGTTGTTTCACTCTGATCATTGTACTTGGCCTTCTATCAGTTTGACTCAACTTATTTTTAAATAGACAATGAATGTAGTCTACATCATACATTTATTTATATTAGATGTGATTTAGAAAGAGGCATCCAAAAGATTTTAAACAAATACTTACTGAATGTCCATCATAAACCAGGTGCTCATCTCTGAAGATAGGTTGTATGAAAATGAAACTCCTTCATTCTCTCAAAATGCCTTTGGATAAAAGTTCTCAAAAGCGTGTCTACATGTAAGATTTTTTTCCACTCAATCCTATTTATTGCACCTATGATGCACCTATATATTTCTTTTAATTGTACCTGGATCACTAAAAGAAGACAAAGTAAATCCACATTCTTCAAACATATTTGAGCTCTATTGACAATTGCCTAAAAAATAAAGAGAACAATAAAAGCATTTATTCTACCTCTCAAATATAAATTCTGTTTACCCTTGTTACAAACTTTAATTAGTTAGAAGGTTGCTTAAATTTTCCACCTCAAATTCTACCTCCCAAACATGTTTTTGAATGAAAATCCAATAAAGATTTCTCTTCTGATGTGATGAGGGCATTTGCAACGTTGCTAATGAAGGAAGAAATAGAGGAAATCCATTTGGTTCTTTCCTGATTCTTGTCCAAAAGCAATTGCTTCCTGCTGTGAACTGCTCTTAGTGTTCAAACAGTGCTGGTCTAGGTCCAAACCTGCAGTCTATTTTGATCTAGGAGAGCTCACTTCTTTGATGTGTATCAGTGGCTTCTAAAGTGCTATACCAGGTTTAATCAAAGATACATAACTTCAGCAAAAATAAATGACGAGAAATGATCACAGTGCCGCACGCAGAGTTTTAAAGCAGCCTTCCAGACTTTGCTGGGCTGGGCCCCTTCCCCCGGGGGACACAATGCAGGAACTATAGAGGGTCTCTCTCAGATGACATAATTTCAGAAAATCACAGCAAAGGGAAGCAGGCCAATATTCTCAAGCCCACTGGCTTCACTTTGCGACCAACGTTCCTCTTGGGGTAGTGGCTGAGACCCACCATGGGCCTGCAGGATACTCTCGGTGTGTGGGTGAACCGGGCATGGGTCTCCAGGGCATGGGCCAGGTGGAGAAATTGCTAGATAAGAACGTCAATGCTAATGAGAGGGACCTACCCTTGCTGGGCCACGTGGTTGGTCACTTAATGGCCTTTTAATGCACATATTCAAATATGAGGATAGCTTTGTGAATCCAGAAGACTCATAATACAAGTAAGCAGTGAAAATACCTTGTCAGCTCTGTGTTCATACTATCACTAAAATACAGTGTTTCCCAAGCATTTTAAATCTCTCACCTCGAAAATTGTTTCAGATGTGTATACATATACACGTATGTTTCTGTCAATTCACATAAAGCACATAATATTATCATTACAATATATATTAGATTTTAACTTCTTGTAGGGTTGATGTCTCATGGTTTCTCTGAAATCCTCAGTGTACTATCTGAGGCACTGCCAAAGGTCTCTATGTTATATTTGGAGACCAAATATGGTGTATATTATCCAGACAAATTGGGGTTATATTCTGAAAAGTCCTTGAAAACATTAAAAATCCAAAGCGACAGATGTTTCATTTTTTGATGCTAGCCTGTGATTGAGTAAAATCCTACTTGACCATTCCACAAATCTTGTGTTGTTAATCACTCCTGTACGATTCTCTTTCCTCTCTTTGCCCAAGAGAAACTGTCCCCCAATCCACCTGTCATCTCATCCTATTACATGTCAAATACTGGAAATATTCTGATAATTATCCAAGGTGGATCTCAAGATTGGACCCCTCCCCTCAACTGTAGATTCAAGCATTGCTTTTAACTCGGCAAGTCTAAAACGGCTTCTGGTGCCCCCAACACATACTGTCCTGACCTGAGTCCCATTCATCTCAGGAAATGCAACAGCATTCTGCCAGATGCTCGGACCCAAGTGGATTCTACTTTCTTTCACACTCTGTATCAGCACACCCTCTTGTGTGGTCTTTCAAAAGGCATGCAAACACTTTCCATCATCTTTACCACTAATTCTTTAGTCCAAGCCACCATCGTCTCTCACACAGATGGTCACATCAGCCTCCTTCAGGTCCTCTGTACACCACAATTCCAGAATGGACTCTTTAAAACATAACGCAGTCAGGGCAATTCTTTCCTCAACATCCTCCAGTGACTTTCCATCTCACTCAGGGAAAAAGAAAGGGAATCCCACTGTCCTTGCCTTTTGTATCTCGACTTCTATACTCTTCATTCTTTCTGCTCTGACCTCTTGCTATTCCTTGAATTAGTGGTCTGACCTCTTACCTCAGGACATTTGCACTTGCTCTTCTGACAAATACTCAAATATTTTCCTTTCCCACTTCTTTCCTGTCTTTTTCAAATGTCCCAGTCTCTGTGAATTCTCTCCAAACCATGCTGTTGTAAATTACAAGTCATTCTACTCATCCTATGTCTTTTCCTACTTTCTTTTCCTCTCAATGTCAGACAAATGGCACGCTTTAATTATTCACTGATTTTCTGTTTAACATGCCTAGAACATAAAGCTCTGTGAGGGCAGGGATTTTTGTCTAATTCACTGCTGGGTCCCTAGTGCAAACAACCGAGCTCAGAACATAATCACTTCTCCAAAAGTGTGTCTGAATGAATGGAAGAACGGATGGACCTGGGACTATGGGTGAAAAAGATAGACATCAGATGTATTTATCCCCATTGTAATAGAATTAATGGTGACATTTCCTCTTCCTTATAAGATTTCCATAGTTTTTAAACAAAATAATTAAAATGTTACTTTTATAATAAGAAAAAAAGAGAAAATGTCTTATTAAAAATTTTAATGTTTAAACAAAAAAGATATGAAAGAAAGGGAAGAAAACAAAATCATGTGTACATACAGATGACTATATCATAAATATATACAAATATAGGCACATAAATAAAACAAAAAGAAAAGAAGCCAAATCTGTACAAGGTCTTTTAGTGCCAAAACTATGAGTCATATTTTTTTCTTTTTCTCCCTTATTCTCTTTTATTAATGAGCATGCGTTCTTTTACAATAAAACAAATCAACCTTTAAAATAGAGATTAAATGAATTGCCATAAATTATACCCACATATAAATGGAAGAATGAGTCAGTGTACAATCTTACCTCTTAGTTGCTCTTGAGCCGTCCTAATTAAGTTGCTGATTATTTTGTTACTTAAATTTTTAAATTTTTTATGAAATCCTTCAGCTCTGTTTAGAAATCAAATTTAACTAAAGGAAGTCAAATTCATCTTTTTGCCTTGAGCTTGTTTCTTACTTTTGTTAAGAATGTTTCACATTGATAGCTATATCAAAATCTTCAGTGGAAGACGGTGAGATCACTTTATGGTTTTCAATTCTTTAATTCTTTAAGGTGTAACAATCATTTGGTAACTCCATCTTTAGAAACTATTTTGATTAATATTATATTCTCAAAATATTCTATGACATTTTATTTTTTAATTTTTTTACAGTTTTTTTGGGAGGGGGAAGAGAGAGCATGAGCAGGGAGGAGAAGAGAGAGAGGGAGATAGAATCCCAAGCAGGCTCTACACTGTCAGTGCAGAGCACAACATGAAGCTTGAACCTATGAACTGTGAGATCATGACCTGAGCCGAAATCCAGAGTCAGATGCTCAACCAACTGAGGTACCCTGGTGCCCCAATATTCTATGACATTAAAAAATATATACTTAAATCATAGCAAATAGCCTGTTGCCACGAGGCTATTTGCTAAAATGAAGGGCTCTTCTTCAGTGTTTGGCATGGGTAGCAATCAGTACAACAATGTTCAAAGCCTTTCCTCATTGGCCTTTTGCTTGGCTTTTTTGCATTTGTTGCTGAGTATTGCATTTTGGAAAAAAAAGCTTGGATGTTTACCCATTTTACTGTGACGAAGGACTCTATTTTCTTCCCTATGTGAAATCAAACCAACAACATCCCTTCTAGATCCTTCTCTTCCTCCTTTCTAGGCATGGGATTTGTCTTCTGAACCCACACTCAGGGACATCCTAGGCAATTCTCAAAACGGATTTTGCTCAGAGTTGGTACTGATCACATCTCATGAATGAGAAAGCAGTAGTGACTGGGGGGCAAATTTACCCAGCACCTCCCTGACATCATGGTGGCCCGCTTTGGGAGAGCAGGGAAGCCACACTTGGGGGCTTCAGCCACTCTGTGGTAATCTGTAAGGTCCTCAACTTCTGTTGCTTCCAAAGTGTCAATTATACCAAAGCCTATTATAAGATACTGTTTCATATTAAATCATTTGTTTAATACCTTCCATGGTCATAATAAAGTATTCAAGTTTCCTTAAACAGAAGATAAGAAGGAGCTAATAAATGTGATATTAATAGTAGATGTTCAACTCTTTCTTAAAAAAACAATTAAAATTTAAGTAAAACTCAATATGCTTCTATTAAAGCAATTTAACAGAAACTTAATGGTTGCCATGGGCCCCCAGTGTGCTCCTTAAGAAAAAGTAACATTCTTACAGTGAAGTCCGTCTATGTAACATCCACATCAGCGTATGGAGTGTGAATAAACCCCCATTCCCTTTCTGCTTATAGTATAATATTTGGGTTTGGTTTCTTTCTTAGGACAGAAGAGGTCAATATAATTACATTAGGGACAGGGGAGAGGAGAGGATATTGGTTGTAAGGAACTGTCTTCTCCCAGCTTCTCACTTTAAAAAAAATGTGTCAGGGCACTGGGGTGGCTCAGTTGGTTGAGTGTCCAACTTCACCTCAGGTCATGATCTCACAGTCCGTGGTTTCGAGCCTGCATCAGGCTCTGTACTGACAGCTCAGGGCCTGGAGCCTGCTTTGGATTCTGTGGCTCCCCCTCTCTCTCTGCCCCTCCCCCACCACACTCACACACATGCTCGCTTGCTCTCTCTCTCAAAAATAAATAAGCATTAAATAAAATTTTAAATGTCTCAAACTGTTTACTTTTGTTCTCTCTCTATATTTAATAAATATATGTTCTAAAATATGACCTATGCATTGCATATAGTTGGCCACAGTGGAAGGGTGGCCGGAAGAAAGCCTATAATAAGCTGGCTATAATAAGAGAAGAATAAAAAAAACCCCGACTATAGCTCTTCCCACTGTACCCCTCAGAACAGAAAAGACAAACTGCTCACAGGGTGGCATCCAGCCAATCTCTAACTAGAATCAATTGCTTTGCCAACAAGGAACACAAAAGATGTTCATTGTTTGCAAACCGAGTTTCCTGCTAAGGCACCTTTTCTCCAGGCTAGCAAAACGGGAGAGCTAGACAATTCCTTCTGCTGCCTCTTTCGATTTCTCTTCTCCCTACAATGGGAAACCCTTCTGAAGAAGGCCAAATCTGAATCTAATCCCAGAGGATAAGGACACTTTTCAGTGCACAGCGTGATCTCTTCATTACAGCTGTGTGACCACAGCGTGCAGTTGTTCTGAGAGACAGTAGCCAGTGTTATAATTATCTACATAAAACAATTCACTGGGTAGCCTTTGTTCTTGGACTTTTTTTGTTTGTATGCAGTCTTTTCTCTCCCTGTAATGTGGCCAGGTTGGGGAAGAGGGTAGCTGGAAGAGTCAGTTCTCGTAGCAGAGGAACGGGGATTGGGAGGGGTGGGGGGTGGAGGGAGAAAAAAGCTCTCCTTCACTCCCAACTTCCCCCCTGCTCTTTATTCCCTCCTCCACAGCCACTAGGGGATTAAAATGGAAGTGAACTCAAAAAGAGTGAGGGACTCTGATCTAGGAATATAGTCCTATATGTCTGTCTGTCTGTCTGTCTCTTTCCCTACCTCACCCTTCCAAATGTTCTCTCTCCATCTTTCTTACTATCCCTGGCCCTTGTCCTTTTCCTCCTTACCCTTTATGTTCCCCTTCTTTGTAGCCCTCCATTAGAGGTCTCATCCCTCCAGAATGCCAGGTCTCAGGATCCCAAACAGCCCACCTTCTGGTTTTGCAGCGCCATTGGCTCCAACCACATGGTAAATTGGCATTTGTGCATCACCCTGGGAAGCTCTCAAACATTTAAGACATTGTTTCTAGGGTGAAGATCTATTCTGGGTGCCAAACTGTCCACCCAGACTTTTAGGACCCAGCTAGGTTATGATTTGGAGATCTCCATATTTAAATAATCCACATACAGGGTGCCTGGGTGGCTCAGTCGGTTAAGTATATGACTTTTGCTCAGTCATGATCTTGCGATTCATGAGTTTGAGCCCTGTGTCAGGCTCTGTGCTGACAGCTCAGAGCCTGGAGCCTGCTTTGGATTCTGTTTCTCTCTCTCTCTCTCTCTCTCTCTCTCTCTCTCTGCTCCTCCCGTACTCCTCCCATCCTCTCTATCTCTCCCTCTCTCTCAAAAAATAAGTAAACATGAAAAAAATTAAAATAGTTGAAAAAAAATAAAGGACCCACATACAAAAACTAGATATTTGGTGTGGAAATTGCAAAGATACATGTAAATCATGGAAGAAATGACATTAAAAGTCCAATGATTCATTTGAAACCAATGATCATTTTATTATTTTTGACTAAAATTGAGATGTGTTAAGTGGGTTATATTTCCCCATGAAGAGTCAGATAGGAGTTTAGGACACTAACATAGTCATTGGGTCGATTTGAAATGATTTTTCCTATTAGTATTTTGCATATTCTGATATGAGCCATGATTATTGTCTATAGAAACCTGGAGTGGATTTCTAAGTTTCCAGAAAGAATTATGAAACAATAAAAGTTGTTTTGTATGGAGAAAAGGGATTGTAGGAGAGCAAATACTGGTTCCATTGGCAAGTAAAAGGACATTCATATTATGCTAATATTAAATCTATATATACAGAACATCATTCGTTAGAATACATCTTTGGAAAGACACCGTAATTTGGGATTTGAGAAATTACTAACCTCAAATTAAAATTTTTTTTAATGTTTTATTTATTTCTAGGAGAGAGAGAGAGAGAGAAAGACAGCATGAGCAGGGGAGGGTCAGAGAGAAAGGGAGACACAGACTGAAACAGGCTCCAGGCTCTGAGCTGGCAGTCAGCACAGAGCCCGATGCAGGGCTCGAACCCACGATCCGTGAGATCATGACCTAAGCGAAAGTCGGACGCTTAACCGACTAAGCCACCCAGGCGCCCCTAACCTCAAATTAATCTGAAGTATAACTAGTCCAAGAGTTTAAATAATTAATATGCTTTTCATAGCATTATACAGTGATGTTTACAGTAAAACTTGCAAGCACTTTAAGATCTTCTTATATTACATTTAACCATGTTTAGTATTGAATGTGTTTAATTAAACTGGAATTCTCTGAGGTTTCAAGATGTCAACAGATGGTCACAAAATTTCTGCCCAGAATGTAAGGGCTAAGAAAATGCATCTGGGCGCCATTTTTCTTTCTTTCTTTCTCTGTTTGCTGATGGACACACAGAAGTGCTTATTATGCATTTTTTCAACTTCACTGACCCACAGGCAGCTCAGACTCAAACTCGCTGTCACTGGAACAGAGCCATGCCTCCCAATCTTTTTTTTTTTTTTTGATCTATACTGTTTTATTTTTTTATTATTATTTTTTTTTTACAAATAGTTTATTGTCGAGTTGGTTTCCACATAACACCCAGGGCTCATCCCCACAAGTGTCCTCCTCCATGCCCATCCCTCCTCCCCCCCACATCCATCAGTCCTCAGTTTTTGTCAGCATTCAAGAGTCTCTCATGGTTTGCCTCTCTCCCTTTCCCCCACCATTTCCCCCCTTCTTCTCCCCCTTGTTCCTCCATCAAGTTCCTCCTAACCCTCATATACGTGCAAACATATGATATTTGTCCTTCTCTGCCTGACTTATTTCGCTCAGCATAACACCCTCCAGGTCCATCCAGGTTGCTACACATGGCCAGATTTCATTCTTTCTCAATCTTAATGCCTATTGTGCATGAGGGTGACTGACACATTCTTCCATCTCTGCACTTGACCCAGACCCCAGGAAGCAGCTCTTCATATTATTGCTTAATCTCACGTCTGATCACAGTTGTCTCCTCCTCCTAATTCCCTCACACTGTCTTCATCATTTTTATCTGTTTTACTCTACTTCACTTATCTGCTCTTTCTCCTGAGCCGTGAGCCTCTCCACCTTTCCTAAGTGCAGCTGCTAGAGTGATTTTCTACAGGAATCTCACCACTCTACTCCCTGCTTAAAATTCTTCATCTGTAAATCCTCTTTACCTTTGGGTTAAAATCCAAACTGCTTAACGCCACTTATAAGACTCCTTAACAACTCTGCCCCCCACCCCACCCCACCCCCATTTCAGCAGCTCTGAATCTATAGTTGTGTGTCTGGTAGGACAGCCGCTAGCCATAGGTGGCTGCCTGACTTTTTTTTAATGAGTTAAAATGGAACAAAATTTAAAATTCCATCCCTCACACTTGCCACATCTCAAGGGATTAAAAGTCACATGTGTCCAGTGGCCCCGAGTGTTTAGAGGGGGAATGGGCACATTGGCATCGATGTGGACTGTCCTGTTGGGTGGTACTGGCTGGAGGTCCGTCACCCAGCCAGCCCGTGCTGTGTCTGCGTAGGAGTTTCCCAACCACACACATTCCCCTCACGTCCACGTTGTTGCCCAGCCTCTCCGCTCCATCCAGGGTCCTTGTAATTCTTCTCTTAGCCATACTCTACCCACCCGACGCACCTCGTCCTAAACCCCCTCCCTACCTGGGGCGGGAGTACAAAATTCCTGTGGATTTTGTAGCCCTGTGGACCTCTCTTGCAGAACACTCACTGTGGTTGTGTTTGCTTCTCTGTCTTCCCACTAGAGTGTGAACTCTCTGCTATTAGTATCAGTCCTTGGGGCGCCTGGGTGGCTCATTCGGTTAAGCGTCAGACTTCCTCTCAGGTCATGATCTCTTGGTTGGAGAGCTTGAGTCCTCCATTGGGCTCTCTCTTCAATGAGGAGTGTGCTTCTCTCTGTCCCTCCCCTGCTCGTGGTTGTTCTCTCTCTCTCAAAAATAAGTAAACATTAAAAAAAAGAAAAACTGAATGAGGTTTCTCTTTAAAACAAAACAAAACACCTGAATCAGTCTTTTAACATCCAGTTCTCTGCCTGACTCCTAGAAGGCACTTGAAACCATACCTAGGGATAAATGAAACATTAAATATCAACTGAAAGTGTTTCCTCTGGGGTCATGTTCCCAGTAAACATTTACAGTTAGAGGCAACTAACTTACAAATGGCAACTTTCTCTTTCAATGTTTTGTGACTGATTTATCCTTAAGTAGTTATTTATCTTACTCTATATCTTTAAGCCCAATTTAAAATTAAAAGATTAAATTATTGAAAAGTAAATGACATAAAGTTCTAAGTTGTAGTAACACATACTTAATGTTTTAATAGATCTCTCTGTGTTGGACGAATCAGATATAAAACATACAATACGGTCATTTCAATAATACTAATTCTATAAATCTCAACATGCTGTGTTGTAAATGCCCTGTACTTATTATTAAACAAGGAGAACTTTAAATTAGTGACATTTTATCCCTCTGAGCTGTTACTAATATTTCTAAGCCCAGTATGTAGACCACTGAATCACTGTCATTTATTAAAGAAGTCGAGTGTGTGAGTAGACAACAATGAAAATCGATTTGCTTTCTTTTTCTACCTTCAGCATATTTTTAAATTAATGATTCACAATTAGTGACAACAGAAAGCATTGCTTCAGTGGTTAGATTTTATCTTTCAATTTACTGGAAGAACTAACTTGTGAGTCATCTCACCTGTTACTCAAGAAA
Organism: Proteles cristata cristata; assembly: GCA_017311185.1. Taxonomy (NCBI): domain Eukaryota; kingdom Metazoa; phylum Chordata; class Mammalia; order Carnivora; family Hyaenidae; genus Proteles; species Proteles cristata. Next base: position 96,910 of record JAESUZ010004484.1, on the reverse strand, counting down.
CTTGCTGCTTTCAGTTGTCACTTATTCGTGACACTTTTATGTAGTATTCAGAGCTTTAGAGCTAGAGAAAAATACAGGCTGATCCTGCCTGTATGTACTTTACTCCTACTCTCTCATTTCTTCCTCTCCACATAGTTATCTTTCCCTGCGACAGGCCAGCGCCAACATAACTGGAGAATGAAGCATTCGCGATTCTTATAAGTTCATTATTTGTGGACTGAGGTGACAGTTGATATATGTGTGATTGTGGAGGTCATAGAGAAGCACGTGGATATAGTTGTAACTGGCGGAATGGAGGATAAATAGCTCAGCTGCAATCTGAAGACCTGTATTTATTTGAAAGAACACCAGAAGACAAACCAGGAGAGCATACTGGGGTCCATGCTTCTGATTAGAAAGACCTAGCCTGATATTGAGAACATCACAGGCTGTCCTATTCCTACGTAAAAGATATCTAATATTTTCCTGCATGATACCATCTACAGAAATTTTAACATTCACATATATAGTGTTATGATATATTTTTCTAATGTATATAGAAGAGGCTTATAAATGATCCCAGGACTAGTTCTTCATGACAACTTGCAAAGAGATAGATTTCCAGTTCTGGTTCTTTTTCTATGGCAGAGAAGACACAAGAACAAAAGGCCACAAGAGCTCCAGGATCACTGTGTGATGGAGGCTTGGCTCAGTTACACCAGGGTTAACTAACAAGTTCTGAAATCCTGGTGGCTTAACCAATGCTTTTCTTTCTCTTGCTGTCCTCCAATACAGTTGTGTGTGTGGAAAGAGGTGGTATGAGATTCTTCCCTTCCTGGAAACTTAGGGACACAGCTAACACGGCTACTACCATATGGAAAAAACACAGATGAGGAACTCAGACCTCTTCTGTACTTTGAGGTAAAAGTGACCCATGCCAGTTCTGCTCACAGCCCATTGGCCAGAGCCAGTCACATGCCCTGCTGTATTCAAAGAGGACTGGGAAATGAATGTTTCATAAGCACTACAATTCTGTCATAATCAACTAGAGAAAAAGTCCAACCCAAGACTCTCCAATTCCCACTCATGTCAATGAAATAACTTGGTAATAAATATTAATCAGACACAACTCTATTTTTAAATTAAATGAAAGGTGGATTAACTTTTAGTCAAGCCAATTTCCCTACTTTTAAGTACTGGCTAACTCTGACTAGCTTTTGATTCTATGTATCAGTTCAGGTGATGGGCCAGTTTGAGTGGAAAGTATTCTTCTCTATATAAGAAAATTCAACTATAGAACCATAGTTCACCCAAGAATAACAATGGAAAATGGTATCACAACATGAATGAACTTTTCTTCCATAGATCAGTTGCCCAAAGTAAATTGGAGTTCGATGGTGTAATAGGCCAGTTGTCTCCCAAATGGATGCATGTATATTTAATATACAGATCGGTATGCCAACTCATTCACTTAATCTATATCTCAGTGTCTCTCATCATATATGATTTGAGAAGAAATCCTAGGAAAAGAGTGGGACCTCCATGTCAGGAAGAGGTGGAGGATGGTGGCACTGTTTATTTATTTGCATTCGTGATGTCTTCTAAATGAGAACATATTCAAGTTTATATGGATTTGAACAAAGTCGTATTTTTTAGACTTTCTACCTTTCTGCTTACATTACCCATGTTTTCTTGCGTGTGGTCTAACCTTTTCATTAGAGCCTTTAACATATTATGCTATTTTTAAATTCTCTCACAATTCCAAACACTATAGGATAGCTTAGTCTGGTTCTGAGGATTATTTTGTCTCTTGAGTCTGTGTTGTATTTTTTTTCATTGCCTTTTAGTATGCCTAGAATTGTTTTTTGAAACGTAGACATATCTTAATGGAAGGAAGTGGGATAATTAGTGTGAAGATTTACAGTAATGGCCAGAGTTACATTATGTTTACTGTTTGCTGTAGATGTAGACAGTAATGGCCTTACTGTTACTGCCTACGTACCCCCACCTCACTGCTCTCTCAGCTGTAAACAACTGTTACCATACTTCAGTCCTGTGGGTGTAAGGGGTAAGGTGGGAATGCAGAAGTGTCTTATCATCTTACGATTAAAGTTCAGTCTTGTAGCAGGCCCGAGTCCCTTGGCTTTGACCTTCACAAATATTTTTTAGCTTCTGTTCCCCTTATATGAGACAAGAAGCCTGGAAGAGGCTATCCTGGAGAAATGTCCTTCCCCCTGATGGGATAAGGCCCTACTAAAGTATTATTCTCCCTTGGAGCATAGGCCTTTGTTACAGAGACACTTCAGGTGTATTTCATGAGTGGATCTTTCTTGGCTCTCCATCTTAAGGAATGGTTGCAGTTCCTAGATGTAAAAAGTGAGGGGTCCCCCAAGACTATGGCCTCCAGAAGTTTCTCACCCTCCAAGTTGTATACACTTAGCCTCCAGTCAAGTGTTTCTACTCGTGACTGCGGAGGCCTCTGCTCCAGACACCAGATCTCAGCTGTGAGATTTCAGGTCATGGTTTGCCTCATGACATCAGTTCTCTCCTGTATACATGAAGTCATTGATTTTTATTAGTTTGTTAAGTTTTATCTTGTTGAAACAGTGATGACTTGTGAGCCATGTGTCAGAGATGAAACTGGAAGACAGAACCCACTTGCTCATAATATGAAATAGTGGTATTTCAATACCTTCTGCTTAGTTTGTAAGAATGATTAGCTCAGGTCAAACAAGAGGAAAATTTTTGAACAGAATTTTAATAGAAAACTTTCTGGGGCACCTGGGTGGCTCAGTTGGTTAAGCATCTGACTTCAGCTCTGGTCACGATCTCACGGTTCATGGGTTCAAGCCCCACGTTGGGCTCTGTGCTGACAGCTTGAAGCCTGGAGCCTGCTTCAGATTCTGTGTCTCCCTCTCTCTGCCCACCCACAAAAGTAAATAAACATTTTTAAAATGTTTTAAAAATAGAAAAATTTTCATACTTGGTGATTGGACTTGAAACTGATTTCCACAATTTAATCAGTATGATCAACAATACACTTCTATTTTATTTACATGTTAATGTTGAGTGACTTTCCATTCTTATCTGGCCATAACACCAAGTACCTAAATAAAATTAGCTTAAAAACAGAAACTCAAATCGCTAAGTCATGAGAATAAATCAGAATTTTGAAAAATAATAAACAATTTTGAGCTATATTTTTCTCAGCCAAAAATACAACTAATACTGTTTTCTGTGTTACTGCACAAAATTTTATTTCATTGATAAGAATATGTAACTTAAATAATTCTTGGTTATTTTATCTTTATCTCATCCTTAAAATTCCCATTTTGGGAGTAGGTTTCCTTTTTTCTTTAATTTTTTTTAAAGTTTATTCATTTTTTGAGAGACAGAGCATGAACAAGGGAGGGGCAGGGAGAGAGAGGGAGACACAGAATCCAAAGCAGGCTCCAGGCTCTGAGCTATCAACACAGAGCCTGATACAGGGGTCAAACTCACGAACTGTGAGATCATGACCTGAGCTGAAGTTGGACGGTTAACTGACTGAGCCACCCAGGCGCCCTGGGAGTAGGTTTTCTAGCATATTCAACATATTAACAGAGTGTCATGTGTATAAAACTTAGAAATAAACATATGCATATGAAAATGAATATTTAGACTTTTGCTAATGATATCCAAGATTATAAGAGTTTGCCAATTTCTTCTTTGAGTAAATTTGGCCAAGTTATGTAACTTCACTGAGGCTTTGTTTCTGATATACAAAATGGAAACAGTTATTTCTGCTTGTATGGTTATTGGTAGGATCAAATAAGAGAATGTGTATGCCGAAGGCTTTCTAAACTGTCAAGTGGTAATCAAGTGTAGCTGTCTTACTTCGCTGTTTCTGGGTTTCCATTCTGTGAGTCCATATTGCTGTAAACTGAACAAAAGGTTTTATATTTAGCTAAATAATTCACAAATTGAGAGTGGATTAAAAACAACAACAAATGTATCTTTAAGTATCACTGTGGAACTACTCTGAGTATATGAAAAAGTAATACATTTCCACTCAGGGGCATAGCAGTGCCACACAGTATCTGACTCCTATACTGCTTTTTAGCATAAAAAAGTAAAATAAAAAGCAGAATTTCAAGAAGACAGAAGACCGCAAATAGCCCCCTGATGGGTTGGTCAGGGCCAAAGAAACATGACTGCTAACTCCCTGGTTCTCAGAGAACTCTCTCCTACTTCTGCACTAAACCGGTAGTCACCTTGCAAACTCACTAAACTGTCCTAAACTTGAATTTCCTTTTCTACGAAAGGAGTCTCTTATAACCTGGACCTTTGGGTTCTCATAAGAAGACAAGATTAGAGCTGGAAAAAAGTGAAGTCCGCTAGCATGGGGTCATAGTTTGGATTTTTCATGGACTTCCACTGAAAACACACACTTGGTACAATATTTCCATCAATAAAACAATTTTTGTTTGTGTGACCACAGCTGTTTCTATAAGAGCCAAAGTCTTTCACCTCCATAGATACCTTGATGTAATGTCTCATTACATTAAAACATTCATTAAAACATTTATTAAAAATAGGGTTCCTGGGTGGCTCAGTCAGTTGGGTATCTGACTTCAGCTCAGGTCATGATCTTTCCCTGTGTTGGGCTCTATGCCGACAGCTCAGAGCCTGGAACCTGCTTCAGATTCTGTGTCTCCCTCTCTCTCTGTCCCTCCCTTGCTCTCTCTCTCTCTCTTTTTCAAAAAGATATAACATTAAATTTTTTTAAAAAAATTTAAAAAAGAAATACATCAATAGCAGCACCTATAATATACGGAAGAAAAGAAAAACAATAAATATTTTTTAAAAGTGTGCCAGACATTATGCCAGGCAATTTCCATGTAATAAAGCAGTTGTTACTCACAATGCTTTGTTTGATATTACTGTCCCCATGTTTTACAATACTAAGCTAAAGCTTAAGACATTTAGGATAGTTTGTCAAGTCCCCAACCAGTATGTATGTGGTTGAGCCAGGATTTGAACCAAGGCTCACCTCTGCATGCACTATTCAAAGACCCTTGTGAGTCCTGATACTCTTACTTTTGGGGGCCCCAGCCCATGTTCTTTCAAATATGTTCAAATCAACAGCCCATTTCAGACAGTATTTATATATTACCATATGTATATAACAGTATTTATATATCATTGTGATCTGTTGATTCACACTTGAAAAAGTGTGATCAATTTAGTGATGCCTTTAAAACAGTGTTGCAGTTTTCTTGCAGTTTTGCAGTTTTCCTCTTTTCCTTCTTGACTTTTTCAGGGTGCAAACATTTCACATTATAGTTGTGGTACCTACTATCTAGACCCTGGAGCCTGAGAATGAATCAGAGGATTCTACTCCTTTCACTTGGGTGGGCTGGATAGGCCTTCACAGCTTACCCAGAACTTGATCTTCAATGGTATATTTGCTTCATAACCAAGGTGCCCAGACCGTGCGGTATTTTCTCTGACCGTAAGGAATGTGGTACAATAATGTGATTCCCTGTTGGCTACCACAATACCTGGTGCAGGGGCTTACCCTCAAACTAAAGACACACAACAAATATCTGTTATCTAGACTAGCGGCTCATTGAGGTCGCTGCCTATTTTTAAGTAATTCTTGCAATCCAGAACGTACTATTTTTGCTCAACACATAGTAATAAGCATTTCAAGAAAAACTTATTGAAGGAGCATGAAGAACGGATGCATATGTAACTCAGTGACTGTGATTTGGTCTCCTAGTAAGTCAATGGTAGCCCCCAGCTTACAGACTGTTACCTGCTCTATCATTTCACACTGGATCGTATTGTTTTGAGCACATTCGTACATCAGGATCCACTTTGCCAGATGTGGATAGAAGTCTTCAGATCAATCTTTTCACTATTCATCTAGCTTTCAAAACACATAAGTTACATACACTTTGATAATTTCCTCTCCATTCTTAAATATGTGTCTCTTTTCTGGTTTGAGAACTTAACACCTTCCTATGACCAGCTCATTCAAGATGATCCATTAGACTATTTGGTGACTATAGGATTTTTTTTCTCTGATTTCTTTTTTTTTTTTTTTTTGTATAATGTTTTATTTATTTCTGAGAGAGAGCGAGAGACAGCATAAGCAGGGGAGGGTCAGAGAGAGAGGAAGACACAGAATCTGAAGTAGGCTCCAGGCTCTGAGCTAGCTGTCAGAGAGCCCAATGTGAGGCTCAAACCGGTGAACTGCAAGATTATGATCTGAGCTGAAGTCAGACACTCAACTGATTGAGCCACCCAGGCGCCCCTTTTTTCTGATTTCTTATCCTAATAAATCACAGAAGCCCTTCCATTCACCATTCTGGTGATTTCTACCACTTACCTTCACACTCCTCTTGCTTTGTGTTGCAGATAATACATCGTGTGTACATTTTGGGGAGTTATTTCACAGAGTGAAATGAAACAGATTAGTCACTTAATTTACAAAGAGAGAAATAAATGGAATAGATTTCAAAAAATAATAAATGGTCCAAAATATTTTGCAGGTAATTCTCTTACATTATCAGAGTGACATGATGAAGGTTTTTGTTTGTTTGATGCCTAGGGATCTTAAAATATTGTATTGAAACATTAGCAACCATCCATTTACAAAAATTTAAAAGACATTACTCAAACATTTTCCTCTTCCTTCAGAATAAATGATTCAGAAAAGCCAAACTAGGCCAGCCTTGTAAAGAGACTCAAATTGTTTTGTGCATTCATTTTAAAGTATTAGTTGGTACTTGTAGGGCTATTTAGGGATAAAAACAAGATAGGAGAGAGCGTGAGCTGGATGTGGTGTGAGGTTGGGTTATTACATGTGTGACATGACCAAGATGGAGAGACAAAAACAACTTTTAAGAACTGAATGGCTGGGGTGCCTGTGTGGCTCAGTCGGTTAAGTGTCCGACTTCAGCTCAGGTCATGATCTCATGTTTCGTGGGTTTGAGCCCCGCGTCGGGCTCTGTGCTGACAGCTCAGAGCCTGGAGCCTGCTTCAGATTCTGTGTCTCCCTCTCTCTCTGACCCTCCCATGCTCACACTGTCTCTCCCTCCCTCCCTCTCTCTCTTTCTCTCCTCTCTCTCTCTCTCAGAAATACATAAAACATTAAAAAAAATTATTTTTATAAAAATGTTTTTCAAAAAGAGCAGAGGACCTAAATACACATTTTACAAAGAAGATGTATAGATGGCCAACAGACACATGAAAAGATGATCAACATCACTCATCAAAAGGGAAATGCAAGTTAAAACTGCAGTGAGATATCATCTTATACCTGTCAGAGTGGTTTAAATTGAAAAAGATAAGAAATAACAAGTATTGGCAAGGATGTGGGGGAAAAAAGAACCTTTGTGCACTGTTAGTAAGAATGCAAACTGGTGTAGCCACTGTGGAAAACAGTATGGAGGTTCCTCACAAAGTTAAAAAGAGAAATATGAAATACCACATGATCCAATAATTACCCTTCTGGGTATTTACCCAAAGAAAACAGAAACACTAATTCAGAAAGATAGATGCACCCCCATGTTTACTGCACCATCATTTATAATTGCTAAGAGATGAACACAGCCCATACGTGTCCATTGATAGATGAATGGATAAGGAAAATATCACACACACACACACACACACACACACACACACACACGCGCGCGCGCGCACACACACACACATCAATGGAATATTACATAGTCATAAAAAGATTGCATCTTTTTGTGATAACATGGATGGACCTAGAAGGTATACTATATGAGATAAATCAAAGAAAGACAAATACCGTGTCATTTCAGTCATAGGTGGAATCTGAAAAACAAGTGAATAAGCAAACAAACAAAAAGCAGAATCTGACCTATAAATACAGAGAATGAGCTGATGGCTGCCAGAGAGACGGAGGTGAGAGGGTGGAGGGATGAAAAATGGGTGGAGACAGAGAGAGATACAGGCTTCCAATTATGGAATGGGTAAGTTCCAGGAATAAAAGGCACAGCATCGGGAATCTAGTCAATGATACTGTGATAATGTAGTATGGGGACACATATGGTGAGCATTGCATTATACAGCAATGTTGAATCGCTGTGCTATACACCTGAAACTAATGTAACATTTTATGTCAAGTATACTCACATAAAAAATGAGAAACAAAAATAAAAATAATAAAATGCACTCAAAAAAGGCACTCAGCTAAGTTGATGGGTCCTATTTAGAAATGAAAATTGAGTAACAGAGACATAAAGACTAGAATATCAATAAAAACATTACAGAGAGTGGGGCGCCTGGGTGGCTTAGTCGGTTAAGCGTCCGACTTTCGCTTGGGTCATGATCTCGCGGTTCGTGGGTTCGAGCCCCGCGTGGGGCTCTGTGCTGACTGCCAGCTCAGAGCCTGGAGCCTGTTTCAGTCTGTGACTCCCTCTCTCTGACCCTCCCCTGTTCACGCTGTCTCTCTCTCTCTCTCCTAGAAATAAATAAATAAAAAAAAAACATTAAAAAAATTAAAAAAAAAAAACATTACAGAGAAGGAAAGAAGAGCTATAGAAGGATTTTTAATTGAGTCTAGGATGGACTTTAGGGAGCAATGGGATGGCTCTAAAATAGACAAACTTTATGTGTTTGTGAGTGGATAATACATGACATTTTAACTAATGTAGTTCCCTCCTTGCTGATCTGCCCCATTCATTTGTTCAAGCGTGCAATAGTAGAAAATATATATTGGTCTCAGCCCCAATTCCTGGCACAGAACTTGCAAAACCCTTATAATATCCTGGGTGATAGAGGTGGTTTTGGTTCTAATGAGGTGACTCAAGGTGGGCTCCTGGATGGCTAATAGAAGGGATGTGGGTGGGGGTGGGTGGTGATGGTCACCAGGAAAACCAAACCATAAGCAAAAGCTTAAGAACTTTCAGTCCCCAACCCCTCTCTGCTATTCTCTTATAAAGGGAGAGGAGCTAGATATGGAATTAATGATCAATCATGGCTACTTGATGAGGTATCCATAAAAATAACAATAGTACAGGGCTCAGGGAGCTTCTTGATAGGTGAACACATCCACGTACCTGAAAGGGCAATGTTCTACAACTTTATAGGGACAGAAACTCCTCTTCTTGGGACCTTCCCAGACCTCTCCTACGTATCTCTTTATCTGTCACTCATCTGTATCCCTTATTAAGTCCTTTAATAAACTGGTAACTTTTTTAAAAAGCTGGTAATATATGCATAACACTTATATGCATAAAATTTATATGCATAAAATTTACTATCTTAACCATTTTTAAGTGTGCATCTTAGTAGTGTTAAGGACATCCACACTGTTATACAATTATCACCACCATCTACCTCCAAAAGTTTTCTCATCTTCCCAGACCAAAACTCTATACACACCAAACACCACCACCACATTCTGCTGTATCTGGCCCTTGGCAACCAACATTTTATTTTCTGTGTCTCTCAATTTGACTACTCTCAGTACTTCATGTAAGTGGAATTGTATAGTGTTTGGTTTTTTTTGTAATTGGCTTGCTTCACCTGTCATTATGTCCTCAAGGTTCATCCATGTTGCAACATGTGTCAAAAGTTTCTTCCTTTTTAGGGCTGATGATATTTCATCATATGTATAGACCATATCTTCTGTATCCATTTATCCACTGATGGACACTTGGGTTGATTCTGCTTTTTGGCTACAACATTCATAGTAATGTTGCTATGAATATAAGTATACACATACCTCTTTGAGAACCTACTTTCAATCATTTTGGGTATATACTTAAAGTAGAACTGCTAGATTAATGGTAAGTCGGTTTTCAATTTTTCGAGGAATCACCACACTGTTTTACATAGCAGCTTTGCCATTTTACAGTCAACACTTGTTCTTGTCTGCATTTATTTTTGTTTTCCATCATCTTAATGGACATGAGGTGGTTTCTCATTATACTTTTGATTTTCATCTCCCTAATGGTTAGTGATGTTTAGCATCTTTTTATGTACTTATTGCCACTTGAGGAAATGCCTATTCAAGTCCTTTGCACATTTTAAATCAGGTTGTTTGATTTTTAGTTGTTGAGTTGTAGGAGTTCTTTATATGTGCTATGTATTAATCCTTTTTCAGATATTCCATTTGAAAACATTTCCATTCTGTGTGTTACCTTTTCACTCTGTTGATGGTGTCTTTTGCTGAACACAAGGTTGTTGTTTTTTTTAATGTAGTCCAATTTAAAAATTTTTTCCCTGCGCTTTTGGTGTCCATCCATTAAATCACTGCCAAATTCAATGTCATGAAGTTTTTACCTTTAACTCTTACATTTAGATCTTTGTGGACTTTGTCTGTAGTATAGAGTAAAATTACAATTTCATACTTTTGTGTACATGTTGTCTTTTAAACCTGCTTTTCTTAGCTTAAAATATTATAAAAATCTTCCTATGTAGCTGTTCAAAACTCTTCTTTCAATGTCGTGTTTTATACTTATGCCTTGGACTGTTCCTGCTTGTATCATAGTTTTCATAACTTATAAAAAAATTCATAACTTTTAATGCCATAACTTGTAAAAATCCACCTTCAGAAATCAATCCTAAGCAAGTAAATTAAATTATAGCCACCAAGTGAGCCAAAATCTCTGCATGAAATCTATTTTGGAGAATTTCAATATAGTTCTAGGGGGAAATGAAGCAGTGCCTTTGAATGAAATATAATTAGGGGCGCCTGGGTAGCTCAATTGGTTAAGCATCCGACTTCGGCTCGGGTCATGATCTCATCGTTCGTAGGTTCGAGCCCCATGTCGGGCTCTGTGCTGACAACTCAGAGCCTGGAGCCTGCTTCAGATTCTGGGTCTCCCTCTCTCTCTGACCCTCCCCTGCTCACACTGTCTCTCTCTCCCTCTCAGAAATAAATGAAAAATATATTTTAAAAAATTTTTTAAAGAAATATAATTAAAAAACACTTTCTAGAATACTTGTAAAAATGTGCTATTTTTAAGTCATCTACCACTGTTGATTGTCCCCTCAGCCTTTATTTCCTTCTCATACTTCTTCCCAGAACCCCAATTTTGTTCATGTGTCCTCATGCCCCTCACATAACCCTTGCAACTCATGAGAATCTCCTCTTTTTTTTTTTTCAGCTCCTGGAAGAGATCCTGAAGAATCAAAGCTGAATTGTTTCAGGAATCCAGGTATAAGTCAATCATAGCATGGTTTGCTGATCATTGTTATTGGTCCAGGAATGACTATAAGGCCTGGAATGAAATACTTCTATTTTCTCTCTGGATAAATAAAATAGACAAGGATTGCCTTACAACAGTGAGGAGGAAAACAAGCCCACTGGTTAAGCCAAAATCTCTCAACAACAGAAAGGAGACTTGGAAAGAACATCTGTTCATCATGGGGTGATTGAAGGGACATCTAAGTTAGCCATTCCTCTGAAAGTCGTGTGACAAGAAATCATCTGACTCTTCAAGCTAGGTTGGTTTCCTCAAAGCAGTTCAAAGTATCCCACTTGACCTACAGGTATTTTTTACTAGATTTTAATAATACATCCACATCTACTTTAATATCCTAATTGTTCCTTTATATAATATTCGACCAAGCTGCCTCATATTTCCAGATTTCCACTCAGGTTTTCTTTTGGATTTCAAAGAGAAAGAGAAGGAGTTTGTTTTCCTATATTTCTAGACTGTATTTTTAATATATCTGGTAAGCCTAGATACATGCTGCAAAAATGGAGTAATGTAGAGAATTACCTGAAGTAAAGAATAACTTTGGTCATCTTGCAGATAGACCAGCTTTATACAATGCCTTGACTACTACAGTCTGTTTATTCCTATGTAATTTGCCTATTTAAATAGGTCTCATTTTTCTGGACACTAACAAAAACTGCCACAGATTACTCAAAGTCACTTTGACTTATTACATCATGTCCTTAGACCTAACCTGGAAGACAGAGGAAGGGTAATTCAGGCAGGCACAGAGTTGTTGGTAACACTAGCTCAGAGCCTGAAGCCACAGAAATAAAAGTGGATTTATAAATGTCTCCTCTAGGATCAGAATACAATTTTCTCTTTCAGCTCTAATCAAGTCTTTTTGGACTTCTTAATTCTGAGAAAATTGTTTCTGTGTGTGATTTGAATCATCTTTCCAAGGTCAGTCATAGGCCACCTGCTGCTCACAAAGAAGGAAATGTACTACCTGGGACAGCCAAGGTGATTCATCTGGGCGTGTGCTAAGTGCCGACTAATAGAGGATCGGGACCAACTCCCATTAGAACTGGGTTTTTATTTCCTCTTTAGTACAGGAACTTAAGTAGCTATTGCATTCTGTTCCAGATTTTTCTTTATAAGATGTTATCTTGTTGCTTTTCTAAGTTCTTTAGAATTTTAAGATAGAAGGAAACTAGAAGTTAATATTTTAATAAACAACCTTGCCCAATGCTGCTTTTGGGGATAGCACATTGTGGTAAATTATAGTTGGGTGCAACTTCTTAAATTCTCTTTTTCATTAAGAGGTTGAGTCTATAGTTCCTCCTTTGCATTTGGGTGGGCTTTGTGACTGCTTGGCCAACAGAATATAGTGGGAATGGTGCTCTGTCAGTGTCCAAGTCCAGGCCCAAGACCCTGGCAGTTTCCTGAGGCAGTCAGAATTCTAACCTTCTTTCAACCTAGCTGAATAAATGAAAATACTAAAAACCACTGAGTTACACATCTTAAATGAGTCAACTGTATGACATGTGAATTATGCTTCAGTAAAACTATTTTTTTAAGTTTATTTTTCTATTTTGAGAGAGAGAGAGAGTGCAAGTGTGCATGTGCCAGCAGGGGAGGGGAAGAGAGAGAGAGAACCCCAAGCAGGCTCTGTGCTAACACAGAGTCCCAACATGGGAACCGATCTCATGAAGCATGAGATCATGACCTGAGCTGAAATCAAGAGTTGGACACTTAACTGACTGAGCCACTCAAGCACACCAGCTATTCTTTTTTTCTTTTTCAAGGTTCAGACCTTTCCTGAATGAAGATATATTCCTCATCAACCTTGAAGAAGCAAGTAGCCATCAATTCTACAGCTGCAAAGAAATAGATTTTACCAAAAACCATTAAACTTGGGAAAGGATCTTGGACCTCATATGAGACTGTAGTCCTGAATGACACCTTGTTTGCAATCTTATGAGATCCCGAGCAAAAGACCCAGGTAAATAAATTGTGTCTAGACATCTGATTTGTAGAAATTATGAAATGATAAATGGGTATTGTTATTTACCAGCAAGTTTGTGGTAATAGACAACCGACAATGGACACCAATAGACAGCTAATATACTTCTACTTTTGGTTTCTTGGCTACTTGGTTTTGGAACCTCGTGCTGTGATGTGAGAAGTCCAGGTCACAAAGAAAGCCCCACTGTGCTCACAGCCAATAGCCAGCATCAATAGCCAGTCATGGGAGTGTGGTATGTTGGCCATCCAGGCCAGCTGGATTTGACTACAACTGCCAGCAAGACCCCGCACAAGAGCCATTCAGTTGGGCTCAGTAAATTCACAGAAATGTGAGAGATAATAATAAATTTAAATTTCAGGGCTGTTTGTTATATAGCTATAGATAGCAAAGATTTATTTAAATGCCCATTTTAGAGACACTGGGTGGCACAGTCAGCTGAGCATACAACTGCTGATTTTGGCTTAGAGTTGTGATTTGGTCCCAGAGTTGTGAGATCAAGCCCCACATCTGGCTCTACACTGAGCATGGAGCTTGCTTAAGATTCTCTCTCTCTCACTCTCTTTCTCTCTCTCTCTGCTCCTTCTCCATCCATGCTCATGTGCTTTCTCTCTCTCTCAAAATAATTAATTAATTAATTAAATGCCTATTTTATTCATTCAACTGGGTCTTGTATGTATTGTTTTAGTCCTAGAAGGTAAATTCTGCTTTCAATTTTATCTATTTTTCTCCTGGAACTCTGACTGTATTGATGGTGGACAGATGACTTCTCTTAGGAAGAGCAGAGAGACATTGTTAGATATATCCTCAATTCAGAGTGAAATATTTATTTTAGTGAAGTGGAAATAGGACTCCTCCTGTATTTGAAAAGAAACTATAATGAGGGCCATACTAGGGGTGCTATAATTAATTCAGGAATTCATTCTCATTCTAGATATAAATATACTTATATAGAATCAAATATAAATATGAACATGGATATAAATAAGTGTAGAAAGATAGTCATATCAGAAAGAAAAAAATGCAGACACACTAAATCTAAATTAAAATAGTATAATAAATACCATAAAAACACCCATTACTATGATGTTATTAATATGGAGACATGGCAATAGCAGATGAATTCTATATGTTTTTATAGTTCTGCTTCTTAGTATTTCCATACTAAACAAAAAGTACTGTGTAGTAACATTTTAGTCTCTTGTGCCCATATGTATTATTCACTGTGGCTAAAGCCAATTTGTTCACAAGTATGATAATTATCTAATTCTACTTGGGAAAAGTTTTTCTCATTACTGGAATAAGTTTCCAACTCCAATAAAAAGAATTTTCAAATCTTCTTGGGCAAAAGTCAGTGCATGAGCTACAAATCTGCTTTGTTTTGTTAAAATTAGAATCAACAGTTTGAGAGCTACTGCTTCATAAGGAAGTAATCGCCTTAGTCACCCTCTCGGCACTACATGGCCATTAATCTTCTCCTTTCATCAGCTTCTCTGACTCTTTCACAATTTGGTAAGTTCCCCCATAAAGCCAAATTAATAATGTTCCTTTCATTAAAACTCATAAAATGTGCAATTAATAATCAATGATCTTGGGAGAATAAAAGAAATAATTTTATAATTTCTAGATCATTTTGATGGGCAGATGTGTTCTATGTGATATTTGAAGAAGTAGCCTCCTACCTGTTATTTATACCTTTATTACAGACAGATTGGATTGAATGTTTATCACTCATATTAAATGATTACCTTATTATTAAGTTTTATGAATACATATAGGATTTTGTGATTTTTTAAAAAAATTCATTCTGAATGTTTAATGATCTCTCCATTTGATTGTGCCTTTAGTATAAGTCAATCGCAAGTCAGGATACAAGTTATTTGCAAGAAGGCAAAGAGATTTTTCAGCCCTTTATAAGAAATGTTCTCAAACTTTTTTTTTAAATTTAACATTTCTTTATTTCTGAGAGACAGAGCATGAGTGGGGGAGGGGCAGAGAGGGGAGACACAGAACCTGAAGCATGCTTCAGGCTCCAAGCTGTCAGCATAGAGCCCAAGTCAGGGCTCAAATCTACAAACCAAGAGATCATGACCTGAGCCACAGTTGGGTGCTTAACCGACTGAGCCACCCAGGCACCCCTCAACTTTAATGTGTGTGTAAATCCACTCGGAAGCTTTTATTTAGGACTACTTTTGGCTAGAGATAATGAGGTAACAGGAAGTTTGCTTCCCAGGATAATCAACTAAATGCATCGGAATCACCTGAAAAGATAATAAAACATGTTATTAAGTCCTTCCCCCAATCTTTTCATGGCTGACTTTTCCTCTCAGAGAGAGCTCTGCTGAAGCTGTCTTACCAGAGAGGTTGTCTTTGACCATACAGCTGAAATTATCCTCACATCCCTTCCCATCACCCCATGTTAACTCTTGGGTATTGTCCCTGTTAGTTGCTTATTTTATAATCAGTCATCTTTCCTCTTCGACCACAAGCTCTGCTAAAGCTTTATCTTATTTGCTATGATTGTTATTGAATCCATAGCACCTACAAGAATGCCTAGCCAACAGTAGAGCTCAGCAATTGTGTCTTGAGTGAATAAATGTCTAACTTGCTCTTCGTTAATAATGGATGATGATGATGATGATGATGATGATGGTGATGATGATGATGATGAATGTCCAGTTGGTCTTCATTAGTGGCAACATAATGTGACCGATAATATTAAATGCAAAATTGAACTGAACAATTTCTCTAGCCGAAGGAATGTGCTCAATCTGTTTCTCTACACCATATTTGATTCACAGTTAGGGTCACTGATATCCTTTGCTGGGCTCAACCAGCCAGGTGCACTGTAGCAGATCACAAACCAAATCTCCTATTTGAATTATCCTCTGAATTAAAATAAAGTGCCCCATTATGACCGCAAGGTGGGAGCAGGATAGTCTTGGTATCAAAATTCAGGTATGCAAAATGTCACTTTCTTTAGTATTTTCAAGACCAAACTCATTTCCTGTCTTGAGCTTAGTCTTGCCACAATTACCATTAAATTTTATGATGGTGTAAAGTGAGAACTGGGGTAGGAGAGGCCACATATAGGGATTTTTATGTGGAAAGCACTGCATACACATGACATTGTGCTTGTTAAGTCTTTGGGGTTTAGATACAGACAGACCTGAGTTTCAATCTAGTTGTGTCACTTAACCTCTATGACCTTGGGCAAGTTAATTAGCATCTATAACCTTTGTTTATTTGTGAAATGAGTTTAACACTATCTGCTCCCAGGATCCTTTTAGAGATTAAATCGGGCAACCATATGAAAAATGGTTAGCACAGTATCTGACACATGATAATGCCAAATTATTATTGTCATCACTATTGAGTTTTTTAAAATCATTTTCGGTCAGTTGTAAGAAAATGATTAAACTAGCTGAAAGTTTATTTTCATTTCTTTAAGTCTTCCTTCATTGAACTCTCCCTCTTCAAGTTGGAAATTCTTCTTTTCCCATCCTGTTTAGGTTTATTCTGTCACACTTGCCGAACTATTTATGGAAAGATCTGATCGAAGTTAGTAATTCCTACTTATTATAACTTATTATAAAAGCAATTTAATCAATATGCTATTATCAGTCCCTTCGCAGTTGGGTTTTACACCCTTCTCCAATTCTCTAATTGTTTACATCCTTCTCCAGATGACCTTCTGGCCCAAATTGAAGGACTTAATGTCACTGAGCCAGTAGTGGGGAGAGATTACCTTTGGCAAACAACCCCACATCTATGAACACTTAGAGGGTTGACCCCGATGGGATCTGAGAGACTTCAATATGGTGGGAGTACAAGGGCTTAGCAGTGAGCCCTATATCCCTAGTGAAAGATACTAGCCCTCTTTATAGTATTCATTCATTCAAATGCAAAGAAATTACTATCTAACAGCCAAGTGCAATGCTCCTTCTCAGACTAATTTCAGATCAACTAATAGAGGTATTTACTAAGTACTTCTGAAGAAAGAATACATACATCTGATATTGAGATAAACACAGGCAGTGGCTATGTTAACTATGGGTACCATAAAGGGCTAAACAGATAATATCAATGGATTAAAATTGCAGTGGTACAGCTCTGACCCTTTGTTTTCTTTCTATACTGGCTCAACTCAAAGATCTTCAAATGACATGGTATTTTTTCAAGCAGGTACACTCCTTTCAGTTTTTGGAAACTATTTAGTTTTAATTCTCTTAGACATGGAGCCATCTTTAATCAGTTAATTTTACTGTTGGAATAAATGAATTATAGCTACATGTAAACAGTGACATATTCTGTATGTGTATACCTACCTATTATTACCTATTCAGAGGATTGTGACACACTATAAATAGAGAAAAGATAAATAATTTTCAGAGAGAAAAATAGAATAAAGGTTGCCGGTACCCCTACCTCAGTGCTCAGTTATGTTAACATAGTTTGAAGTCTGTGCCAAATCACTTTTCACTTAACAGTGGGGTTAGAATTGTACCAGTCATTACTTGTTCCTGCTGAGATAAACAAGTGTAGCCAGCACTCAAATGTGCCTTGTGCTGATCTCATCAGGCAATCATGTGTAGGTGGACTTTTTGGAAGCTTATGGTTCAAGGTCAAAAGTGTGAATATCGTCCAAGTAATTCTCACAGATAGAAAAACAAACTCTTACCTGCTCTCTCTCTCTGTCCCATCTCTCAGCTCTTTGTCTCGTTCCATTGCAGACCTGGGTTTTAATAGTCACAATGCTTTGATCACTCATTTTTTATGGTATGTTAATATCTCCCAGAATTTTGGTGAACATATGCTTCCATTTTCTATTCAGTTCAGACCTAGAGTTTCTATTCTCAATATTCCAGATGAGGACTTGCTTTGAGACCTATACTGACCGATCGTCCCTGTACGACTATGTGCTACAATCTTGCTGGACAGCAGGGATAGTAAAAATAAATGTAGCTTGATTCCTCCCTTAAGGAACTCACAATGCAGCCAGGAAAATGGAATTAAAATTAAAATTATATGATATTTCTTTGAGAGGGTGCTCGGCAAATTCAAGGGACATGCAAACCAGAAGAATCCATGGAAACTTCATAAAAGAAGGGTACTGAGTTGCCCTGCCACGAGACCGGAACAGTGGAAGGGGATTCCAGGATAAGAGAAGTACGTGTGCAAATCAATGGGGAATAGGAGAATGAGTATTGTGTTTAAGAATGGAAGCTAGTCCAATTGGGTAGAGCATAAGGTTTACAATGGAGAAATGGCAAATGGAGAGATGCTAGACCCTGGGGTTGAAAACCATGTTAGAATATAGATGGCCAATTGGAGCTTTCCCATGGATGAATGGTATAATCAGATTTTCATTCTGGGAAAATGGCCCTTGTGGCAGTGGGGAAGATGGACTGCCATGAGAAGACGTAAGAGGCAAAAAAGCAGAAAGTCCATGGCAGAGACACTACAAGTGGAGAAAAGAGGAAGAGTTCCATCACTGCTTCCAGACTAGAACTACAATGTTTGGTCACTCAGGAATGAGTCAAGAATGTATTTATCTGTTGATTAAATATGTATTAAGCACCTGTGATGTGCCAGTTACTTTGCTACACAATGGGTCTACAAGGGTTACCAAAACGAAGTGCTTGCAGTCATGCAGCTCAGAGTCTAGTGGAGGAGACAGAATGATCCCAAGTTTCTAACTCGGTTTATGGGCTGGATACAGATACTCTTATGTGCTTGGAGATATAGGAAGACATAAAAGCTTAAGGACAATGAGATTTTGAGCTTGATTTTAGGTCTGGTAAGAATAAACTGTCTGAAGGCCCTAAGAGTGGAAATGAGGGGGAGTTCTGGCCCAGAAAAGAGAATGGAATTGATGCTGTATATTTGAGAATCATGACTTTCAATATTAGTCATGGGAACAAATCAAATTATCCAAGGGGAGCAAATAGAAGAGAGTAAATAATGCAACTCTGGGGAATGAGATCATATCTGAATAGAGGAAAGGAATCTAACATACGAGACTTTAAAATGTGGTAAAATAATTAAGAGGAGAGCTCCGGAGAAGAAAAGGAAGTAAAAGTTGGGGGGGAAAAAAAGAAGCAGGTGCATCAGATTTACTTAAAGTTTGTCTTATCCTTGCTTCTGGATAAAAATGATTTCATTGGCCACAAAGCACCAAAGCTCACAGATATTTCTTCTACCCTGGATTCCATTTTGTGTTCTCCTTGCTTTATTATAAACAATCTTAACTTCAAAGTACACATAACTTCAAAACAAGACAAAACAAAACAAACAAACCTTCCTAGGAACTTCCTCCATTCTTTCTAGGAACTGACCCTAAATAAGTGGGTAGCCTTGCTTCATAGGCAGTGGTAAAGTTCAATGACACACATTCAGACATGACAAACTACTGGGACCAGCTAAAAATTTTGATCTGGAAAGACATAAATGAACAGCTTTGGAGATCTGGACATGAATTTCCCTGTTCCAAAATTATCAGTAATTCCCCCACCCACTGTTCATTCAGACAAATATACTATGTGCTGGATGTAAAAAGTTCAAGGATATGTGCGTGTCCTGTTGCCAGTAGTTATCAGCTATTATCCTTTGGAAAAATCATGGGTATCTTTAAGTGTCATTTGGGTGTTGCACCATTACTACTTTTCTGAATTCAAAATAAAAATGTGATTTAAAGAGGACATGGGATCATTTTTCATTGTGAGAGGAAATGTACTTTAGATACTAGGACACATCAATGTTTATGGAGACAGGAATGTGGTATTGTAATAGTTAGGAGCATAGACTGTTATAATAGGATACTATATATATATATATATACACACACACAAATACATATATACATATACATACATATATATATATACATACATATATATACATACATATATATATATACATATATATATATATATGAGAAACAGAGAGGGTGCAATTGAGCAAGGGGGGACAGAGAGATCAACTGAGAGAGAATCCCACAAGGTGCAGAGACAGGAAGAGAGAGAGGTAGGGCTTGTGCTCACCTGATGAGGAACCCCACAAACCATGAGATCATGACCTGAGGCTGAAGTTGGATGCTTAACCGACTGAGCCATGCAGGTTCCCTAGAATGCAATATTTAAGACTGAGGTTGTCCTGGAATATTTTGGCTGAACCTTGGTTGAGATCTAGTAAATCTCGTTGTAATATCACTTCCATGTGAGACAGGGGAGCCTGACGCTGGAAATTCTACCTATTGTTTTGGCAAAGTGAGAATTATTCCAGCTTGCAAAGCCCTCTTTGTGCCAGCCAAAACAAATTTGTACACTTATGGTGCTAGAAGCGAGCCACTGAAGCCTCTTTTGCGCCACTGGATTCTAATTCTTAGACTATGATAACACCAAACAGACACACTCAGTTATGTTTAAAGCATGAGATATTCTGAATGGTTTGGATGCGGTGCTTTAGCATTGGGCCAAGCAGGATTATCTCCTGGAAATACACACAGACAGATGATTTTGTCTTGCTACCTGGTTCATTTCATCATGCTTGGGAACTAGAAAGAAGGCTGGGGTTATTGTAGACAGTCATTCCTGTGTTTCTGTCAACGTGATAATGGCTATGTGGTAATATGAAGAAGAATACATGGAAATATGGTAAATGGCTCTATTTCAACACCAATAGGAAGTCAGTAATAAAGCAAATTTCGATTCTTTTTAAATCAAGGAAAGTGTTTCTGGGAGGAAGGTGGGACCCATTTATTTTTTTAAAGTCTATTTATTTTGAGAGAGACAAAGACAGTGGGAGTGGGGGCAGGGCAGATGGGGAGAGAGAGATAAAGAGAGAGAGAGAGAGAGAGAGAGAGAATCCCAAGCAGGCTCCACATTGTCTATATGGAGGCCAAAGTGGGGCTGGATCCCACAAACTGCAAGATCATGACCTGAGCCAAAATCAAGAGTCAGTTGCTCAAGTGACTGAGCCACCGAGGCACCCTGGGACCCATTTATTTTAATTACAAATAGAAAGTGCATCTTTGAATAGACTAGCTATGATATGGCTTCTGGGCTTCTTTC
The DNA here is from genome assembly GCA_017311185.1 of Proteles cristata cristata. Taxonomy (NCBI): domain Eukaryota; kingdom Metazoa; phylum Chordata; class Mammalia; order Carnivora; family Hyaenidae; genus Proteles; species Proteles cristata. The sequence goes on along the minus strand of JAESUZ010004484.1, from coordinate 75,641 downwards.
CCCTCAGCCTAGCTTTCAAAGAAAACCCCAAATCTTTTGGAAGAACTTTATCATTACTGTTCCACTCTTGATGCTGGTGATCCCTGAAGATGGGCCACCTGCTACTCTTAAAGTGAACAATGTGGGGTGTCTGGGTGGTCAGTCAGTTAATCATCCAACTTCGACTCAGGTCATGATCTTGAGGTTTGTGAGTTCAAGCCCCATATAGGGCTCTGTGCTGACAGCTCAGAGCCTGGAGCCTGCTTCAGATTCTGTGTCTCCACCTCTCTCTCTGCCCCTCCCCAGTTCACACTCTGTCTCTCTCACTCAAAAATAAATAAACATTAAAGTGAAGGATGTGACATCATGACCACAAGCAGTAGCATGTCACTAAATTGCATGCCCTCCCGCCCCAGGTGGGTAATGACTGAGCCAGATACACTGTATTTAAGGGAAGAGAAAAATGAAAAGGAATTTGGGTGTGAGACTGTACAGGTAGAAAGCTTCCTTGATAATGCACGTAAACAAGGCAGAGGTGTGGTGGAGTCTTTGCATCTTAAATATGGGAGAATATTCTCAGTGTTTTTCAAAATAGAATTAGGATGCTGGCCAAAATAATGATTTTTCCCAACTATTATCAGAGATTTATAGAATCCTGATCCTATAAATGATCCTGAATAGTCATCCACCAGTTCTGACTATTGCAACAGGAACCTATGAAGGGCTGTATTGAGAAGGCCAAAAGGATCTAGCCCCAAACTGTTTTTTGATTCTCTTCTCTGCACCGCCCCCCACCCCACCCCCCAAAAAAAGAGTTTCCACCATTATCATCCTCTGGGCTGCACACAATACTTGGAAACAACATCTAAGAGTCAGAATGAAACTTTTCTATTGAATCAAGAATGAATCAGACATCAGAGAGTCCAAGCTCTAGATCAACAATTTCCAGGATTGATACATCTTAATCAAGTAATTAGGTGACTTTTTCGGCGGTGTTTTCCACACCGGAGAGAGGAACAGATTTGCCGCTTTGCTCCGATGGCTGCTAGCAGCGGCGCTGGTTGTTAACAGAGACATTTACACGGAGTCACCAGTTGGCAGGGGCTCACACTCTGTTACTCGCTATTCCCACATGCTGAGGATTGTGGGAAGGTTGCCAAGCTCTCTGTCTCCTGCAGCTCCTCAGTGTAATAGCAACAAAAAGCCTTGGGAAGGAAAAAAGAAGAAGCAAAAGTAGAAAAATGAATAAAGGAAACAATGAAACCAAGTCCCAAGGCCTCTCGTATTAAACATGGACGGACTGAGAGATTTTTAGTGGCACTTTGCTTCCTTCCTTTCTTCCTTCTTTCTTTCTTTCTGTCTTTCTTTCTTCCTTCTTTCTTTCTTTCTGTCTTTCTTTCTTTCTTTCTTTCTTTCTTTCTTTCCTTCCTTCCTTCCTTCCTTCCTTCCTTCCTTCCTTCTCTCTCTCTCTCTTTCTTTCTTTCTTTTTCCTCTCTCTCTCTTTCTCTTTCAATTTAGAAAGCATTTTAAATTGAGGCTGACACTTCTCAAACTTTAAAGCACACTTAACTCACCTTGAGGTCCTGTTGAAATGCAGATTCTGACTCTGCAGATTGGAGGTGGGACCTGAGGACTTTGACTTCTGTAAGGACTGACTCCATAACAGGCTTTAAGTTTCCCCTCTAAACTAGAAGGCCTAAGTTTCAGTTTCCCTGAAACTATCAGGCAGCTACACGTTGCCCAAGGCCAAGAAACTGCCCACCACTTCACTCCACCACACTACCTTGGCAATGCCCAATCAAGAAAGGCCAGCAACTATAGATAAAACTCTGTTACCTAATGTTAAAGTTAACCCATTAGGCGCTGAACAAGACCCTAGGCTTGCTCTGTAATTGGTTAAATTTAAAAGTACTCTTAAATGTTGTAATTGGGTCTCGCCAAAAGTAACAAATACTCTAGACAATGTGTATGGTCAAACCCGCTGTCAATGATGTTGAATAATTATGATTGGATCACTGTTTTCATGCCACAACTTCTGTAACTCCCCCATCACAAACCCCATAAAAACCCTACTCTGCCTTTGTTCGGGGTTCTCAGCACGGATCCACTGCGCTGGTGAGGTCTATGAGCCCAAGCTCGAGCCGGTAATAAAGCCCTTTGCCTTTGCATGTGTGACTCGGTCTCCCCGGTGGTCTCTGGTCGTTGAGGATACTGCGATCTGGGTCTAACACTTCCAAACGGCACAAGGTGAGGAGACGGCGGAAGGAGCAATATGGGACCAGACGTGGTAGAGATGGTTGTGGTTGTCTGAAACGCAGGGGCTCTAAAATGACAAGGATGCCTTTTTCCCGCACCCCTTCTAGATACATAGGACTGAACTTTTTTATATTGTGGTCGCAATCAGAAATCTCTTCTGTATTGGATAAAATATTAGGAGTTAGAAAATCCTGATTTGAATTCCAATTCTGTCACTACCTAGTTGTGTGATAACGAGCTGATCATAAATCCTCCCCAGGCATCACTTTGTTCATCTGTACCTAAAAGGAATTGCATGTTACGTGTTTGACAGTTCTTGCAGCAACTAACCCGATAAGAAGTCAGGACCTTTCTATTGAAAAGGCGGAATCCGAGGTTGTACCTGAAACCAGTAACATCTGAATTTGCTTTTGGTTACTTTGTCTTTTCATCTGATGTAAAAGAAGTAAAACCAGTTTCAAACAATGTGAGTCCCTGACCACAGAAATATGTGGGCCCGAGTCCTTGAGGGCTGATCAAGACAGGCCAGGAGCCGGTGACTGAGCACACTCTATGTGCAGAGGGCAATGCTACATAACAAGCCAGGATCTGACCTAGGATGATTGGGAAGGTGAGAAGCATGTTGGTTTGGTCTTAGAAGAATCAGAGGGCCAGGTGATCGGAGACATCAGCCAGCAGGTGCAGGAGCTGACTGTAAGGGCCGGTAGTTCTGGGGCAGGAGTAATAGCAAAGCAGGTCCCCTCCTAGGTCAACCAGGAGAAAAGGTGGGGGTGCCACGGAGAGGTGGGCAGTACCGGCTTCATAATTTACCAGTCCAGAAAACACAGAGCCTCTTGTTGAATAAGTGGGAAATAAGTGCCACTAATGGACTATAACATAAAGCTTTTACCTTTCTTCCATGATCTCTCTCAACTTATTATAGTGTTTCTTTAATATCATTCTAAGTGAAGAAAAAGAAAACTTTTAAATTATTAGCATGAATTTTGTCATCTAAAAAATTGGGCAGTGCCGGTTCACAATGCAAATATGAGAGCACTTAACTGTATGCAGGATTGCCAAGTGACATAACCCAGAGCGCAAGCATGCATGGGAATTTTGTCCTCACCAGAACAGTGGAAACACTGCAGGAAAATAATGTAACTATTTTTGACCTCTTGATATGCACACATGGTATCAAAACTTTCTACCTTTCATTTACTGGTAAGGAATGATTGAGAAATAAAGAAGGGGGAAGGAAGGAAGGAAGACAATAAAGGGGAAAGAAAAGAAAAAGGAAGGGAAGGGAAGGAAGAAGGAAAGAAAGAGAGAAAGAAATGAAGGAAGGGAAGTAGGTTGGGTTGCCCTCACTTTCCCTTTTCTTTTTTGTCATCATTTTTTAGCAGAAGTGGGTGACTAAGGCAAGAAAGTAATAGAAGTAGTAAAGGACACAATAGAGTTCCTTATTAATATGTTTTTCTTAGAATGCCATTGCCTATTTTTCTGTGCTGGAAGCAAGTTCTGGTTTGCACAGAAAGCAGTTTCTCAGTGCTGTTTGTGCTGCCAACTTTCGCCTTACTCGGTTGTAGAAACAACATGTTTACCTTGTACTTACTTTGGATCTTGCTGAACATCCACACATCATGGATCCACTAGAATTCTAAGCCTGGGAGCCATCATCAGTGTTATACATAAATAGAGAGGCAAGAAATGGTAGACATGCGTATATCCTCTGTTCCTACACACGTTCCATTGTCCCAAGGGACTTCCTGTACAAGCTACAAGTTCAAAGATAAAACTGTTAAGAATTTCAAGACTCCCGCAGCAGAGCATTAAACCAACTATTGGACACCAGACAACTTCACTAGTTGAATGTCCATGAAGCTGTCTCTAGATGTAGAAACAGAAAGAGAAATCAAGGCAATGATTTGTCTAAATGGTCAAGAAAAGAATTTAGTAACCAGAATCATATTATAGAGATATTATCAAAGAGAGTAGGTTAATTCAAGGTTGAGCCTCTGAACTCAGGATAACTCTTAACCAGATTAAAACAAACGTTGATCTCAGAGGTGGGGGTTATATAAACTATGACGTTCAGAAGTGTGTGACATAACTGGATAACCTGATGTATCTTGTCAATGGCTTTCACTCAGTGAGAATATGTGTTTTTGTTTCCTTTCATTGTAGAATGAGAGACGTGAAAGGGATACTCATTTTACAGATGAAAAAACTGAGGTCCAGTGGAGTAAAGAGACTTGACCTAAGTAACAAAACTCCTTAGAGACAGAATCAGGCTTAGAACTTATACTTTAAGAATCCTAATTTAATGTCCCTGTGAGCCTCCCATGCTAGTTCCTGCTATAACTTCTCAAAATGGAAACAGATCTCTACTGGCATTATTGAAATACTTTTCATGTCTGTAAAAACAATGAGAAGGAAATAGACAAAATACACTGTTTTACCCAACTCAAATGCTGCAAAATGAGTCTCCCTTTTCTGACTTTAGTGGAATGGTTTTACATTTTTTTAATGGTTTACCCATTTGAGAAAGAGAAAGAATGAGAGAGCACACATGTGTGGGGAGGGGCAGGGAGGGAGGGAAACACAGACCTCAAAGCAGGCTTCAGGCTCTGGGCTCTCAGCACTGAGCCCAATGCAGGGCTCTAACTCATGAATCACGAGAGGATGGCCTGAGCCAAAGTTGGATGCTTAACTGACTGAGCCACACAGGTGCCTTAGTGAGATGGTTTTAAAGGAAGTATTTTCTCTGTAAGTTGGATTGTAAAGGATCAGAGGCTGGTTCATTTAGGGAGAGTGATTAATTATACCTAACCACTGAAGATATGAGTAAGGCAGGGTCACAAAGTCAAATGTTATGTAAGTGGTTGCTGATAGATTAATTTGAAATGAATGAATCAGGGCTTTAAAGGGCAAATAGAAGGACTTCCAATGGCTTTCCAGTTTCAAATATTGCCTGACAAGCTGTCCCTGATATACTATCTCTGATTTTTCCCTACATCCTCATAAAGATACCACACACACACACGAAACGAAATGAAACGAAAAGAAAAGAAAAGAAAAAAGAAATAAATACCAAAACCTGTCAGTCTACTTTTGCCAAATCTGAGAGCAACTTCCACTAACTAAAATAACTATGGAGCCGAACAGAGAATGCAATGAGCTCCTCTTTTCTCCAGAAACCAGGAAAAACTGTGAGCCTAAAACGGGAGGCCACTGATTCAGAGGCTCTGGTTTTGTACCAACTGAAATTGCTTATTTCATGGGGACTGTACTTGAGACAGACTCCTCATACTTGTTCCCCCAGCCCCCTGGCACCCCCTCTCACATATCTACTTTGAAACCCAAACTCCCAGAGAACAGATCGAAGAGAGTAGCAGTTGAGGTGGCTGAGAAATAAGATAAGTTACAGTATATTGAATCCTGAGAGGTATAATTCCAAGACGTAGACCATGGCTACTCAGAGTATAGACAAAAAGTGCACAGAGAGCTGATAATTTGACACTTTGGGTGGGTTTGTTTGTTTTTGCTGTATATTCAGTAGGTTCAGAGTGTGTAAGAAATAGCAGAAATATTTTTACATCCAAACAATTTAGCAGAATAACATGACTTCAGTGCTCACTAGGTTCTGGAAATTTTACCAGGAAGAGTGACCATGAATATGTTTTCCAGGTTCAAAATAAGAAAAAGATTCTAACAGTACCCAAGATGACACTGAATAAGGTAATAATTCCACTTATATTGGAAAATAATACTTCTGGCTAGAAATATGTTCAATACAGAAAGGAAAATAAAGAAAAAGGAAACAACATTAAAAGACATAAAACATAGGGTGACTGTTCGCTCAGTTGGTTGAGTGTCTGAGTCTTGATTTCGGCTCAGGTCATGATCTCATGGTTGGTCATGAGATTGAGTCCTGCAACAGGCTCAGCATGGAGCTCAGAGCTTGTAGGGGATTCTCTCTCTCTCTTTCTCTCTCCCTCTTTTTCTGCCCCCCCCCACTCATTCTATATCTCTCTCTCTCTTTGCCTTTCTTAAAATGAATAAACTTGAAAAAAATGAAAACAATGGCATATATTTTATGTAGTTTTATAGATAAGCCAGGGTAATTTCAAAAGAGCCCTGGATGGGCTCAGCAGACCACACAACAGTAGATGAGAGAAATGTGAAGAATGCCAAAGAATTCAACAAAAGGTGCTGTGGTGGAAAAAGAGCTGAGTGAGGTAGAAATGGGTTGCAAGGACCCAACACACACAATGATAGAAATGAAATATTTGTTAAAGAGAACAAGGAACCAAAGGAATATACTCAGGAAGACTGGATTTTCTGATTTAGAGGGCAAACAAGAAAAGCCCTCTAAGAATGTAGATAAGGGGTGCCTGGATGGCTCAGTTGATTAAGTGACTGACTCTTGATTTCCACTCAGGTCAGGATCTCATGGTTCCTTCATGGCTCATGGGTTTGAGCCCCACATCGGGCTCTATGCTGACAGTACAGAGACTGCAGGAGGTTCTCTCTCCCTCTCTCTCTGTCCCTCCCCTAGTCATTCTCTCTCTCTCTCAAAGATAAATAAATCGACATTAAAAAATGTAGATAATACAGGTGGTTAGAAATAGGATGCTAGACACTGAAGAAGAAGAACTTGTGTCATAACTATAGAAGATTAATGTTCTAAAAAGTGTGAGGGAAAAAGAATAGATGCAACAATCAATGATTTAACCAAAGAAGACGCTTTGGGAAAATATGGTCCCTGTCTTCAGAACAAAATGTATTCTTACATTTCAAGCAAAGTTAATTAAAAAGGAATCACTAATCAAAATTTTGAAATAAAGAGGAAAAATTTTACATATATTCTGATAGATATATTGGTTATTTTAAATTTTTTAATGTTTATTGATTTTTGAGATGAGAGACAGAGAGAGAGAGGCAGAGAGAGGGGGAGACACAGAATCTGATACAGGCTCCAGGCTCTGAGCTGTCAGCACAGAGCCTGACACAAGGTTTGAATTCATGAACTGTGAGATCACGACCTGAGCCGAAGTCCTACACTGAATTGACTGAGCCACCCAGGTGCCCCAAGATATATTAGCTATTTTTAAAAAATTCTAAACATGGCTGACTTCATCTAGGTCTTCTAAAACATATACTATTAAGAGTAATTAGAAGACAATGAAGGGACACCTGGGTGACTCAGTCTTTTGAGCATCCAACACTGGATTTCCACTTAGGTCATGGTCTTGCGTTTTTCTCCCTGTTTGGGATTCTCTCTCTCTTCTTCTTTCTGCCCATCCACTGCTCATGTGCCCTCTCTCTCTCTCTCTCTCTCTCTCTGTCTCTGACTTTCTCTCTCTCAAATAATAATTAATATAAGAAGAAGAACCAATGAAGAATTTCTCTAGACAATCAACAGAGTTTTGAGGGGGGAAAGTTTTTGTTAAATAATTTAAAAGCCAATTATTTTTCTGTGAAGGTGATGGAGTACGTTTTGCTTTGTTTTGTTACAGAAACAGGGCTTTAAAATGTGCTCCCTTTATGAACCTTTTAGAAATAAATTATTTACCTGAGAAATGATTCAAAAGAGAAACATAAAATGAGCAAATCGTTGTGTTATTTATTTGAGACAGTTAAGTGTGAAGATTAGTCTAAGTAATTTTTGTAAATGTTTTGCAAATATTAGAAATCCAAATGTCAAAAAATAATTATTGAAAGAACATATACTCATACTATACATAAAAACATTTAAAATCTTAGATAATGCATCCAAATATGAAAATTAAAAATGTGTTAAATTCTATGAAGTAGTGTGTCAAATGATAGATTTTATTCTTGCTTTTAATATTTATACATAGTTTTAAAATGATTTTAAAAGAAAATAGGTAAAAATATGGGGCGCCTGGGTGGCTCAGTCGGTTAAGCGTCCGACTTTCGCTTAGGTCATGATCTCGCGGTTCGTGGGTTCGAGCCCCGCGTCGGGCTCTGTGCTGACTGCCAGCTCGGAGCCTGGAGCCTGTTTCAGAGTCTGTGTCTCCCTCTTTCTCTCTGACCCACCCCTGATCACGCTGTCTATCTCTCTCTCTCCTAGAAATAAATAAAAATTTAAAAAATAAAAATAAAAATAAATAAAAGAAAATAGGTGAAAATAATAAAATAATATCAACAAATCTCTACAAAAAAATAAAAGCAAATAAATTATAGTCCATAGAAAACTATTAAAAAACCACCCAAAAGCACAAAAAACTGAAACCATTAAATCAGGACTGTGTAAGTCTGATGAAATACTGCAATTTTTAAAAGGAATTTATAGAATCTAATTAGAGGGCCCCCTGGGTGGCTCAGTTGGTTAAGCATCTGACTTCAGCACAGGTCATGATATCATGGCTTGTGTTCCAACCCTGCATCAGGCTTTATGCTGTCCCTCTCCCACTTGGACTGACTCACTCACTCTCTCTCTCTCAAAAATAAATAAATATTTTAAAATATTTTAAAGATTTTATTAGAATTTGTGGGATATGGCTAATGCAGACTGTGAGGACAATTTTATATTAAATGTCTATTACTAAAAAGAAGAAAGTGTACAAAATAATGACTTTAACATTCACTTTAATAAACTAAGAAAAGAATGACAACACAAAGGAAGAAGAAAAGTGACAATAACAATTCTACTCAAACATTTCAAATAATGAAAAGGAAGGAATACTTTGCAACTCAGTCTATGAATATAGAAGTACTTTGCTACCGAAGCCAGACAGACACATTATAAGAAAATTACACACCATTATTTCTCATAGACTTAGATGTGAGATTTCTAGACAAAATTTTACCAAATTAAATTCAATAATATATAAGAAGAAGAATAGTACATCGTGACCAAGTGAAGTTTATTCCAGGAATGCAAGGTTGATTTAACATTTGAAAATCAATTACTGGATGTACTTGACCATAACAACAAACTATAAAAGAAAACCATGTGATTATTTCAATAAACATAGAAGAAACATTTGATAAACTGCCATCTTCATTTCTCATATAAACTCTCAGCAAACTAGGAATAGAAGGGAGCCCTGTCAACCTGAGAAAAAGCATCTAAGAAAAAAACATACAACTAACATGATACTTAATGATAAAAGACTAAATGAATTTCTCCTAAGGTTAGAAACAGACAAGAAAGCTTTCTGATCATGTCTACTCAACATTGTACTAGTGAGTGTAGCTGATGCAATTAGACAAGAAAAATAAATCCAAGGGAAAAGTTGAAGTAAAACTCTCTACTCACAGATGACATGATTGTAGAAAACCAGTGGAATCTACATGATACTGCTAAGTGAATTTAGCAACCTTGCATGATGTAAGATCAATGCACAAAAATCAAGCATATTTTGATATACTCTCAAGGAGCAACTGGAAATTGAAATGAGAAAAACAATGCCATTTACAAGAACAGCAGAAACATGCAGGGTTAGATTTGAATTAAGATTTGCAAGATTTGCATAGTGGAAACTAGAAGAGAAAAATAGAGAAGACCTAAATATATGTAAAGATATACCTTGTACATGGATTGGAAGTCTCAATATGTTTAAGCTGTCATTTTTTTCTTAAATTGATCTATAGTTTAAATGCAACAGTAATAAAATCTCAGGACTTTTTTTTTTCTTAGAAGTTGCCATTGACAAGTTGATTCTATAATTCATACAGAACACAAAGTACCTAGAAAAATAAAGACACCTTTGAAAAAGAATAAAGTTGGAGAATTAACATTACATGACTTCAAAACCTGTATTATGCTGTAGTAATCAAGGCAGTGTGGTATTGATATTGAGAGAGAAAAATGGATCAGTGTAACAAAATAGGTATCAGCAATGGATTCACCTATTCAATATACATTCAATAGTATATTGACAACTAAATTTTGACCATCTAGCTTTGCAGCAAAAAAACAGACTATTTTGGTAACTTTGTAATAGGCAAAGATTTCTTAGGTAATATACAAAATGAAATTGATAAGGGGCGCCTGGGTGGCTTAGTCGGTTAAGCGTCCGACTTTCGCTTAGGTCATGATCTCACGGTTCATGGGTTCGAGCCCCGGGTCGGGCTCTGTGCTGACTGCCAGCTCAGAGCCTGGAGCGAATTTCAGAGTCTGTATTTCCCTCTCTCTCTGACCCTCCCCTGCTCACGCTGTCTCTCTCTCTCTCCTAGAAATAAATAAAAAAATACTTTAAAAAAAATGAAATTGATAAATTGGAGTTCCGCCAAACTTCTTATCACATTAAGCAAGAAAATGTAAGGTTCCATGTATGAAAAGCATGGAGTAGCAACATATTTGTAATGTATGTGTTACAAAGTTTTATCTAAAATATGTAAAGAACTACAAAACAATAGAAAGCAAACACCCCAATATAAAATGGTTAAAGACTTGCACATACATTTCTCCAAAAAGACCAATAAACATATTATTAAACACCCAACATCATTAGCCACAAGGGAAAAGCAAATTAAATCTATAATGAAATATTTTATACTCATTGTAATGGTGAAAAAAAAGACTAGTGATTCAGATATTTGCAAAGAAATATATATTTCCAATGCTTTTCTGATAGTGGTCCAATCATATTAGGAAACAGTTTGGCAGTTTCTTATTTAGACACGTACTGACAATTAACTCAATAATTCCACTCCTACGTCTTTATCCAAGAGAACTAAAAACATATCCATGTAACATCTTTTATAAAATACTGAGAATAGCTTTATTCTTAATAGAAAAACAAATATTCATCAAGGGAATATGGGAAATAATTTATGGATTATTCACATACAAAGAAAAAGGAAGAAATCATGCACAACTCACCAACATGAAATGACCTAAAAAATATTGTACTGAGTGAACAAAGCCAGATGCAAAAGAAAACATAGTGTATTACTCCATTTGTTCAAATTCCAAGGACAGGGAAAACTAGTCCATAGTGATAGAACTTAGCAAATAATCACATTGGGAGAGTGGGAATCTGGAAAGGGAATCCAGAGTACTTTGTCCAGTGATGGAAATGTTCTATACTTTGTTTGGTTGGAATTTCATGCTTTGCTATGATTGTTAAAAATACCAACTGTGAGATCAGTGATTAATATTAAGTTTTTAAAAAGAGTACTAGACTGCACTTTTGGTATAAATTTCTCTTGCTGTGTTGGCATGCAGATAGATAGGTGATAGATAGATAGATAGATAGATAGATAGATAGATAGATAGATAGATGATAGATAGATAGATAGATAGATGATAGATAGATATACACACACACATATGTGTGCATACATATGCACACAGATATCTAAACCTGAATTTAATCTCCTACAATATTAAAATGGTTCCTTTCTGGGGTGCATGGGTGGCTCAGTCAGTTGAGCATCTGACTTTAGTTCAAGTCATGATCTCACAGTTCGTGGGATTGAGCCCCATGTTAGGCTCTGTGCTGACAGCTCAGAGCCTGGAGCCTGCTTAGGATTCTGTGTCTCCCTCTCTCTCTGACCTTCCTCTACTCATACTCTCTCTCTCTCTGTCTTAAAAATAAATAAACATTAAAAAATAAAACGGTTCCTTTCCTCCAGATCAGTTTTTTTTTTAGTTACGATAGGTGGGAAAAGCACAAAAACACCAGATATTTTGCTTTTGTTGTTAGCATCCAGGCACCTCTGAATAGAAAGTGATATTATACAAGATAATATGTTGTCCCCAGGAATATTAAGCACAGCATTATTCCCATAAAGAATAATAAGGAAGCAGATACTGGACAGATAGTGGAGATTACAGTGTCTGAAGCTAAGTCCATTTTACTTGAATGGCTAAGTTTTTGAGTATTTTAACTTATAGGTTTGCCCAACACACATGGCTTGGGAGTTAATTTTCTACTTTTGTTCTACACTTTCCTTTCCTTTTTTTTTTTTTTTTGCCAACCATGTAGAAATTAAGTCCAAAAAAATAAAAAGGAGTTGTTTCAAAAAACAAACTAAAAGATGTGTTTTTCTCAGACAAGAATCTCAATAAATTGTTCTTCTCTAGATAGAAAACATTTTTTTTTCATTTTACTCTTTGCATTTTGTATACAGGAAGTTAAAGGGAAAGAGAGAGACAGAGGTAGGGAGAGACAGAGACTGAGATTCAGAGGTTGGACCCCATGCACATCCCAAGCTCACCAAAGGAAGGATGGTGGGGAAGGAACACCACATCGCAAGAAACATCAGGCTTTGGAAATATATTATCCTATACAGCTAACCCTGTGGTGTTACCTAATATGTGCTTGTTACAATTCTTAAATTTTATCTATCTGTCTATTTATAATTTTATTCTAATTTTTTTGATGTTGAGTACTTCCTTGAATCCTAAGTACAATCCCATGGGTTTCTCTGACTTTTTCAAATACCATAATGAACGTGGACCATACCAAGAAAGCAGTATTAAAAAACTCTGCTTTTGATTTATGAGAGAGGGGATCAACTCCTGGAAGAGCAATGACCATGACTTCTTATTCACATAAGTTTCTTCACAAAGCTCAGTAACAATTACCCTAAAGTTCTATAGAAAACCAAAGCAAACAAATATCAGCACCATGACACCCCCAACAAAATATTTCTTCCCTAATGATACACTTCCAGTGCAAAGTCCTAGAACACGGTGCTGCAATCCAGGGCTCAAAGGAACCCATTCTGTATCTAACTCTCACTTGTGCACAGACTGTTAAGTTGTCTTCTCCATGTGTGGAATACGACTTTCACTCTGGTCTGATTTTCACTCTCTCCTTTTGTACACAACCAATTCACTCTGCAGACCCGTAAAAATAGCTGTTTCTTGCTCAGCTGGCAATAGAAAATGATGTGTTTGTACTTTCAGCAGTGCTGATATTGCGTGAGTAATGTCTGTATTTGATCATCTGGGTGCTTATTAGTAGAGGCAGAACATTCAAATTCGCTTTTAAAAATTTACACGGAGCAGCTACCCTTTCATTAGAGGTGGGTGGGGAGAAAGGGGAACACAGGAGACCCTGGTTTATCTCTTTACACCCTGACCTTTTTTGGAGTATACCCAAAGTAAATTAGATGTTGCAGCCCAGAGAGTCAGTTCTTACGTCTTTGCTTGGCTAGTGGTTATGATGAAATACAGCTAACTCTCAATTACGATATGCAAACGCCACAGATCATCTCAAACCTCCTTTCAGACACTCCTTTTGATTTCAAGTACAGTTGATCCTTCTACCAAAACACTGAACAGTGTTTTTATTGTCCTTTTCTTCATTTGTGGTCAGAGTGCCGAGGCTAATGGGGAGAAAATAGGAAGAACGTATTAGGAGCAAAGGGAACGGAGAGGTTAGACAAATCCTGCATGACGCACACCATTATCCACTGGATAATTAGTCCTCAACATTTTAACTGAGGCTGGACCAAGGGCAGAACTTGGAAAACACAGGACTGGTGTTTACCTTTCATCAGGAGGGTGTGTCAGGAAAAGCAGGGCTAAGTGACAGCTCGGTCCTAAAAAGTAAGGCTGGGCTTGGGGGTTTTACTACTCTGCCCTTTTGATGAAAGAGGAAGGAAGGATCTAGAAACCACTAAGAAGTGGTCTTAGTTTGTCATGAGTTCTGTTTCTTTTGTTGAAATCTAGTGAGGAAATATGTATATAAAATGCATCATTTCCAGAGCGCCTGGGTGGCTCAGTCAGTTAGCATCAGACTTCGGCTCAGGTCATGATCTCACAGTCTGTGAGTTCGAGCCCCGCGTTGGGCTCTGTGCTGACAGCTCAGAGCCTGGAGCCTGCTTCAGATTCTGTGTCTCCCTCTTTGTCTGCCCCTCCCCAGCTCATGCCTTTCTCTCAATCTCTCTATCTCTGTCTCTCGCTCTCAAAAGTAAATAAACATTAAAAACTTAAATAAAAAAATAAAAACTCCATAATTTCCTATTTACCAAATCCATTGTATGTACATTTGTCCCAGACCCCAGGAATTGATCAATGAGTTTATTTTATCTCTTATTTCAACCCATCTCTCTAATTTCTATATTTCTAAGTGTGCATCTACACTAAGTCAACAAATAAGAAACAAAATTTTCACACTCGTGATGGTTTTTTCTTCACGTAGTTTGCCAAGCAGCTTTTCTGATAGACATCTTCACTGCCCAGAATACTTCTTTCTAAGGAACAATTCCTTCGTCACAGATTTTATGCCTTACAGACATAGTCCTGTTTCTGTCTCTTGCTCTCAGTCTTCGCTCCTGGACATGTGACGTCTTGGCAGACATTTCAAAGTGAGAGGCGATTGGTTGAAACCTTGTACTGAAACCTTGCATTAAAGTCCTGTCATTTCTGAATAGACTCATTGGGTCCTTCTTGAATCACACACTGTGTGTGGCTGGGGAGACATGTCTAAAGAATTTGCGGAAAGAAGCACTGTGTGAGTACAGGGGAACTCAAAGGAAAGGAAGCAGATCCCAAGGAATGAATGAAGGAGATTCATTCAGTAGGAGAAATCAACACAAGAATCCTCCCCTCCCCCGTTTACAGTTATCCTGAAACTTAGAGTTAAGAATCATAATGTTTGTTGTTTGATCACCCTAAACTATTTTAGTGTCCCTATTTCTTTTGACAGAAGCAACCTTATTTTTAGGTGTAGTGCCAGATTGGCTGGGAGAAAGGGCATTTTGGACCAAAGTTATCCTAAGTATTAGTTGAGACCTCGCCTAGCAGCCTGGTTACAATGGCACAGCAGGGATGTCAGCTCAGGCACGTCACTGTACCCCCCCAACACCCCGCTCTTTTTATACTGTGATGCTTTCCAACGTGTACTCCAGATTTCCTGTTGAAACTCCAAAACTGGGTGGGTTGTCTTTTTTATTTGTTTGCCTGCCTCTGGGAAGAAGAGGAAAAGAACCTAAGAGCAACAAGAGGAGATTGTAAGGGACATTGGCATGGGTCTGTGGAACATGTGAAGGAGAGTGGGGCGCCTGCCCGTGCAGCCACGTGCCCAGCCCCTCCAGGCTCTACTTCCAGGCTCGGACCACCCTGTTCTACCTCATCTAGGTGACCAAGCCTTCTTTTCTGCTCCTCCACCTGCTGTTTCTTCCTTTCTCAACTTCAAAGTTGCTAACCCCCAAAATTACAAACATTACAGAGGCAACGTAAAAACAACCCCAAGGCCTCACCACTGCTGTGATGTTGTATGGGACTGGAACCTTTATTTTTTAATCAACTGTTTGTCACAGCCTGCATCTTGTGCTTTCTCAGCTGACAGAAGGGAAGCTGGGGTAAGCGGTGTTGAACACAGAATTGGGCTGCAGCGCGAAGGCCGTAGGGAAGCTGGCACTGTTTGAATTAAAAGGGGCAGGGGCTCCCAGGTGGCTCAGTCCATTAAGTGCCCGACTCTTGATTTCAGCTTATGTCATGATCTCATGGTTCGTGGCGTCAAGACCCATGTCGGGCTCCGCGCTGACAGTGCAGGGCCTGCTTGAGATCCTCTCTCTCTTCCTCTCTCTCTACCCCTCCCCCACTCACTCTCTCTGTCTTTTGAAAATAAATAAAACCTGGGGCACCTGGGTGGCTCAGTCGGTTAAATGTCAGACTCTGGCTCAGATCATGATCTCGTGGTTTGTGAGTTTGAGCCCTACATTGGGCTCTGTGCTGAAGCTTGGAGCCTGGAGCCTGCTTTGGACTCTGTGTCTCCCTCTCTCTCTGCCCCTCCTTCTCTCATGCTCTGTCTCTGTCTCTCAAAAATAAATAAACATTGGGAAAAAATTAAAAATAAATGAAAACTGAAAAAAAAATTTGTGAAAAATAAAAGTCCCCTGGCAAAAAAAAGGAGAAATATCTCTAGACAAAATGAGACCTAGAGTTGGAAAACATCTATGGCTTCTTCTCTCACCTCCTGAATACTGAGAGATATTATATTTGAGTGTTTGGTCTTCCTACCTGACTTGCTTCCTGATTTCTACTAAATAGAACTGTAAAATCTACAGTTCATGCCCCAAGTGGGAATTAACAGTTTGGGGGGGGGGGTTGGTTCTTGAATGTATGTTTTTTGTGTGGGTTTTTTTTTCTAGCAGCCACATCTTTGTGCAGATTTTGGGCATTTCTTTGTAGAAGTGAAAAAAGATACTGTCGTGGAAAAACAAAGAGAAGGGCAGGAGGGGCTTGCCGGGCTCAGAAGTTTTGAGGAGAGAAAACAATGCAGCTGTCTTCGTAAACGTGTGTTAATACTAATCACTGAAAGCGCAGTTTCACAAAGATTAGCCGGGATTTGTTGTAAGCCTCTCTCCGTAGCAGAGTCATTTATATTGCTTGCCTATGGGAACAGATGCTATTTAGTTGCTTGATGAGAGGATCACGCCCTCCTTGCCCTTCCTCCATGGGCTCTGGAGCCACTGCGCTGGGGAACTGGAGTCAGAGCCAGGTTCTTCCTATTATATTCAAGCCAATTTAGTGCCCAGACAAGGTCATTAAAACATGGCATGGCTGTAGCAGTGCCATTCATCTTCCCAGGAAAAGTGACTTGGCAGGTTGGTGGGGCCCCCACCCGTGTTGAAATGGAGGCTCCTGACATCACAAATGAGAAGAGGTCATTGTACCTCTTAAGCACATCCTGACCCACGCAGCTAAGCTCTCCAGACGTTCGTGGCCCCATGGCACATCTGTCTTGTCTCCACGGTGCTTCCCAGGAGGTCCAAACAGAAATTTGAAAGGATCAGGGGCGCCTGGGTGGCTTAGTCGGTTGAGCGTCCGACTTTAGCTTAGGTCATGATCTCGCGGTGCGTGGGTTCGAGCCCCACGTCGGGCTCTGTGCTGACTGCCAGCTCAGAGCCTGGAGCCTGTTTCGGAGTCTGTGTCTCCCTCTCTCTCTGACCCTCCCCTGCTCATGCTGTCTTTCTCTCTCCTAGAAATAAATTAAAAAAATTTAAAAAAAAATCTGAAAGGATCAGACTCTCAGTGTCTACAGAAGGTCCTCCAGGGACTTACCCTCATTGAAATCCCAGTGTAGCACCCGTGGAGAGGCATGGGCCACTGGGAGCCAATCACACACCTCCACACACAAGAAGCCCTTTGCAAGGGTAACCACTCCTTCCGTGGGAATGTTAATGCTCCAGGCTCTGGGGATGACGCTCAATTATCTAGATTTTCAAGTTGAAGATTCCCGGATGTCAAAGGGTAACTATTCCGAAAATAACCAAGAACGAACATGAACTTCACTTTATCTTTCCTCCCGAAAACTTAAAAATTCCAAACTTGTTACATTAGGATAAATCATGCAGAAACACTCCAGCTGTTCATTATGTTGTGAAAGCCAAATTCAGCATCCCTGCCCCCACCTTTTTAAATTTTACTTCGGTTTTTTGAGAGCAGCTGTAAAAGGCCATATCTGGTATCTGGTGTTATCGATCCACAATTCCCTCTACAATCTTGTCTGCTCTTGGGCCACTGCTCATTTAAAAAAAAAAATTCAACAGTAATATTTGGTTCAGTCAAGCTTCCCAAACCCTTAGGAATGTCAAAGAAAAGTCAAGTTGCATTTTCAAAAAGCATTTGACATCCTTTGGGCATTCCCAAATTGCCAAATTGCCAACCATCCCCATTGCTGAGAGAAGGGCACGTGTTAGTTTGAGGAGACACGGCAGTGTAGGGTGAAGTATAGAGGCTTTATGATCAGACCCGGTTCATGTCCAGTTTGGTTCAAATCTGTGACCTGGAGCAAGTTATTTACTTTTCTAAGGCTTAATTTATTCAATTTTTAAAAAAGGGGGGGGAACATAATAATCAGCTAAGAGGGTTGTGAAAGTGAAATAAACTAGTATGTATAACATGTAATGCATAAAATATATAATGTGTTTGGCCCATAGTGAGAGGTCAACACATGTCAGCATCCCTTCTGGGAGATCACTGGCTTAAGAATCTTGAGCATATGCCCAGAAAAGTCTTGAGCTATTTTTTATATCTGGCAGCTGTATTGTTCTTCAGTGCCTATCTTGCTTAACAATGCGGGATGTACCAGAGAAGGAAGTGGGGTTGCCCTGGATTTGCTGAGTCACAGTTCTGACACTCCAGCACCATCACGGCCATGAGCAACCTCCATCCCCAAAGAAACTCCAGGAAACCCAGGGGCTGCAAAAAGTTGACCGGACATCACCAATTTAGACAAAAACAGAACTGTGTGGTTTTAGAGCTGGAAGGTATCTCATGTCATCTAGACCAGTGACGTTCAGATTCCATTGTGACACACACTAACACCCCCACCAGAAGTACTCACAAACTTAGGCGCACAAGTTATATATGTACATAACTCAAATGAAACTATATACTTCCTTTTACTATGGACAATAAAGCTCATGTGTTCTATTCTATCTCACTTTAACATAATGTTTGTCAGTGCCACTAAACTGACTGCGTGGTGGTGATTTGAAAACCGTGAGCTACACCAACAGACCCAGATGGAAGACATAGAAATGGAAATCTAGAGTTTTCCTTTTTCTATCTCATATTTCTAAAGTGGTCTTCTTAAGTAAAATCTCTATGTCTCACTTTTACTGCTTATACATAAATATTGTCCCTGAAGGGGATCTGAGTTTAAATCTATGTGTTCTTTATCATGCACTGATTGGCAAAATTCATGAGGCCCAACAGAACACACATAAGACACTTTCATAAAAGTTGTTCATGCCGTTAGTCCAGGACCTCCACATTAGTCCTTGGTCTCTGACATGTCACCAAGGCTACAGTATCCCCTGACTTGTGAATAACACAAGCATATAACAGGTCTGAATTATGTTCTCTTGATAGAACATTTGGCAAAATCCTGAAAATGACTTCACACTTTCATTGTTCCTGTAACCCCCTGGTCTGCTGGTTGAAATAAGATGGATTGAATGAAATGAATGCTGCCGCAGCTGTGGCCAACATCATGCCAGCTTCTGGTAATTCCTGAGCTGCTGTCTCCACCCAGAGACTTGTCTGTTTCTGCCCCAGCCTGGTGTTCTTCTCAGCTTTCCTTTGAAAGTTGCCTCATGGCAATAACAAAATTTTTAGCCCCAGTGAATCGGGAAACACAGCGTTAAGTAGCTGTCAGAAGCAAGAAGTATCACCGAAACATTAGTTTATTTTTAAAAATCCATGTGACTGCTGGGTTCTACTCTACATATGGCTTGAGATTATTACTCAAATGGCTTAATTTTCTTTTGGTCTCATTTTCTTTTCTCTTACTGGGTTATGCTGTGGGTGCCCTTGTTCCCGGCAGTCTTGCAAGTTCTAGTCAGACACCTCACATCGAGAAGTGAGGGAAGAGCCTGGGCTGTGGACTCACAAAGATCTGGGTTCAAATCCCACCTGTGTTATTGACCAGCTCTGCGAACTGAGCAATGACCTTTATGTCTCAGATCTTCCATTTCCTCATAACCAAAGCTAACAATAAAGTGTTGTGAGGATTGAGGGGGATGATGAATGTCAAGTGTGCAGTATTTTCAATGTAGCCAATAAATGAATGTTGATCTTTTTCCTCCTTCCTTTTCTTTCTTTTCCAAATTTATTTATTTTGAAAAATAGATACTACAAGCAAGGGAGGGGCAGAGAGAGGGAGAAACAGAGAAAATCATAAGCAGGTTCCACACTGTCAGTGCAGAGCCCAGTGGGAGGTTTGAACTCATGAACCGTGAGATCATGACCTGAGCCAAAACCAAGAGTCAGACGCTCAACCGACTGAGCCACCCAGGCAGGTGACCCCCTTCTTCCTTTTCTATAGTGAGCTGAGAAGTGTGAAATGTGATCTGGTCCAGCTGTTTTTGTTCTTGAATGAATCAGGTTGTTAGATGTTATAGATATAAAATAACAAATTATTTTAATAGTCTGTAATCCACCAATCATGTAAGTATTGTGTTGTTATAAACTGTGATTTCCAAATACTCTCCTTATATGCATATCACACTATAAGAAAAACTGACTAATGGGATAGAATTGACAGGCTCATCATTGGTGATAAAATGTGGATTTCAAACACACGCTTAATTTTTCTGGGTAATAATTATTGGGTCAAATAATCCCTTAGATATGTTTAATTATTCAGATTTAATAATTACTACCCATCACAATTCCAACTATGCTTTTGACACTTGACTCTCTCCAAGGTGATAGCATGTCAGTTCCATCTTCACTAGCGAGGCAAGTCATCACCTTGTATCTCATCACAATGGTCTCTTACCTGCGGAGCCATTCAGCTGTCTGCCTTGTCAAAAGATCATAGAGAAAGAAGAAACATTGTACTATGTCCCCAGCGGATTAGCTCGTCCACTGCGACTTTTTGAAAAGTTGCCACGAAAGTAAACTCTTTGGTCCTTTGCATGTCAATCACATCTGTCTGTATTGTTCTTCTGAGAATAATAAGTAATTCAGGGTCAAATAAGGATTAAAGGAGGAAGGCTTCTTTTGGCCCCAGTTACACATATTTTCTCTTGCTACTTCTGATGCTACAGAGAACAGAGAACATGACCACAGCCTGTCCTCATGTATCCCTATGGATTCATCCACTTATGTTCTCCACTGTGTCTCCTCACTGAACCACAACAAGCAATAATATTTGAAAGAGGAGGTGAAGGCTCTTATTCCAAGCTTATCTTTATTTTTCTTTTAGGCTTCTTTAGATTTTTTTTTTTTTTTTTAGGCTTCTCTAAATTTCTCTTATGTTCTTTGCAATTGGCCATGTGCTGATTTAATTTGTAGGATAGGATCAAATAATGTTGTTGTGAGGACCATTAATTAGTCAATGTTGAAAATTCCTGTTAGAGAAGAATATCTAATGAAGAAAAGTCACTTCTCTTTGGTTCTCATATATGGGGATGACTTTAGTGGCTATCAAGGGGATCCCAGACTCTAGATACTGCAACTCTAAACATCTCAGAAAGCCCAGAGACAGGCTAAGAGTATAGAGCCTAAAGGAAAACAATGATCTCAGGAATTTCCCCAAGAACATAATCAATGTAGAGCAAGTGAAATGAAGGAGCATCTCAAAGACAGCGTTCAGATTGTTTTCAAACTCTGCTCTTTGTCCAACAAATTTGTTCTAGAACGTTAGATAGAGAAGCCTCTGGAAAATAAAAGGAAACACAGAGAAAATGTAAAAAGAAACAAAGAATTTCACAAGTCTCTACCAAGACATTAGGAACTTGGGGAGCCCCAGAAGAGTGGAGGGAAAGGGCATTCTCCCTTTCAGGGAGAGGACTGGGAAAGCCTGGTAGAGGGCAGAGAAATAAGACTGTGTGTGTGGCACACGTGGGAGAAAACAGCCAGGAGGGAGTGCAGCAGGCTAGGCTTTCAGGGACCACTGATGGGGCCAGACATCACTGCCTTACTGTCAGGAGCGAGACAGAAGAGTGTGGGGAGCAAAGGGCTTCTGTTTTTCATGCTGGTGCTCCTGGAGGAGAACAGGTTATATTCATAAACTTTCAAAATGCCAAGCCAGGGGCCTTATATTCAAGATCACTTTGTGCAAAGAAAACCAAAGATTGGTTTGAAAATGTGCATGTTTGGAACCTGAAACCTAACTCAGTGAGCGGGTATGCAGACTGGCCCCAGCTGATTCTTTTTTTTCTTTATTTTGAGATACAGAGAGAGTGTGAGCAGGGAAGGACAGAGAAAGAGAGAGAGAGAGAGAGAGAGAATCCCAAGCAGGTTCTGCGCTATCAGTGCAGAGCCCCATGTAGGTTCAAACTCACAAACCATGAAATCATGACCTGAATTTAAACCAAGAGTCAGACGCTTAACCTACTGAGTCACCCAGGCACCCCCTCAGCTTGTTCTTAATGAGTATTTTATTCCCCCCCTCTAACCTGTGACTGAGGATCATGATTATCACTTTCTCTGCCATGAAGACCTTTTCCTTGCTGGATTCTTCTCTGCTCAGACTACTAAAAAAACGAACATGGCATCTAGCTTCCCCTCTCTCTTTGAAACTGGGACTGCCCCTGCTTTTCATTTTTAGAAACTTGTACTGTAGGTAAATACAACAAAATCAAGCAGCAATAAACAAAAAATAACAAGCACCAAGCCAATTACAAAGGTCTCAGAGGTCTCAGCACAGAAACTGTGAATGAGTCCTTCGTCTTTACTAAGTTGTAAGCTTACCCTGGTTGCAAGCTTACCTTTCCCCACCACAGCCTCTCACCTCCTTTTGCATAATTTCTTTAAAATTTTTTAAGTTTTATTGTTCAGTTATAGAGAAAGCCAGCACAGGTAGAGGAGGAGCAGAGAGGAGAACCAGAATCCTAAGCAGGCTCAGAACCATCAGCGCATAGCTCAACATAGGCTCGAACTCCGGAACTGTGACATCATGACCTGAGCTGAGGTCAAGAGTGGGATGTTTAATGGACTGCACCATCCAGGTGCCCCTGTAAGATTCTTATGCTACTTTGGGTCTTCTGGGAAAAAGACACTAAGATGGGATTAGAAATTTATAAGATTTCTGGAAAGAAATGATTGGGAAGTATAAAGGGCAGAGGGAACAGGATTAAGGGCAAGCTTTCTGACCGTGCGGGTGCAGCATCTGTGGAGGAGGGAAGATTGCACAGAGAGAGCCTCCCACAGCCATCAGCTCCACGAATGTCTCTGCCAGGCCGCCACCATCCCTACAGCACAACGGGTGCATTGGAGGAGCCCTGCAACAGACGGAAACGTTTCTGCTCCCACCCACCCCACCTTGCTCATTCACCGGCTGCAAGCTGCCTGGCGGGAGCTGATCCTGAAGGTTCAGCCACAGAACCATCCACTGGCTGCTCTCGGCACAGCAGGTTTTCTCTTACCAGGAGAAGGGAGCAGCTCCCCCTCCCCCTCCCTCACTGGTTAGAAGAGCCCATCCTGGCCCCACCCAGATCCACCATGTGCATCCTGGGAGCCACTCCCCTGCTGGTATCATGAGCCTCTGCCTTTCTCATTGCTATTAACAGGCCAGGATCTGGGATTGCTTCTACCCTCAGCCCTGACCTATGAGAACACTTACCACTGGACTTCTTAGTGATGTTGGGGCACCTTCTGATGGCCTTGGGGACTGGTGTGTCCTATGGGTCCTCCTGGGGGACATTCGGTTCTGACAGGTCATGATATATCCACTCCAGGTGCCCACACCCTCAGGCTTTTTATTCCTTTTTGTGCTGCCTGCTGTGGGAGCTCAGACATTTCATCCATACTCAACATGGGCGATAGTACTTTCTCCAGGTTTCTAAGAGCCATAAATCCCTGGCATCCTTGCCAGAGTATTGTATCCAGTGTCCCAAGAAAGTGCTCCCAAACCAATGAATTCTTGCTTCTCCAGTTTTATATTCTGGTTCCTTTGGCCAAGTACCTGTAAAATTCAACCATGGCTCCTACTAATTAGCTTATCTGAGATGCAGTCTCTTTCTTTTCTTAAAAATTTAAGCCAAATTCCAGCAGGATTATGCTGGGGTTTATCCTTAATGATCAGTCATGGAAGCCAGAAGAGGAAGTCCTAGGTGGACACCTGTTGCTTCAAAGGAAGAGAGACCTATGTTTTCCTCCAGAATATCAGTATCCTCCCCCACATGGAAAAGGCTAACTGTTGAAAGGGAGTAGCCCCTTTTAGAACCTGAGAGTACAGGTAAGTCTGCAGAGTCATAATCATCACCACTCAACCCTATTTCATGTTTCAGGGGCCCTGGTTTCCCAACCAGGACTCTGACCTTAGCATACCAGCCTTGCTCAAGTCTCTAACTATTAAACATTGCAACTCAGTTGTGTCTGTTTTCCTAGTGCACGAGATAAGGACCTCTTTGCTGGCTAATTACAAAGTCCTCCAGCTCTCATACTTCATCTCTAACTGTTTTCTAATGGACTTCATAATCTCATTATCTCCACATTGCAATTCAGTGCAACTTTGTAATGACCAGCCAATTCCACTGCCTTTATGAATATATGAACTATTTCTTCCATACCCTTCATGTACCTGAGTCATTTTCCCAGGTTACCCTGGTGTAGTCTCACCAACCGAGACACCATCTTGGGCTCATGAGACTATCTGTGCTCCCCCTGACACGTGAAATGAGGCCCTTCTTATCAGCTAGCTACTAAGTGATCCACACCCCAATCGTACTTTATCACTAGCCTTCCTGAATCACTTCCAGGGCTGACTGAGTCATTTGGAGCCTTTTGGGAAGAAGCTGCCAAGGCTGAATTAAAAGTGCAAGGAATTTTGAAGGAGGATCACTTGCGACATATAATGACAGGGTAAAAGAGGCAGGCAGGTCTTCAGACCAGAATGCCCACACCTCTTTTTTTTTTTTCTAGGAGAGAGAGAGAGACAGCGTGAGCAGGGGAGGGTCAGAGAGAGAGGGAGTCACAGACTGAAACAGGTTCCAGGCTCTGAGCTGGCAGTCAGCACAGAGCCCGACGCGGGGCTCGAACCCACGAACCGCGAGATCATGACCCAAGCGAAAGTCGGACGCTTAACCGACTAAGCCACCCAGGCGCCCCCAGAATGCCCACACCTCTTGAGAGAGCCAGAGAATGATGGAAGATTGAATTGGAAGAACTTAAACTGGAATGCAGCTCTGAGGAAGTCTGGGCCAAGCTGATGCAGGGGCTCGTGGGCAATGATTGCCTATTAGAACAGTTCTACATTGGCAGAAGTGGCCTGACTCGAATATTCTTGACCTGCTGAGACATGGGCTCACATATGTGTGTGAGGAGGAAAGCCAGCAAATGCAAACAAAAAGGGCCAACCAGATGTCCAAGGCTGGATACTCCCCATGCATGCTTTTGGCTTCTGCACTCGTGCTTGCCTCTTGCATCAGCCAGCAGCCAGGAACCAGAACCTTCACTCTACTAGTCCCACCCAACCCGGAAGCACATGTGGATAAAAGATCAGTAAAACCTGAGCTGGATGTTCAGCCTTTGGAGGTGACCCTCCTGGCTGGCGCTGGTGCAAAATCAATCGTCTTTTCTGATTCCCTGGGTGCTTGTTGCTTGTCTCTTCCTGGGTGTCAAGTATTTGCTGTAACACCTGGAAGAATGTGACCTCCACATGAATCCTTCAGTAGTTCCCAAAGGTGTGACGCTGGAGGTTATCAGTTAGCTCTGCCCACAGCAAGTTTGTATTTCAAGGAGGTTCTGAGTGGTTCACCTGCATGGCAGCCAAAGACCTGCAGAAGTTTCTCAGAGTTACTTGCGGCCACCCCATCTAGTCTTCCTTGATAAAAATCCAAGCCCCTTGGACTGTCTACATTCGATTGAAGTTGACACTACTGTACGGCCTGGAGAATTCCCAGTGCCTTCAAGAATCTGCTTCCTAATCTTTTTTACTAATGAGGACATCCTATCCTCAACCCCCAAAGGTTCCTCCTGGTTATCCACTACCAGCCTGGTACAGGTGTGTTGACTGTGCCTGAAGCTTTCCTAGGTGCTCACTTCTAGAAGTCAGACAGAGCTTGACTTGCATGCTAGTTGTGTGATGTAAGCCTCAGAAAAATACAGAACCTGTGTCACCACAGATTTTCCATTGGAAATATGTGCGCTATCATCCCTACCCCAGAGAGCCATTATGCAGATTAAATAATATGACATTTGTAAGCCTACCCCGGTGCCTGGTATATAGCACCCTTTTAAATGTTGGTTTCCAGTACCCTCCTCTCTCAGCTTGCCTGAAAATATTCTTCTGGTCCACTGTTGTTCTTGTTGTTTTAATTTTGAAATTTTTTTTTCATGGGGCACCTGGGTGGCTCAGTTGGTTAAGCATCCGACTTTGGCTCAGGTTATTATCTCGCCATTCTTGCTGAGTTTGAGCCCCAGGTCAGGCTCTGTGCAGAGAGCTCAGAGCCTGGAGACTGCTTTGGATTCTGTGTGTGTGTGTCTGTGTGTGTGTGTGTGTGTGTGTGTACCCCTCTCCTGCGTGCATGCTCTCTCTCTCTCAAAAATAAACATGAAAAAATTTTAAAAATTTTTCATGCTTACTTCTTTATTTTAAGAGAGAGAGAAAGTTGGGTAGAGAGAATCCCAGGCAGCCTCCATCCACACAGAGCCCGACTTGGGGCTCAATTTCATGACCCTGTGAAATCAGGACCAGAGCTAAAATCAAGAGACAAGCACTTGGGGGCCTGGGTGGCTTAGTTGGTTAAGCATCTGACTTCGGCTCAGGTCATAATCTCATGGGTTTGTGGGTTTGAGCCCCGCATCGTGCTCTGTGCTGACAGCCTCTTAACCAATGGAGCCACCCAGGCGTCCCCTCTGATCCATTGTTCAATCTAACCCCACCTTTTTGTGAGGAAGCTTCCTCATCCAACTTCCAAAGGCAATTCCTAGAATTATTGGCTTTACATTAGCTCCCTTCAAGATTCTTAATTAAATTCTGTCTTTTCCTATTTACAAATTGCTTTCTACATTTAACCTATTTCCACATATCTGTTCTATCCATGAAGGATATTTCTTGTGTGCAGCTCATCATTGTATTAGAGAGAGTTGCTATTACCTTCCCGTGGAAGAGTGAATCCATATGATTTAGGTCACCAGTTCTGCCAAATTCTCTCCGATCGCTCATGGCAGTACCCACATCAGCCTGCCTGTCTTCCACCCCCTGCCCCCCGATATCGATGCACAGTGTCAGGATGTTAGAATGCTTTAAAGTTACCAAAATTACAACAGGCTTTTTATTTATTATTTTCTAAGGAAAGAGTGTTGTTCCTTGACTCATTACTCTTCATGCTTAGCACTCAAAATACACATGTTCTGGGCATATGCCGCCACAAATATAGACATACTGACTTTAAAAGAGGCATATTTTTGCACTCCTTGACATCTGCTTCTGTTGCTTAAACACACAACTCTCCTGCTTGTGTTTCAACATGGTCAGAAAACACACTTGAATGTGTCAGAGCCTGTGCACTCCTTAATAATCGATGGAAATTGTTGCAGGCACAAGACAGCATCAGTTAGTTAGGTCATTTAGGAACTCTGGCTGGAGTGAACTGGGAAGGGTCGGGTGGAAGAGGCCAGCAGAGTGTGTGTGGGTGGCAGGCAGAGTAATCCTTTCCCATGTCCCTAACCCCACCCCATCCACCTTCATTTCTCTTTCTACCCCTTTTTATTCCTTAAGAAATTTCAGATCAATTTTCCTTTCAAGACTCAAGTACATTAAGAAAAATCAGGATGATTTCTCATTGTGGGTAAATGGAGGCATGAAAGGAAAAAGACCCTTTTCCACTCTCTTCTGCTATTTTGCCACCGGTCCACAAGCTAACATGGCTGCTGCGGTTACATACACTTGAGTGTGGAGACATAGCTTTCATGTTACATATTCTGATTTGGGAGCACCTCCATTTACAGCTGTAAGATGGCATCACTGCTGGCTTTCACGCACAGAGCGCAGTACAATTTTCTTCCATTTTCCTCATTTGCATATTGAGATTCTATTCGCAACCACCAGCCATTTACATGTATATATTCAAGCGGTCCTTGGATTCTCTTCACAGCATTGCATTTTATGAGCGGGCCATCTTCGTTCATGTTTTATTGCAGAGAGATTACCATTACTATTAGGCATTTTAAAATATGAGCAATGATGACTTACAAAACAGCAAAAATTAAACAACCTAAGACACACGAAAACAACCCATCAAATTCAGAGGCCGGGAAGTGTGGCTGGAAGGTTACCGCTCCTGTCCAAACGAAACCTTTTAGCAATGATTGCATTGCCTTTCATGCTGTAAATGACAGTCCTCCAGCAGGGCTCCACTCCTCTGATCAAGCTCACATCCTCTCTGTAATTGGCTGCCCACGAAACCTTCCTCACAGACGGCCTTGTTAGCACATGGGGAAAGAATGGTACAGGCAACACATCAAAAGGTTGAATACGAAAAGAGAATGAAAGACCCTCGCAGCCTGCCGCATCCTGGTAATTGGAGAGCGGGAGAAGCTTTGTGTGTGTATGTGTGTGTACATGGCCACAGCAGCCCCTACGTTGAGGACTGCCAAACAGACAGAAAATAATCAGGTGGGAGAATACAGATACTGTGGGACAAAAGCAGTTAAGTGAATGCACACTGGCAAAGAGCATGCATTTCACAGAATAACTTCCCAGTCTTTAGATGAAATCTGCCGCTGCGGCTACCGAACACCTGTGCGATTGTCTCCTGATCATAGTGATCAATGGATTTGATCACTGCAGTCCAGGGGCTCCGCGGCTTTGACTTTTCCCTTTCCTTTAATGTGAAAGGTGTGATGGAGAACAAAAGCATTTGCCATTGGAACTCCCATTTCCAAGTGGGTGTGAAAGCACAGGAGAGTGTAAAGAGAATTGCTCTTGGATCTGAGGAGAACCGGGTTTGATCCCCGGTTTGTTGATTCTTGGCTGTGTGACATTGGGGAAAACTGTCAACCTTCCAACCATCAGCTGGCTCAGCCATTAATTAGAGATAATAATCTCTCCTTCATGGAGTTTTCTGGGGATTAAGTAACTTGATGTGACAAATACCATGGAGAATCATACCTGTCCCTTAGTAGACAGTTAGTTGTAGCCGTAGTTATTGCTATTTCTATTTGTTGCAAATAAAGTACTTTATAGGAATTAAAAAGAATGAAGATTCCCTTTGGCCTGACCTTGGGGCTGACTTTAGCATGACTGAATAGTTGGTGATATCCTCTGTCCTTGCTTTATTTTTAAAGTTCATTTATTTATTTTGAGTTGGGAGAAGGAGGAGAGAGAGAGGGAGACAGAGAATCCCAAGCAGGCTCCACACTTTGAGCACAGAGCCCAATGCAGGGCTCAATCCCACAAACTGTGAGATCATGACCTGAGCCAAAATCAAGAGTCAGACGTTCAACCAACTGAACCACCCAGGCACCCCCGTCCCTTTTATAAGGAGAAGAGGAAGAAACATCTTCCCAATGTGAAGCAGAAGCCCTGAATGTCAGGAAGAAATCTCACCCATACAAAGTACACTTCATCAATATGTGGTGTATCTCTTGCAGTGTTTAGGGGATTCTCTTCCCCTGACCCTACACTCATCTCAGAGATGTGCTCTGCTCATCCACAGACTTTAACAAAATGTGATATCCTCCCTTTATAAAGAGCACAGAAGTTATTACCATTGCCCTTTCACTATAAGAATTGTCTTCCATGTCCTCTTTGAAGTAGAAGTTGTGGGCAACCCAGATTATCCCCTTGGTGACCAGAGCTTTTATTCATTCCCTCAGTTTCCAGGAGTGTCTGCCACTAGTGGCTCTCAGCTGAGTCTTTCCCTGGGAATTTCTTTCAGCCAATGGGCACTGGCTCACCCAGGTTTCTGTCCCTTCCTCCCGACAGCCTTTATCCAGTGAGCCACGTATGCAAATGCAAACAGTTGGCCCTCTTGCCTCAGTGAAGACTCAGAAGGGCCATCCCAGGTCCTGAAGTCCCCGGGAAATCAGACGATCCTCTTACCGGACCTGCATTACAGTCGAATTTCTCCTCCTGCTCTGCTCTCATCCTTTGGAATCCCCGATAGGAGTTGCTCCCGAGAACACTCCAGTGTCACTTAGGGTTCTCTAAGAAGCAGGTGCGGAACCAGGATTCGACATCCAAATATATGTTTTGGGAAAATGCTACTGAAAGACACCAGGGTAAGGAGGAATAAGCAGTGGAGAATTCAGACCGTACCACAGAAGGGGGTGAGGAAAGCACACAGGACTGTTAAGAAAAGTCTCTGAGGACTGATGGGGGCGGGGGGAGAGGGGAAGGGGGAAGATGGGCATGGAGGAGGGCACTTGTGGGGATGAGCACTGGGTGTTATATGGAAACCGACTTGACAATAAACTATTAAAAAGGGGGAAAAAAAGAAAGAAAAGTCTCTGAAAAAGCCTTACCCTGGCTGATAAGGGGCTCCAAAGCAATGACTGCCCATTAGAAGAGTCCTCAGCTGGCCATAAACATCCTGTCTCTAGGACCCTTGCCACGGAGAAGCCCAAGGAGACCATGGTCACGGGTGAATGCTGGAAAAAAACTAAAAACTGAAGGTGTGGCATCTAGAGTCTCTCAGTCCACCATTTTCTTCTGATAGGTTGTTTTGTGGCCAGATCTGAGTGGCACATCCCCATGGCTACCAAATGTCCTTGATTACCTACCTTCCTGCAGTGAAAATCTACAACTCTAGTTCTGGGAGGGGCAAGGGGGGGGTGGAGACTGACATAAGGCAGTTGGTATTAGGAGTGTTCTGAAGAAGCGGATACTGAAATGGGGTTGTGACGTTGGGTTATATGTGGACTGGCTGCTCATGAAGACCCCATCACTGGGGGAGGTAGAGAGCTCCCGACCTCTGTCATGTGGTCGCTATGCCACTGTTAATAGTTCTCTGATGGTTAAAAGTTCTCTGATGGCTAAAGGTGGAGTGGAGATTCTGGGACACCGATGGAAGGGAATGCAATGGCAGGTGCCATATCTCAGGCATTTGAGAGGATGGAGCAGTAGTATTATAGAGACAAAGGAATCCGAAGACTGTTGCCGACACAGTTTTGCAGGGAGAAAGACAATGAAAGGTTGAGAATGATTAATCACCAATTAAAGGTAAAGTGTGAAAGTCAGTGGAACTCTCCAAGGCAGCACATAAAGAGGCTCTTATCTCCTGGAGCCAGAGGGCAGAACAGGCCAAAGATCAGACCCAGGACTTAATTAGAAGGATAACAAAGCCCCAAAAATGGTTAAATTCTCAACTCCGGTAAGGCTGTTTTCCCAAGGTCAGCACCCTTGTTGGGGGAAGAATAAACCATAAGTATCTAAATGAACACACTCAAATATATTGAAATCCCAGATGCTTATGAAATCTTGGGGCCTGCAGAAGTGGCCCACCAGTCCTTATTAAACACCACAGCTACCTTCTTTGCTGAAGACAATGAGGACACTTCCGAATGCCCTGCGGGATGGCATTTGACCGGATTAGCATCTACCCTCCTCTCTTTTCTTGGTCACTGTACCATAAATTAGGGCCAAGTCTTTATATAACATGCTGGGAAGTGCTGGGCCTCGTAAGGAAGAAACAAACTGTCCTTTGAAAGAATCATAGGCCCTAACCCTCATATGCTGGCAACCGCTAGGAGAGTACTCTGGAACAGAATCCTGAAGGTGCTAGATCACAGGGTTAGAACGTGAAATTCTCTGGGGGAGAGTTTATTATTACTGGAGTACATTCTGAGAACCAGAAACAGTTGGCCAGGCTAGAGCCTGGGGATAAAGATGTACAGATATAAAACTGGAGGAAAAACAGAAGACACAGAGGGCTCATAGGTCATGTTGAGAACTTGGGACTTGATTCTCCTTCATGAGGTTGATTTGAATTTTATATTGCTATATTTTAAATTGTTTTAATAACTTTAATAAAATAAGGAAGGTCTTTCAAGTATGCAAGAAATTACACACTGGGCATGGCCAATTAACTTCTCCTGTCGTTTCTATTCAACCAAAAAACGATCTCAGATTGCAGAAGTAGCCAGTAAAAACATGTTCCTAATTCCAAGTATTTATTGGTGTAAGCTGGGGTTTATTTTAATTTCTCTAAAGTCTAAGCCAAATACAGAAATAAAACTGAACATAAAGCTGACATAAGGCTAATATTTTATACAAAAATCCAATTTCAAATTTTAGTAATGATCTTCATGCTTACATTGACTGGCTTGACGTTAATATCAACTGGTTAGGATTCATAAAATAAGTTATTGTAGTATAAAATACTAGGTCCAACTATTTAATACTTTAAGGTACTTATTTATTTGTTTGTTCGTTTATATATTTCTTTATGTAAACTCTGTCCCCAATATGGGCTTGAACTCAGGACCCTGAGATCAATAGTTGCATGCTCTACCAACTGAACATACTTTGAGATATTGCTTTGTTTCCAAATAGTGCCCCACACACATAAAATATGAGTTGAAAATCTCAAGCATTGGTAATGGTGAGCTGACAAAGGATTTAAGAGCCGCATGATGCTATATTTGAAAAACCCACAATCATCTTGATGGTGAAGTTAGAAAAAGAGAGAGTTGAGTCTGAAGTACCGTTATTGTTATCCAGGGAAGAGCTGGTCCTATGACTCTCAAAAGTCACACTGAGGCTGGGGAGGAGTGAGAGGAGAGAATGGGATGGCAGGCATCGAGGCATAGAATCCGTCACATGGGGCCAATGTTCAGGTGCAGAGAATGGTGAAGGGATGGGGTGGTGGCTTCCATGACTGGGTGAATCTGACAGTTTCTTCGTCTTTGAACTTGCTCTGTAAGCTGGGCACGGTCACCCCCACATAAAAAATGTTCAGTAAATACGTTTTGAAGGGTTGAAATATATGCCAATTAACAGTGCTTTGGTGGGCTCATAATACTTTGAAAATTCCCTTCCAATAGACTTTTATGATCCCACAGATTGTCCCTTTTTCTCTTAAGGGAGTTTGTCAAAAATAAGAACCACTTCTAATGCCTGCAATTTTTTCCTATAGTGGTTCCTCTGAATTAAAGAATGCCTTCTACCAAAAAATCCCTTTTACATCATAATTCAGAGAGCATCTAAATGGAAAATCCTCCTTTGCCCCCAATGTATGGGTAGTACTTTTAGTACTGCATTTAGTAGGCAATAGAACTGCTTTAAGCAAAGCTCCAAACTTATTTGTGCTTTTCTGTGTATTAGAAATATTTGAGGAAAGATATTTGTTTCTGAAGCAATTACAGATTCATAGGAGTTGCAAAGGAAATGTACAGGGAGTCCCAGTGAACCCTTCATAAGGAAATATATTTTAAATTATCTAGGAATTAATTCCCTATTGCTAAAGAACACACACACACACACACACACACACACACACGTTTGTATATATGAATACAAGAGACTGGGTGAAGCAGGGATATGAGATATTAAAGCAGAAAATAGCAATATTGACATGTTAATGACTCATTAGCTTTTCCCAAGAGTAACTAAGTGTTGCTATGTTTCTAAAGGTGTCCGGTTTGGACCAAAGTCAGTGACAAAATCCTCACAAGTATGTGGAAACTGAGACAGTAAACATATTTCTCTGGTATTTAATTAACTCTACAGAACATAAGGCAAGTAAAATCCATCTCTAAAGGAAAAGCAACAATCACAGCTATTAGCATCGTTCAAACGCACACACACATGCCTACGTGCTTGCCTGCACGCACCACATACACACACAAGCAAAATGAATAGTTGGCTGGTTTTAAATCTGAAATACATTTCACTTTTCCTGCATATCGCATTTTGAAACATCTTGGACTTTTCATTGGCTCAACATTATTGAAGAGACTGATAAGACTTTTGGCAAAACTCCTTTGAAACATACAACTAATTCTGATACCTGATTTTTTGTAGCCAATCTTCTCTTTACCCTGGGGAGCTCTTCTCTTTACCCCTATTTTAATGCTCACAGTATTTTTCAGTTCTACAGTTTTCTAGTTTTCAGTTCTACTAGTTTTCAGTTCAGTGACTACATATTCCAGACCATGTGAAGTGGCCATACTTGGTATTTTCTAGGCCAATGACACAGTTTCACCAGACATTTGTTTAACATGTTACAAGTCCAAATGCTTTTCACATACATTATCTTATTTCACTAGCCAACCACCCTGCATAGTCAGTATTATTTCTCTATTCAACTTCATAGAAAGTTGAGCTTAGGGATGATGAAAAGATTGTCCTTAAATCAAATAACTAGTTAGGAGCAAGGTCTGGATAAAGATCCTGGTTTTATACTTCTAAATCCCATGATCCTTCTCTGCTACCATAGCTGTTGTAACCAGAATATCCTCAAATTCTCAAGCTTTCTGAGACTACCTTCAGTGAATATTCCAGTAAAATGACTGGATGCCCCACATCTCCTACTCTGGCCACCTCAGCATACCTAAATATCCCCAAAACTGATTGTGATTGGGGCTTTCCCTTGGGGTTCTCACTGCAATGTTTTTTTTTTCTTTATTCCCCCCCAAAACTTCAATTTCTTGTTTCTACTGCCTTTTGAATCTCTACTTTGCATTGGGTCTCTTCAACTCAAAGTCTTCTTTCTGTAGGTTTGGACAGTAACCAAGCCTCACCAATGGGTTTGGTGAGTGGATTTGACAGGTGCCTCTTTCCAGGCTTGACTGGTTGGTTCTCATATGTGTCGTCCCTATCCCTTTCCTCCTTGCCAGGGGCTGGAATGGCCACAGTAAGGACCACATTGGAAGGCACCTCTTGAAGATGAAGACATGGCCTCAGCGTGGAGGCCATGAGTGGAGGAGGCCATGCTGTGAACTGATACCCCGCCGGATCATCATGTAAGCGAGAAATAGACTTTTTATTTATTAATAGACTTTTAATAGACCTTTTGATTTATTTCTGAAATCACTGACTCTTGCCTTATCTTACCTAGTTAACTCTTCCTAACCAAACATACTCATTAAAGAGGCTCCCTAACTGAAGGTAAATTCTCTCGCTAACAGAAGTTCTATCTTTACCTTAGCCCAAAGAGCTTTTTGGGTATTAGGTTGCTTTTCCATTACACTATGTAAGATGGTAGAGAATGCTGCAAAAAGTACAGTCCTTGAGAGGAAGCAGACTTTTGGGGTCAAGTGCAGATTATATACATTTAGCTGTGTGACATTGGATAAGTAGACTAATCTCTGAGCCACAATTCCATTATCACAAAAGTGGGGTATTTGGGGAGAAGTAAACATGATAAGAGGTGTTCAATATTATATCACAGGTTTCCTGAATATATCTGGCACATGGTGTACAGTCAATAAATATTAGTAATAGTTATTATTGCTCATGGAGTGCTTGTTTTAAGCTTTCCCATGGCTAAAAAAACATATATGGTGGATAGGGTGCCTGGGTGGCTCAATTGGTTAAGCCTCTGACTTTAGCTCAGGTCATGATCTCACAGTTTGTGGGTTCAAGCCCCATGTTGGGTTCTGTGCTGACAGCTTAGAGCCTGGAGCCTGCTTTGGATTTTGTGTCTCCCTTTCTTTTTGCCCCTCCCCTGCTCGTGCACTCTCTCTCTCTCAAAAATAAATAAATGTTAAAAATTATATATATATAATGTTCCAAGAGGAACAGACATCTGCTCCTCAGAGATCTCAGCCCAAGTAGGAGAAACGTGGACATTTAACTGACCCTGCTTGTTTTCTCCCAGATTATGGTCTCTCTGTTTTTACCAGCCCGGGCTCCTTTCTAGTTTGTTTTTGCACAATGGTATATCCAGTCCTTTACTATTCCAGTAAAGTTCATTTCTAGCTCTGATACCTTGTCCATGATAAGCATTCACAGGTTTTCATTCATCTTACATCTGGTACACCTTTGTGGTAACCGATAGCTCCTCTGGCTTATGAGAGCCTTCTTCTTCCAGCCTCCAAACACCTAGATAACACTTTGAGTGGGGAGGGAAATAATTCGTTAAAAGATGGCACAAATTTAAAAGTTAATACATGAACCCAATAAGGCCATAATTCAATTCCCTAAAAGCTTATTTTCCTTAAAACATGTTTAAAATACATATTCCATATTTTATAGTAATTACATAGTTTTCTTAAAAATATTGCTATTAAACTATAACCATGGTTCACCTCACCACTCATTGTTAATATTTTCATCTAATTACTTCTATTCTCTTTTCAAACATATGCATGCTCAAATGTGTGCAAATGTAGACCCTTGTTTGGTTTGTTTGTTTTTTGTCTTTGCTTCTGTTATTTTCCAAATTTGAGCTCATACTACTCAGTTTCATATTTTTCTTTTTTGGTTGAACATCTCATAGAGTGAACATTTTTGTACCCAAGAGTCATTTATCGGGCCAATTTACATTTCTACTGTGATGGTGAAGTAGTCATTTAATTTGGGGCTTAGAGTCAAGAGAAAATTTTGAGTTCTTAAGCTTTCTTTTGTGGCAACTCTTCAGCAGCTGTTGTGAGAATTACTGTTTGGGTCCAAATTCTCTCGGTTCTTATCACCTGGCCTTCACTTATTTTATGGTTAGCAGAGCTGTTAGCGGGTGGGCAATCCATGCCATTCCCTGGCACTTACCTTCATGAGTATTTACTGGAGTGGACATGGGGAGTGCTGTAGTTCATTATCAGTAGGAGACTGATCTTTAATTTTACCTCCAATGCTCACGCAGAACACAAACAACCCTTATATCCACACTTGGAATTACCTTGTACTTTTCTCTCTGATGTCATGATTAAGACGTATGTCTTAATACCAACAATACTAACATAT
Organism: Proteles cristata cristata; assembly: GCA_017311185.1. Lineage (NCBI taxonomy): Eukaryota > Metazoa > Chordata > Mammalia > Carnivora > Hyaenidae > Proteles > Proteles cristata. The sequence continues at coordinate 39,186 of JAESUZ010004484.1, read as the reverse complement.
ACAGAAGTTAACATTATTGAGAAAGGAAACTGGTGATGACTTCTCATAATCTGGTGGTTTAGGTATTCTCTGGAGAGATGGAGCACAGACCAGACCCTGGAAATTTCCACAGACTGGAAGTCATGAAACATTGAAGATTTTAGGCTGACTGTAAACATACATTATCTTATGGAAGATGAGATGATAAACTATTGCACTGTACCTAACAGATGCAGGCAAGGGTAGGAAAGCAAGGGTTTTTATGGTTTTAACCTAGGGTTTTACCTTTTCTGTCTGCCTCCATCAAACCTGCCAAGCACACTTAGTAGATTCATAGTGCTGAATTGGCAAGCAAGTTTGAAGGCGGGGGTGGAGAAGGCCAAGATGAAAACCAAGGGATTCCATTAGAAATTGCCTCTGCTCCCTCATTAATCTTTTACGGCAAATAATACATGCAGAACTCAGGCTACTGAGGTCTCCAAAGAATATCATTTTTTGTGAGCTTATAACAAATTAAAGAAATAAATTAAGTCACTAGCCCAGCAGGGAAGTGCTTGAAATCCTGGGCTCTGTCGTCTTTACTGCCGTCCTGAAATTAAAGTAACAAAGAGGGTTTTTCTTGAAATACGTATATTTCAAGTATATACTATATATATTATATACAGGTAAATTGCTAATGTAGTTTCCACTTTGTTTTGTTATTAGCCTTAGCATATTCCAAAAGTCCCTCTGTGTGCTAGTCTCAAAACTTGTACCTGCTACTCATTAATTCCAAATAGAAGTGTAGAATGGACTAGGACTAAAAACATGGTATTCTTTTATAGAGAAGTAGAGAAGTGGACATTGTCTCTTTGGCTTTGTGGATTTACACGCATAAGATATGTGCTTGTTCATACAAAGACTGTCTGGTTTCCAACATGAGAGAGATGGGCATAACAGAGTTGAGTTTGGGGCACTGAGTGCAGAAAGGTGAGCTGTTCCAGTGGAGAGGATGCTGTGTCTGTTGGCGTGCATGCCACAACATGGCACCACATTTGACCTGCTGTGTGGTTCACTTAGCTCCCTTGCGGTGCCCCATGAGGTGCCCCTTTCTTACTGATGAAGATCGAGGGCATATCGACACCACTCTCTTCAAATAAGAAGAAATAAAGAATGCTATAGACTGTATCATCTTTCTTCTACTTAATCATTATTAACCACATGATCATCTAAGCCTTTATAATCCCTGTTACTGATCTATTTCAACTGGAACAAATAATAGTGTAGTGGAAGTATCAAATGTAAAAAACACTAGTCTTCTGATCCTGCTCTGGAGAGAAATAAAATGGGCACTGACAACTGGCCATATATCAAACTGCACGCATTTTTATAATGTTATAGGATGTTGGAGTCAGGAATAGAGATCAAGTCCAGCTCTTGTTCTCATAAAAGGAGGAAGGAGCAGACCCATGTATGTACAGGGACTAAACTTCGCTTTCTGATTTGCAGTTCAGTCAAGTGACCTTTCCTCTACAGCAGGTGGCTTTCCTCTGGTATACACACACACACACACACGCATGCATGGCACACACTTGTGCATACACAAATCTCAGCCTCTCCCCCATTATGTCCTAAAACACTGTTTCTAAAATCTCCACCTGCTGTCTAATTTCAGAGAATATAGCATGGAAGACATGAGTACATTGTGGTAAGAAGCTTCTTAGTTAGTCCTAAGAGAAAAGTTTTAGGCAGCAAAAGCCAGAAAACATAGCAAAGATTTATGAAGGGAAAGCACGTGCTCTCCTTCCTACGTGTGCCAATGTTGGTATGCTGGTCTGCGTAATTTTCAGCTGTGGACAGAGATTAACCCATGGGATGTCTTTGAATTTCAAATGCTTCCACATTCAGAAATGCTCCCGTGTACCCTTAAGTCATCATAATCTAAAATACAGTATGTGGCACAAGTTTCAAATCAAGCACTCTTCGCTTCACAGAACAGATGTAGTCTCTGAGCCTTATTACCTAAAGTGCCTGAGTGCATCATTTTCTTCTGAAATTAACACAGGCAACTGTCGCAGATTGGATAGCAGTTGGGGAGGCACTGGAGAAAGAGACTGGAGGAGAGGAGATACCGTTATTCTCTGAACTTGGCTTTTACAAAATGTGCCTTGTCAACTAACCTCATTTTTCTTCTGTAAAATGACAGGGCTGGAGTCCATGAAATATGACATTAAAAGTATGTATGATGTGGACATTATCGATGTACATCTAATTCGTCTTATTGTGATATAAGACACCTGATGACACTTGCCCATTCCTTCATGCTACATCTTTTTTTTTTTTAATTTTTTAATGTTTTATTTATTTCTGAGAGAGAGGGAGAGACAGTGTGAGCAGGGGAGGGTCAGAGAGAGAGGGAGACACAGAATCTGAAGCAGGCTCCAGACTCTGAGCTGTCAGCACAGAGCCCGACATGGGGCTCTAACCCATGAACCGTGAGATCATGACCTGAGCCAAAGTCAGATGCTTAACCGACTGAGCCACCCAGGAGCCCCTCCATCATGCTGTATCTTAACCATATATAGGGACACTCTAAAGGCTCTACTGACCAGCTCTCCTGCAATTACAGTCCAGAAAAATGAAAGTGGTGAGTAGATTCACCATGTACCATAAAGCAAATAAAGACAATATGATGTCTTTAGAGTGTAAGTTTCAGAATCAGGGGGGAAGAAAACCCTAGGTTTGAATCTACTCTGTTCCTTATTAATTATTGATACTTAGTCAGATCACATCATCATCTGCCCCAGTTGACTCAGCTGTAAAATGGGGATAATGATAAATGTAAGGATTAAATCAGATAACGCATGGTAGGTGCCAAACATAAAGTAGCTCTTAGTAAACATTCAGAGGCTAACCAAGGACGCTCAGCACTAGAATCATCTGAATGCCAGGACTATTCAGCTTGGAGAAGTGGTGGAGGCAGAATTGCTCCCAGTGGTTTTAGTCTCTTTGACATTTAAGAGGAAAGACCAGTTGCTTGGCCTGCAATAATCTTCATTTCAGCAACTTTCATCCTGAATAATATTTTCTTAGCCAGACAACAGTAAACACCTACAAGCTCATGTTGTCAGGGGCAGAACCCCAAATGGGTACTTGAGGTCATACAAATCAGGTTAGGTAGCACTAGTTATTATGAAGTACTTCCCTGTGTTGAACAAAATATTTATCTCCATATAAATGTTATCTATCTACTTAGCGTCTCTCTGAAAAAACTCGCTCAACAGCAGAGGCCAAGATCAATAGAAATGCTTAACACAGGTGAGTAATCCTATCTGCAACACTGGTCAGGTTAGCCTTGGTCAGTGGTAGCAAATTCAGGGAAACACAATTCTTATACCATATTTGTCTCCCTCATCTTTAAGTTCAGTTTGCTTCAGGTGTGGCCAGTGCCATCAGTGTTTTCCTGTGAGCCAGTGCTCAATTGCAGAAATCATCCACTTCTCATGCCTTACCTAGTATCCCTAAAAGTTGCCCACAACAAATGAAATCCAACTAGAAGTGGCTCAATACAGACATTAATTTTCACACAGAATAAGCAGTCTGGAGGTAGGCACTCCACTATACCATGTCCAGTGTGCTGGATCTTCATGACGTCTTCATGTGATGGACATGTATCCAGTAAGCAGTGCCTATCTGTTGTCATATCTGTACTCTTATTAAGTCAGCAAATTGTTCCCAGGAGTCCCTAGAGATAGTCTCATATAGCCGATGGACTGAGAAATGTATTGCCTGCCATACATACTGCCCGCAAAGAGGCATGATGAATTTATACTTAAAATCTTCAACATCAATAAGAGAGGTTAAGAATGCATTTGAACTGAGTGTTGAGTCAGTGAGTGAGCACCATCTGCCACTCATCTCGAAGAGTTTCTCTGATCCCACAGTTGTTTAAGTACACTGTCCTTCATTGGAACTCACATACTGCTTACGGTCTATGGATAAGGTCTCGGTTTGTTGGCTGTATTTGTATATGGTTCTCTTGTGATTATATATCTGGGACATCTCTTCAGGAGCAGGCAATAGGTTTTCAAATATCTTAACATTGCATAAAATCGCAAAATTTCCCAAGAGCTTCTAGCCACAAGCCATTATTTGGTCTTCTGCAGGACACAGATTTTTAGTTCTATTTTATGGAGAATTTGAGATTCATAGAGATTATGTGATTTACCGAGTTGAGCATGATTTATTCAAGACTAGAACTCATGCATTTTAATTGTTAAACCAGTGCTTCCTCAACAATTCTATGTTACAAATGATATATATTTATATAGATATGTATGTATGTATTCACACAGACCTAGTAAAGCTAAATACACTTACAATGCTGTTGCATAAAATTAGAAATCAAATAGTAATAGTCTTATCTAAAAAGTTCCTGTCATCTGTGGATAATGTGTATCATAACTGTGTAAGTTATTATCCAAACTTTGTCACTTTTAAGAATGAGTTAATAATTTCTGAAGAATAGTAGAGTGAACTGGAACTTTCTTTGACAAAAAAATAACTTCTTTCTCTTTTTTTTGAGATAATCTTATTTTTTATCTTTATTTGCTTATTTATTTATTTGTAAGCAAGCTCCATGCCCAGTGCCAAGCCCAATGTGAGGCTTGATTTTCCAACCCTGAGATCAAGACCTGAGCTGAGATCAAGAGTCAGATGTGTAACCAATTGAGCCACCCAGGCGCCTTGGGAAAAAGTAACTTCTAGTCACCTGGGTAATGGGTGATTGGGGTGTGATAGAGCTTGGAATTTATTAGGAAAGAAGAGACTGGAGTGAAAAGGTACTGCGTATACTCAGAGTCATCAGATTAATTTTTTTCTGAGCACAAAGAGAAGCTTAAATAAAAGGGTAAGAATTAAGAATATTAAAACACAGTATTGATATTAAATACTTCATAGCCAAACAAGAAAATATTAATATTCCTATGAAATGCCTCTCTGACAGCAAAGAACATATGAGCTTCACTTTTACTAAACTACTACTTTTCTATTTTCTTTGCAATAAGAAATTAAAGCATCCAAGATGGCGCAAAATGTAGGGCTTTGAGGGAATGGTGAGGAGAGCACCCTTTGAAGGGGAAGGTTTTCCTTACAAGCCTGATCTTTCTCTTCGCTACTTTATTCACTCCATGCTGTCTGTCACCTATTTTCAACAAAAAACGGTGGTGTGTACCATGTTCCAAATATTATGAAAGTATTGGGGCTTTAAAGGTCACTCAGGCCGCTCACCATCTAAGTGAAGGGGACAATAAATGGACAATAAGGACTGACAAGTGCTATAGGTAGAGTTCACCGTGATATGCTCAGGGAGTATAGAAGATGACTTGAAGAACTGGTACGGAATTGCTAGGGGAAAATAATAATTTTTAACAGCCCTAATAAAGAGTCTGAGTCCATGTTTTTTGATGTGTGACTTCTGACAGTCTTTAAGCCAAACCTCTCTTTCATCCCCTTCTGCCTCACATCTGGGAAAGCTGATAAGAAATCCCAGATGCTCCCTTCTTTGGTACCTGTGGGAGTTTCAAACCATGCAAAGCCTTACCCATGAAAGAGTTCCTTCACCCCAGTCCCTCCACCTAACTACAATAAAAACCCCAACCTCCTTTCTGTGTTCTCCAAGCACTTTCAGACCAACTTGGGAAGCCTGCCTACTATCTCCAGAAAACCACGCCACATGAATAACAAACCCTTTCCATACTTTCTGGGTACGTGTGGCATCATTAGTCTTGACACCTGACCTAGATTTTGGATGGGGGTTCATTTCTGTCTTCACAGTGGCCACAACAGCAGCTTTACCGAGGCATAATTCACATACTCTGAAATTCTCGTTAAGGGTATAATTCATGATTTTTGGTAAATTGACAGAGTTACACAATAATCACCAAAATAAATTTTAGAATGCTTTCATTGCCCAAAATGATTTTTGTACTAGTTTGCCACCAGTCCCTTCTCCCATTTCAGCCCCAGGCAATCACTAATCTGCTGTCTTTTTTTTTTTCTTTTTTTTAAATTTATTTCTAGGAGAGAGAGAGAGATAGACAGTGTGAACAAGGGTGGGTCAGAGAGAGAGGGAGACACAGACTCTGAAACATGCTCCAGGCTCTGAGCTGGCAGTCAGCACAGAGTTCGACGCGGGGCTCGAACCCACGAACCGCGAGATCATGACCTAAGCGAAAGTCCGATGCTTAACCGACTAAGCCACCCAGGCGCCCCTCTAATCTGCTGTCTTTATAGACTTGCTTTTTCTGGACATTCCGTAAGAATGAATCCACATAAATGTACTATCTACATAGATACAGATAGATATAATTCCTTTTTATTTAAAAGATTTAAAATCAATTGTTCTAAAGCAACAGTGCCAGAGAGCTGGCCTAAAAATAGTTTTCATGTGTTTGAGGTATTCCGGTGTATCTCAGTGGAAGAAAAAAATCATTTTTCACCTTTTCCAAAGACAGCGGAAAAATTAGAAAGAGCTATAGCAGTAGTGTATATATTGAATTTAAGACAAGGTCTCCTGACCCTTCTCAAATAATAAATCCAAATATCTAGGTGAATCTCCTTCCCTAAAGATCCTTAAGAATAACGCAGATAGCTGGCTCGATGTTTTAAGTAAATGGCTGGAGCAGTATTGCTTCTAAGTCACTATGTTCCCTTATATCTTATTTTATTACACACAATATAATATAATATTATATCTATTTATTTGGGGAAAGGGGTGAATACAGCGTCCAATCGTTTTTCTTTCTGATTACGCTTTTTTCCCATATAATGAGCAAAGATTATCAGACTATGTATCATATACTTCAACTGGCTTTGACTAACCAGTGGTCTTATTTTGTTCACTGTAAGAGTTAAATAATGGTTTCTAAATTTCTTTGTAGCTGCAAATGTGAAGCCTTCTATACCACAGACACACGACTGTATTGGGTTGTTTTTGTCTTAAAATGATGAAAAGTTCTTCCAGTAATGCTGGGTTAGGAAATTTTGACCAACTTTTCTGCTAAGACCAGTTTAAAAACCTGGACAAAGTAAAAATTACATCTTACTGATGCATGAGAAAGCGAACAAGAAAGTGAGGAACTACAGAGCCAAAATTGAAGAGAATGAACGCCAAGGAAGAAAGCCTTGTCTCCAGAGCTCCTTTTCCCCTAAAGTCATCTACCTATTTCAAAATTAGTGGCAGATAGTCTAAGAAGCTTAACTACATTTTTGACAGACTTACAAGTCTGGAAAAACAAAAACAAAGTCACAAGCCTGTTAAGAAATGAGGCTCGACCCAAAAATCAAAGGTACAGACCGGGAAGGCTTTACGGTACCTATAGCTCGAGCTCATCAGGGAAACACCACTAACAGAGATGAATTAAGCTGCCTCCCCCAAACGTTCGGGAGGTCCTACTTACATAGAGAAAGTTTCATCATCCTGATTGGTTGGAAGGGCCTCGTCCTGATTGGTGGATATTGGCAGGCCACTCAGGCAGCCCATTGGTGCTTTTTGGAGCCAGAGTCCTCTGGTTTAAGTTCAGTTCCTACGTGGGGCCAGTTCTGGCCGCATCCTGGTTCTGCTCTGTAGGAAGAGAGGTTTAACAGTAGCAGTCAAGAGAATGCACCAAAAGTGCACAGTGTCTTTCACCTGGGGCTAGACCCATGGTCCCCAACTGCCTGGGTCCCACCAAGAAAAGCAGATCATTGAAAACAAATATTCCTGACTGCCTGACAAAAAGCAAATGTAAATTCCTTGTAAAGGAAGATGTAATCCTAGGTTACAAATTACCTGCATATTGTATAAAAATACAGTGCACTACGTCCTACTTAAAGCAACCAGGGATGCAAAAGGATGCCAGAAAACTTGATTGAAGGCTGAATATCAAGAGAAACAACAGAAAATAGAAAAAGTCCTAGAGGGCATCCAGATAATGGAGTGTTTAGACAAGGATTTTAAGATATCTACACTTCACGTATTCTAGGTTCAGATTGAGGCTTTAAGCACAACACTGGAAAATATTTGAAAAAACTAAAGAATTGAATGAAAATTCAATTTTAAAAACAATAATATATTTTCTGTAGATAGATTGAAGGAAGAAAGAGACAAAAATGGAAAATATGAGCAAAAATAAACAAATTGAGGTGAGAAAGGAATGTAGTTGGGGTGTAAGACAAAGGGGAAACAGGAAAAGGGCTTATATACACAGAATTGCAGCACTAGGGGAGAAGAGGGGGTGGTAGACGCAATATTACAAGAGACAATCGCTGAGAATTTTCCAAAGCCAGGAAAAATATCAAGCTCAATATTTTCAAAGATGTATAAACTTCAGTAATATAAACATAAAGGAAACCACACCTAAGGCATCATGAAAAAAATGACAGAAACCAAATCATAGAGGAAGATTTAAGTGCAGACAGAGGAGAAAAATGTATCTTCACCAAAGCAGGAATTATGCTGCCAGTTGTCTTCTCTAAATAATTCACAGAAGCTGGAATACAATGGAATTAAACTAACAAGGGGGAAGATAAAAACTTTCAACCTAAAATTCCATAATCAGTGAAAATATCTTTCAGGACTCGAAGTACTAATGAAGACACTGGCTTCATTCAAGTCTTCTTAAAATGGTAAGAACTTTTCACTCAAAGGTGTAAATTAGTGAAAATGATAAAGAACACTTTTTAGGAAGAAAGAAAATGATCCTAGAAAAAGCTCAGGGCTGTGGAAAGGAGTGGGCTCACCATGGAAAGCAGTATAGAGGTTCCTTAAAAAATAAAAAAAGAGAACTACCATATCTCCTACATATATGCACATCTGGGTACGTATCCTATGTGCCCTGCAGTGTTATTCATACCAACCAAGGTGTGGAAACAACTTCAATGACCATTGACAGAGGGATGCGTACAGAAAATGTGACTTAAACCTTCAGTGGAATGCTGTTTAGCCTAAAGAGGAAAAGAAAGGAAGAAGTTCAGCAACATGGATGGACCTTGAGGTGATTATGTTAAGTGGAATAATCCAGACACAGAAAGATAAATACTTCATGACTCTGCTTACGTGAGCTAGCTAAAATAGTCAATTCATAAAACCAAAGACTGCAGTAGTGGTTACTGGGGTCCCGGCGGGGAATGGGGAGAGGGAAATGAGGAGTGATTCATTGATAGACAACATCTCAGTTAAGTAAGATAAATAAGCTCTAGAGGCTGTTGTACAACATGGTATCTATAGTGAAGATAATGTATTTTTTGTACACTTAAAATTTGTTTAGAGGATGGCCTTGCGGTAAGCATCTTGTCACAATAAAATTTTTAAAAAATTAAGGACATAAAATACATGCCCGTAAGTATAAATAAACAGTAGACAAATCATAGGAAATAAATAAGAAGGAATGAAGGCAACAGAAAGAATAAATATGCACATAATTCTAGATTAATATTGGCTGTATAAGACCCTAAAGTAATGTCTTACAGGATTTTTAAAAATATTTAAAATTAAAATACATAATAACAATGTTATACAAGAATGGAGGTGGGATAAACGGAATTAAAATGTTCCTAGGATTTTGCATCGTTGGAAAGAGTCAAAAAGTAAAGATTTATTTTAGGCATCTCTAAGGCAAGGAAGCATTTTGTAATCTCCAGGAAATAATATGTTAACTCAGAAATGTGCTAAGTGTATTTCAGTAAAAATGTTTCTCTTCATCTACTCGCCTTGTGCCTATTTTAAGTTTTGATATGTTTCTTCATGTGTTTATGTTACATGTGAAGAATGGAAAAAAAATGACCTTTCAAGAAAAACTAAAAATCATGCGAAAGCTCACATTCAACTTTGTATGCATCTGTTAGGAAAAGCAAGTCACCTGAAGGTGACTTTAAAGTGAAAGAAAACACCTTGGTTTAAGGTTGGAAGCTTTGGAAAAAGCACAGCCATTTTTAATCCGTGGTTGGCCAAAAAGTCTAAGGCATCAATCCAATTACTGTGTTCCTAAAGTAGCACATATGAACAGCGCTGTTAACAGGCCAACTTGCTCGAAGGGTTGTGAATCATTTCCCAAGTTTGAGTATTATCACTCACCTTGGAGGAAAGGCAGGTACAGAAGAGATCATTGGAAAAGAAAGGGAGCAGGTGAGTTGGCCTAGTTTAAACCAGTTCTGTGACCCCGCTGGAATTTGAGGTTCTGGAAGGTGAGAATCAGTATCTACCTACATTTTCCATACCCGAAAAGAGCTAGCTGTTGCGTTGAGGGGGCGATGCTGTCAGGTCTGAGACTCAGACAGGAGGGTTAGAACCTTCATCTGCTACTTACTAGCTGTGTGACCTTGGGTGATTCCTTTTGTGACGCTAACAGCTTTCTGTTCTGTAATATAAACAAAGCAATTTAACCTTAAGCAACTGAGGTGTAAGAGCTAGGAAAATGTTTCTGAAAGTGTTTTGCTAAGAGAAAAGCATAGACAAGTATAAGATGTCATTTGCATTTCAAAATATCAATCACGCAGTCGAGGTAAGTAGCATTTATCGATGGTTACGAAGCAATGGGCAGATTTCTAGTTAAGTATGAAAACCAAACGAAAGCTCTGTACATTTGGGTTAAAAGGAGGTGTTTAACCAGTTACAAGAAAGGGAAATTCAGATTTACACAGTGAATAGGATGTAGTAAGAATTTTCATTTTGTCACTGATAATATGGAAACTGCTTGTCAAGTTCTAAACGTACTTTCCTGTCATTAAGTAGACTTTTAGATTTGGTGTCCTTTGTAACCCCGTTTCTTGTAATAGGTACACAGAGTACACAGAACCACAATGTTATTAGCACGATCATATTGTATCTCATCTGTTAAATAGCTTAATCTGGAACTTTCTTTATAAGCAAAACATGTATTATTCCAGGAAAAAGAAATTAAATAATGTGCATTTGGATGATTTGGGGCTTCATGTTTAAAAGTCATCACTATGTTATTTTGAGATGATGGATAATAAACGTTTCCTCCCCAATTCTAAATAAACAAAGGGAATGTTCTGTTGGGCAGTGTTAATTGTGGGTCCTCTGGGAAAATGTAGAGGTGGAGAGTTGTGAGCTAGTGATGATGGAGGGGTTTCCAAAAGACCCTTCATTTCAGTCTCCGGAGTTGTATGTAGAGAAGTGAGAAAATATAGAGGCGCCTCGGTGGCTCAGTCGGGTAAGTGTCCGACTTCGGCCCAGGTCATGATCTCGCCATTCATGGGTTTGCACTCCACACCGGGCTCTGTGCTGACAGCTCAGAGCCTGGAGCCTGCTTCTGATTCTGTGTCTGCCCCTGCCCCAGTAACGCTCTGTCTGTCTGTCTCTCTCTCTCTCTTTCTCTCTCTCTCAAAAGTGACTAAACATTAAGAAAAAAAAATTTAAGTGAGAAAATATAACAGTTCCTGATGTTCATATCTAATGTGATTTTATTTAGAGAAGCAGATTTTGTTAGCTGGGAATAAGGGGAAAGACCAGGATGACAGGAATGCCCGACAACTTCACTGACTATTGTTACAGTTCAGAATGTCAATAATTCTAATGCCAGCGCCCATAAAAATAATGTAGCAATTATTATTGAGAAATGTATAGACTTGATGGGGTATTTTTCTCATTAATGCCACAGAGAAATTTACATTAAGTTGAACAGTTTGTGATACCAAGTTATATCCTTAGATCATAATAATATATTGATATTCATTAAGTAAATAGCCTAATTATATTTTCTGGATAGAAATTTCAAGCGCTACATGAGACCCACAGAACATAGAAAGTTTATGAACTAGGAAGATCAATAATATTGACAATAACCAAGAAATAACCACTACAGGGTCGCCTGAGTGGCTCAGTCTGTTGGCTCGGGTCATAATCTCATGGTTCGTTAGTTTGAGCCCCATGTTGGGCTCTCTGCTTCAGATGCTCTGTCCCCCTCTCTTCCCTTGCTCTTGCTCTTTCACTCAAAAATGAATAAACATTTCTTTTAAAAAGTAACCACTACAGCTTCTTAGGACATCTAAAATATTGCTAAGCTTATAAAAAATGACACTCTCAGCTTGAATACTTCTCACTCTCCATGCAGGTTCCCCCTGACTCAACCCTTGCTTCTTTTCCCCATAATTTCTCCTTCTCCATCTCCCCTTCCACGGAGCATTTGCACCTGCTCTCCCTTCAGCCGTTCCCCCAAATCCTACCCGTCCTCCTCCCACTGCTTTTTAGGACAAAACATTTATATTCTGAATCCGATAAGTGTGATGGTCAGTGGATATCACAGAACTCTCTGGATCTCTTACAAATTCTTACCCTCTGATTAACTCACCTAATTAATGCCAACATTTCATTTTGCTTTGTGTAGACCCAGCTACAGGAAACTTAACAAAAACTTTTGTTTAAATCTTCCCTCCATCCCTTTTTCCGTCTTTTCTTCCTTATTTCTTCCCACTCTCCCTTCTTGTCTGCCTGGTCTGAAATTTGATGGAGTGATACTTCAGCGTCTGCTAGCTCTCATTCTTGGCCCTTCCCAAAAGGTCTCTTTTTTTGTTTTACTCCCTCCTGGGGCTCTGGGTGAGTATTAAAAGTCCCGAAAGTGTCTTCAAAGGAGAACATAGAGTTCTAACAGTCAGCAGATACTTCTAGTAACATAGCTGTTTATCTTCATGGAAAGTGGAGGGCTGACTTCCATCATATGTATTCACCTCAACGTGCCAGATAGGGGGTGTGAGCCAGAGAGAGGGTAATGACACCCCAGGCTTTCAAAATTCTGTAAAGTCTTTTAACCTTTCCTGAATGGGTCCAACTTGAAAAGTGTAACAAGAGAGGGTATACACCAAAGTCTCTAAAGTATAGAAAGACACATGCAATCACTCAGACTCCTGGAGGTTTCTTTCAAGTGGATTTACTACAATAAGACAAAATATCTAACAGTATCCACACATAATTCGTTAATATTTTTCAAAAAAGTTGCCTTAAAAATACTGTCTGAAATGATGTGGAAGACATAGATCTGGGGGCACCTGGGCGGCTTAGTCGGTTAAGTGTCCGACTTTCGGTTAGGTCATGATCTCGCAGTTGGTGGGTTTGAGCCCCGTGTTGGGCTCTGTGCTGACAGCCAGCTCAGAGCCTGGAGCCTGTTTCAGAGTCTGTGACTCCCTCTCTCTCTGACCCTCCCCCTGTTCATGCTCTCTCTCTCTCTCTCTCCTAGAAATAAATAAAACATTTTAAAAAAATTTAAAAAAAGACAGATCTGGCTAAGCTAATTAGGTCACTTAATGCATTTGGTTGCAGAAAAAAACATTTTTTAATTTTCTGATTTCTGGATTTTTTTGTTTTTATTTTGTGAGAAAAAAGAGAAAATCTGGTTGTATTACTCAAATCCTCAAGAAAATGGAAGTAAGATCAGCTATTTCTGGAACAGAGAAAATAGAATTACCACCACAGCCAGTAAGGTATTCTAGCCAGCCCCCTCTAGATGTTCCCTTATGGTACATATGCAAATCAGTTAACTTGATGGGGCTCAGTTTCAACATTTTTAAGAGAAGGAAAGAAGAGAGGAAAGAGGGATTGAAAAATGAATGCAAGGAGAAAGTGAGAAAGAGAAATTGTGTTAATGCATGGGTTAGTAAACAATTTGAAAAAGGGAATGTATACAGTGCTCTTGTTCACACCTAAGTGATCAAGTTTTAGTTGTTATATTATTGATAAAAATTTTAATAGACCGCACAAAGCACTCAATTTACCTTTATAGCTCTTAGTGTATTTTGTTTGAGTAAAAGATATTGGGGGATAGTCCACGGATAAGAAAGCCAGAACATTGCAGTATCAGTACCAAGGACTTCTAAGAGGAGGTGATAGTTCATTATAATTGACTCTAAGAGAGTAGAACTGAGGATGGAGAAAGCCGTTTACCCAGAAAGGACAAATTGATACTGGAATATTGCTTCAGAACTACCCTCCATAACTGCTCCCTGATTTATGTGCATTGGTGAATATGTTACTTCTGTTGTATAGATTCGTGGTGGAGGAATTCTTATCTATGTTTTTTCATTTGTAGGCGAACTGTATCCTACTCTCTTAGTCTAATTCATGTCTAACAGCTTTCTCATGACCAGACTAAAGCAAAGCTAATTTTAGCTGAAAAAGGATGATAGCCATTTATGGGTTGGCCAGGGGAAAGAGATTGAAAATGACTTCAGGAAGACTGAATGTATCTCCCAACATTTTTTTAACATGAGGAGCAGATCTACTACCTAGGTGGTAGTCTGCAAAGAAAAAAAAGAACCTCTTTTTCCAGATCTCTGAATTAAGGGATTTACTTAATGGTACAATTTAATGCATAGCTAAAGGTGTCCAAATTTATCTAACAAGTAAAATATCCCCATAGTACTTTCAGTATAAAAGGAAGAAAGTTGGAGCTGGGTTCCAAATCCAGCTCTTTGGTTTAACGACTCAACTACCTATTTCCTTCATCTGTAAAATTACAAAGATAATACCTTCTTCATAGAAATGTGTCAGTGATTAAACTACTGGAATGGCATCATATATATGGGCTATTAGTCATACAATTACATTACATATAGTAATTCCATTTTGTTTTCTGATACTCAAGCTATTTATTGGATTCTCATTAACCCTCATTTTTGTTAATACCCTCAAACAGATAGCTATGTATCCTAATGGAGTCTCACTAATAGGATGAACTCTGTGAAAATATTTCCTCTTAATCTCCAAGCAAATGACTCTATGTAATGCCAGATTTTGTTCTTAGTGAAAACTATTATCCCAAAGATCTAGTTTATGTTCTACAGCTCACAAAAGAAGACTCTCGGACACATAAAAGTTCCCCAAATTTCTCTTTCTTGGTCCCCTACATAGTGTAATAGACAGGACTGGAATAAATGTTTGCTGTTATTTGTTAGTCTTTGTCTCCCCATCTGGGTCGGAGGTCCAGTTAAGCCCCAGGGTGTGGCTCCTGGTGGCTCAACCAAGTCCAAGCCACTCCATCAAGACCAAGGTTGAAGTCAGGAAAGTAAGCTTTGGAGGGGGTCTCACTTTCCATTTTGCTACTAGTTTTTTTCCATTCTGGCTTTACCCTCTTCTTAGGCTCAAGCTTGGTGGTGATTAATCACCCATTCATTGTCCCAGGCTTGTCATCACAGTGGGGAGCGACGTGGAAAAGTAGCCTGAAAAAGAGTGAGGCAGATTCTGATTCCACATGTGCTGTATCAATGTAAGTGATATTATGCTTAAGCAAACCCCTTGTTTGGGTTTCTCTAGTCAGAGAGAAAAACTAGATTCATTTGTGTTGTTGATGTTTTATTGCATTCTTGACATGATATGATGCCTTGCTCTGTTAAACATTTACATCATTTGCATTTAAGCTGAAACTTTGAAAGCCTGTCTAGCTAACTGGTTCTAATGAGGAAAGGATGTAGTAATCTCCTAGATGCCTATGGTTATTCTCCTTAATTTATCAGATGTCAGAATAGTATTGTTTTTCTAGACTGAAGGCAACCCAGGATTGTATCAGAATTATCAGAGCAGATTTTTAAATCTCTGAGT
Source organism: Proteles cristata cristata (assembly GCA_017311185.1). Classification (NCBI taxonomy): domain Eukaryota; kingdom Metazoa; phylum Chordata; class Mammalia; order Carnivora; family Hyaenidae; genus Proteles; species Proteles cristata. The sequence goes on along the minus strand of JAESUZ010004484.1, from coordinate 23,636 downwards.
TAGGAGCTTAGTAGGTCTTAGGTTGGCTTGGGCAGACAAGTGGTGAGGGGACCTATGTTACTAAAATATGAATCATTCTGGGGCGCCTGGGTGGCTTAGTCGGTTAAGCGTCCGACTTTTGCTTGGGTCATGATCTCGCGGTTCGTGGGTTCAAGCCCCGCGTCGGGCTCTGTGCTGACTGCCAGCTCAGAGCCTGGAGCCTGTTTCAGAGTCTGTCACTCCCTCTCTCTCTGACCTTCCCCTGCTCACGCTGTCTCTCTCTCTCCTAGAAATAAATAAAACATTAAAAAAAACTTTTTTAAAAATAAATAAAATAAAATAAAATATGAATCATTCTGATGCTCACCCAGGGCTCAAAATCTTAATGGCTGGGTTAAGCTGGTTGAGCTTTCACATCTAAAGATTTCTTTCACATCTAAAGAAAACCTTGGTATTTTAGCCTGAGTGTTCTAGAAGGCAGATCCTGAGACAAAGATTTGATGCAAATATTTTCTTGGGAGGCATAAGTCCAGGGCAGTGAAGATGAGACCAAAAGATAAGGAAAGCAAGGTGAGACGGAATGCAGTGTGTCACCACTTTAGAATAAGCCACAGGTCACTAAGTAGGATTGTTAATACCATGCACGGGGGGTTCTACAGAAGGTTTACAGGTAGACACTTTACACCAAAATAACCGACAGGATACAGAAAGGATAAGGAAACTTATTTGTCCAGCTCTCCCCTATCTCTCATTTCCAACTGGCCAAGTTTCATCCCATAAGAAACTAACTCTGTGTCTTCTGGGCTGTGTCAGCTGATCCCTCCCCCACTTCTTCAGAAGCTGATCCTGAGCCCCACAGTGTGGTGTTTTATTAAAATACAATACTGGAAAGGTGATCTAGCATGAAGGAAGGAGCATTCCTAAACTGATGAGGGAAGGAGGAAGAGAGAGAGAGAGAAAGAAATTGAGAAAATCTAAGAAGGCTACAAAGATTTGTGTCCCAATATACCTTCATAGCCTATCCCTTGGGGAAAGTTATCAGCCCTGGCTTAAGAATTTGTCCTAATGAAATGCAAAAGCTGGTTCATTTACAGCACACGCATTAAAATCCATGAGAGATTTCCAGGAAGCCCAACTCAAAAGAAAATGGCAATTTCTTGGAAATTTCAACACATACATTTGGTGTTGGGCATTATTAAGAGAGTTTGAATTGGAAGTTAACCAAGAACAATTTCAAGGTCTAAGGTGTCTGCCACAGAGGCAAGAAAAAATTCAGAGAAGTGCTACATTCAAAATAGGGCTGTTCAGGTTCATTTAACTTGTTCATGTACAACGTGAAAGCTGTGTTTGAAATTTGTGCACACATTTATATTGATAGACAGCCGACTTGTACAACACAAGGGTTAGATTAAAAATCAGCATATAACTTTCGACTTCCCCGAAACTTAACTATGAATAGCCTACTTACTGTTGACTAGAAGCCTTACCAATAACCTAAACAGCCAATTAACACATATTTTGTATGCTTTACATATTATACTGTATTAGTGCAATAATGTAAGCTAGCAGAAAGAAAATGTTATTAACAAAATCATTAGTACAGTACACTTATACTACTGTACTGTATAATTGAAAAAATAATCCACATGTAAGTGGACCTGCACAGTTTAAATCCATGTTATTTAAGGATTGTCTAGCCCTGGGTCATGGATACAACTGGATCTGCACAATGGACTTATAAACTTCCTATCTCCTACTCTTTTATCTTAAAGAGAAATATTTGACCTTCTGTCTTTCACTTTAGGGTAAGCACATTTATTTCATTTGTGCATAATTTTAACCCCTGTGCTCTTATGATGAGGTCCAATCATCACAGAGGTGAGTCAGCCCTTTCTTCAATGACCCACGAATATTTTATACTTTTTTCTCCCTTCCCTGCTCCCCCATTCAAAAAGAATGGATGGCTTCAGAATGTGAGTGTCCTGACACTAATAAAATCTTCTACCTTGGCATTGCATGGTGATAGAATTTTATGAATGAGATGTCTATGCTACCACAAGTATGATAGACCACATACACTGTGCAGGCAATTCAACATCTCCCACAAATTATGTTTTCTCTGGGACACATGGGTGGCTCAATCAGTTGAGTGTCCAACTTCGACTCAGGTCAAGATCTCATGGTTCTGGAGTTCGAGCCCTGATCAGGCTCTGTGTGACAGCTGAGAGCCTGGAGCCTGCTTTGGATTCTGTGTCTCCCTCTCTCTGTCCCTCCCTTGCTCGTGCTCTGTCTCTGTCTCTCTCTTTCTCTCTCTCTCTCTCTCAAATATAAACATTAAAAAAACTATGTTTTCGCCATCTTACCTGAATATGCAGCTCATTGCTAGCCATTCTCAAATTATACAGGGAGGAAAAATGATAGCTAAATCTTTGTGACCATCAGAAATATGATTCAAAGTAGGTATCAGAAAATTGTGTTATAATGGCATGAAGATTGGGTAAAATCACATCAAAAGTAGTCCATGATTTGCAAAAGAATGAGGCATAAAAGAAGAGAATTCCTCTTCACCCCCTTTGAATATCTGTTTATTTTGTCATTAACAGAGGGCTAAGGTGTCATCCTGAATTCTTGCCCTGAGACTTAAGAATCTTAATCTCATACTAGACTCATTGATTTAAATGTATATTCATTTATTTTGAGAGAGAGAGAGAATATAAGCAGAAAAGGGGCAGAGAAAGAGGGAGAGAGAGAATCCCAAAAAGTCTCCACACTCAGCACAGAGGCTTGATCCCATGACCTAAGCCAATATCAAGAGTCAGACCCTTAGCCAACTGAGCCACCCAGGCACCCCCGGACTCATTTTTGTATACATTGTTCATCCTTTACTCCATTTAGCTATACATCCTATACTCCATTTAGCTGTCAGATTGAGCCTTTTAAAAGGATACATCAGATCTTGATGGCCATATGTCTCACCAATCTAGTGACGCATTACATTTAGGATAAATCCAAAGTGGAAGGTTTACAAGGCCATGTATAGCCTGGACTGTGGCTATCTCATGGATAGGAACCTGTAGCTGCCTCCTTCCCACTCTGCTTCTGGCCTCTAGGGTGAGGAATAGAAGACTTTAACTATGGATATTGGTAGAATCAGATGGCTCTGAGACTTATTTTGGATGCGAAATAGACAGGACCTGTGGATACATTAAGTGTGAGGGTTGAAGTAAATGAGGAATAAAGAATTAGTTTAGGTCATAATGGACACTCTGTGAGTACTGACAAACGTTACTAATAACTGGATAAACTTAGCCCAGGGACATGTGACAGTGATGATCTGGCTTTAGTTTGCACATCAGGTGCCAAGATTAGGATCAGAATTCAGTGCTCTGATCTTCCCTGTGAGTCAGCAGCTCTCCAGGTTTTATGGATTCAGGACTGCCTATCTGCGGAAACGCTGCCACTATACAAGCGCATGATTTATTTAGCACCTTCAGTGCTTCTTGACATTGCTTACAGGGCCGTGGACAAAGCCATCTCAGAGTATTCATTTAAAATTGCACACTAACTTCCTCTCCTGGAGGTAAGACCTGGGAATCTTCACTATAAGAAACTTCTGCAATCCTCAGAAATTCTAAGCTTGAAAATCACTGCCTTAATAGATTCCTCTGGAATTATGTCCTTTGTTGGGTCTCGTAAAAATTGAGCTTGAATTGCCTTTCCTCCACCTGTTTAACAAAGAAACATCTCTCAGATGCCGAAGATAACACACATTTAACTGCAGCCTGCAGGAAGTGAATGAAATCGAATTCTCCTGTGGGAAATGGGTCATTTTTCAGACCCGGTGCGAAGTGTGTGCTTCGGCACCCAGAAGCCTTTCTAGAAGACTATTCCGCCCCAGACAGCTGGCGTATTCATAAGCTGCTGCTTCTGGGGGATAAACGAGGCTCCCAGAGATTGTGTGGCAGGCCACCTCCCTGTCGCCTCTGGAAACGTGAATACCATCTTACCAGCTATCATTTGTTCTGTCTTTTGGCCAGGCTCTCACAGAGGCACAGTGCAAAGCCAGATCCTGTAGAGGGTTAAGATAAGGCAAAAAAAAAAAAAAAGAAAGAAAGCAAACATTTCTATCACCTCTGGTCATTTTCCTTTTCCAGATTGCACGAAGGCCAGAAAATATTTCCAGGGTTTCTTTTTCAGCATTTTCAAAGCAAACGCACCGAGAATACTGCGCTAATCTCCCAACATGAAATACAAGACAAACCTGGAGCTGCTTTAAAGTCCGGAGTGCAGGAGGACTCTGGCCCCTGCGTGCTCAGTCCCCACCCAGGGAATTTGCAACATTCACAAATTTGAATTCAACTGACCACATTCACTTGAAAAGGGACGGGATTGCTAAGCCGCAGTGATGGGAGTGACATTGAATACAAGATTGTGTAGCACTTTAAAGAACTTTCTTTTTATTACCAGCTCCATAATCACATTAACTTAGACTGAAAATTTGAACTAATTCTTTCCCTAGAGGCCCGAGCTGTAATAATTGTAGAAATCTGTGAAAAAGGATAAATACAATTCAATAATTATATTGATAAATAAAATGAAAATCAACTAATTGTGTCATTCACTCAGATGTTCACTTCGGCTGTTGCTGGCTTCATGCTTCGCTGCCTGCTAAACTTTTCTGTCACACTTCAATAAATTTAATTGTGCAGAATAAATGAGCTAATTTTTGAAGTCACAGGCTCTGTTTGCAAGATAAGGGTGGTGATTTATTGACCTCTCCTAGCTCCGTAGGAGCGTCCCTCTCCTTTTCTACTGACAACTTGGCATCAGCCCGTTTTCTTGGCGGTTCATTCCCCCCTCCCCACTCCCATCCCTTGTTGAGCCCTATGGTAGCCTCGCCTCTCATCTTCTTCTGGAAATCACTGAGTGCATTTAACAGTCTGGCAGGCCCCACTTCCTTTTGGCTGCAGAAGAAAATTCTGTGGTTTCTGTAGCTGTTCTTTATAGGATGATTATTTTTCCATTTCTGCAGGGACCTGAACCCATCATTCCGTTTGTCCCACCGGAGCCTCAAGTTGTGAACTTATACCTTTCAGTGCCCCCAGGTGCAACCCAGTGAGTCTGTAGGTGTGACATTGATCATGGAAACAACAGTTTTCTTTCTTGGGCTTGAAAGAGCTTCTTGTGACAGTGGTGTCACATTGGATCAAAGCACCCGATAAAACACAATTATTTTTTAAACGAGGCCACTTCCTGCATGTTGGGTTGAGATATGATAACCTAAGATATAACCACTCAAAATTCCAGGAAGGTTTTGAATAAGCAAAATAGAAGGTGTAATGTAGAGAATATGCCTTAAACCAAATGCCTTAGGGGGTAAAGTAGATTTTTCATACGTTTTTTCCATCATTATGTCCAGATTATTTTAACAACTGATTATTTCCCAATGCACTGCCAAAAAAACTTGTGTTACTTATGATTTCTTACCATGTCTAACTTCTAGTACAATGCCTGGAATTTGTAGGTGTTCAGTAAAATAACTGTGGAATTAACACATCCACTGATTATACGTGAATCACACTAGTATAAAGATATCATATTAAAAGCAATACATGCATATATATTTCTAACTGTTATGGGACAATTTGGAAAATATGCGATTTGATATCAAATTATAGCATATTGAGCTTTACTAAGTAGAAGGATCGAACCAGAGTCGTAAGAGTAGAAAAATAACTGTTTTTAAATTTTTAAAAAATGTTTATTTGTTTATTTTGAGAGAGTGAGCAAGTGAGCAGCTGAGGTGCAGAGAGAGAATCCCAAGCAGGCTTCACGCTGTCAGCACAGAGCCTTATGTGAGGCTCGAACCCACGAACCATGAGATCATGACTTGAGCCGAGACCAACAGTTGGAGGCTTAACCAACTGAGCCACCCAGGTGCCCTAGCTCTTTTTAATAAAGCAAGTCCTCTCAGTCATCACTAGGCATCTAAATGTAGCTCACAGAGAAAATATGGCCTGAGCTATATAGTAAGCCATTTATATATGGGAAAAGTCCCAGAGGTAGATCTCCCTGAGGAGTCTGTCAACCATCAGCTCAGGGTGGCCTCCGTTGTCTGCCTCTCCTGGCATCAGGAAAGGTGATGGGACAGACTATCAATACCAAGAATTTGGGTCCCTAGAACTATGACTTCAATCCCATCATCAGGGAAACTCACAAAAGTACAGCCTCGCAAAAGTGTTGGTAAAATAGGGGATATGTATATGTGTGTTTGTGTGTGTGTAGGTGTGTGTAAATTAGCTTACTCTCTTGAACATGAAGAAGACAAATATATATATATATTTATATATATATAACTTTTTCTTTACCCTTTTATTTTCCATCTCTTTGATGGAAGTCTGAGAACTTGGCTTGGGGAAGTGAAGAGCTGGCTATGGTGCTCTTAATGTAGACTCACTGTGATGGCTTTGTCCCGATGCACAGCAGAACCTCCAGGAAAGAGTCTCCAGGTGTTTGCCTGCAGGAAGTCATAAAGTCAATGCAAATCAGGGCAAATTCCCCACAGGCAGAAAAGAGTGTTAGAACACCGGAGCTCTGGCTGTCATTGTTCCCAGCTTTGCTGCAGGAACAATCACTTATTGATAATGGCACTCTTTAAAATAACCGTTGAGTAGGGAGTGAATTGGAATTGCTTGGTGCATCAGCAAAGGACAGAGGGAAGTTCCCATGAGTATTGACCATGCTGGATTCTCCCCACACGAAAATATCCAAAATATCCACCTTTCACTAGAACTGGAAGAATGACTGGGTCTTTTTCTACCCTGCTTTTCTCTTTCCTGCCAAAGTGTTTATTGAATCCCTAACTAAAACCACTTGTGCTCTTGAACTTTCCTCTTGGAAAAAAAAAGAAAGAAAGAAAGGAGCGATTATTGTTTCTTTCTCAGAGGGACACAAAGAGGGATTACCACAGGAAATCCAGAGAGGCTTTAGAAGACGAGTTTGCGTTGAGATGGAAGCCGGAAGCCCACTAGGCCAACTGCCTCCACGAGACCTGGCACTGGGGCAGGCCTGAGACATTGAATGCCCCCGAGCCTCTATGTGAACAGGAGAATTCGGTGCTTTATCTTCGAGGCCCTCCATCGCTCTGCCCTGAGTGCCTGGGAAACTCTGCGAGTCGTCGCCTGTGGCGGTGACACTGATTTGTATCTGGGTCTGAACTTCAATGAGAACGTGAATTGAACTCATTACTCGAGGAAGGAATCACTGCCAGATGTAACAGGATGGGATTGCAGCAGGGTGTAAGGTTTTATGGGGCTGCAGTGAAATACCTCATAGAAAGGTTTCCAGTTCATAAAACACTTTCAAAACATGCTCAGGCCTTTTAAGTGGAGGGGACATTATCATTTCTATCTATAGAGTTTCTCTGCAAATGGAACTCAAATATCTTTTGGGTTGACTACATACACAGAGAACAGAAGAAAAGATGTGGAAGAAACTTGGACTAGAGATTGTCTCACTGGAAAGGTTTCCATCTGGTGGAATTATGTGAGAACAAATGACATCAGAAACTAGCACATCGGGACACTTCTGTCAGTTCCATATGGCCCAGCTTGCTTTTACAGGTATTTAATTAATTCAGCAAATATTTACCGAGTCCCTATCATGTGTGGAGTACTATCCTAGGCACTGGGGGTACAGTGGTCAATGAAGCAAGTCTACTCCCATGGCACATGTATTCCACAAGGAGAAAGAAATAACAAAAAATTGATCAGAAAATATATTGTGAAATGTCAGGTAGCAATCACCGCTCTGGAGAAAAGTAAAGCAGGAGAAAATGGGACAGAGGGTGTGGGGTGACATTTTAGACATTTTGCAAAATCCACTCTGAGGTGGTGACATTTGAGCTGAAGCTTAAATGAAGTGACCTATATGTTGAATCCAGAAAACCATTTTTTCTGTAATTTTGAAAGGGGGCAGGCAGGAATAAACTACTAAAAAGGTCAGGAAGTTATTTTCGGTTCAAAGATGCTCAGTTTAAATTGCCGTAAGGCATGGCTCCCTTGTCTCCCACCATGTGGCACTTGTAGTGGCCATTTGGATAGAGCTCTGAACACTTTCTTGGAGATTTTCTGATGCATGTGGCATAGTAACCAGTGTGCATTTTCCTGTCTTTCTGGCTTGACCTCTTTTTACTTGCTAGCAAGAAGCATAAGCTAAATAATTTTATACCTTTCAGTCCAGGCAGAAAATTATAAAGGAGAGGAGGTAGAAGTCAGAAAAACAAGATACCAGAAAAAAAAAAAAAGGCCGAATCCAAGTGAGTTCATGGTTTTGTTTTCTGTCTTTCTGTAGCTTTCTCACTGACCCTTACAAAGTAAGTTTCTCTGCAAACTGCATTTCCCATTAGCAGGCGCTATACGATTTATAAAAATGTCTTTCCCTCCTGCAAGGTGCAAAGTCCACAATAGCAGATTTGAAAACTTTCCCATACTTCAGAGAGCAATGTGGGTTTTAACTTGGCCAGCACCACATACAAACCAAGAACCTTTCACCCGCATGGAATGAAATGGAGTATGATAATGTTTATCAAACCTATGCTACACATGGCTTCTTTAGTTATAGAATGTGAAAAACGCCTATTTATTTTAAAAGAGAGTACCGTGCTGATTTTTGACTTTTACTCTAAAATTGCTAACTGCTTTCAATCACTAGATCACGTTATATGTTTAAAAGATTTCTGGGTCCTGGAAGTATTTATTTCCTAAACTAATGCTCATTCTGATTTCGAAGGAGAAAATTAGGAGGAAGTAGAACGTGCATATGCCTGTGTTGTGTATTAATGTAATTTTAGTGGCTGGTGCACACTACAGCCTGAGGGAAGTTCTAGGATTAGAGTATTTAGAAAGCATGTAGTCTGAACGTCAAGCTTAAGAATATGGTATTTAAGGGGCGCCTGGGTGGCTTAGTCGGTTAAGCGTCCAACTTTTGCTTGGGTCATGATCTCGCGGTTCGTGGGTTCGAGCCCCGCGTCGGGCTCTGTGCTGACTGCCAGCTCAGAGCCTGGAGCCTGTTTCAGCCTGTGACTCCCTCTCTCTCTGACCCTCCCCTGCTCACGCTATCTCTCTCTCTGTCTCCTAGAAATAAATAAAACATTAAAAAAAATTAAAATTAAAAAAAAAAAGAATATGGTATTTAAGTAATGGTTTCTGTCCAGGTACTCTTCTGCTTGTGATAAGCCCCGCAGGCTGGCTCACTCACCAAGATCCTCAGTTTCAGGTGAGGAAACTCAGCTTGGAGGTACCAAGCCAGATGATAAATAGCTAAATGGGAGCCAGACTAATAAGAGCACCACTTACAGTGTCAGACATACTTGCGTTTTAGTCTTGATTCTTGCAGGTCCAAATGTTTAGTCCTGGGCACGTTTCTCAAATTCCCTCAACCTCTGTTTCATCTTCTGTAAAATTGGGTTACAAACAGGAAGTGCTTAGCCAAATAGGTAACACTCCATGTAGGTTTTCACAAATCCTTTGCGAGTATTTTGTAATAAATATTAAACAACTTTCACGACTTACCGAATTTACTTGTTGAATAGTCACCATGGTCTCCAGTTGTGATCAAAGGTGTTGTCAGTGGTGTCAAATAGAAGCTCGTAGACAATAGCCACGACTATCGCTATGGAGACACCTCACTGTTCTCTGCCCTGAGACTGTCCTTAGGGCTTTCTGTTAACCTGGACTCATCTTTAGTATCTGACTGAGATCTTATTTTGTGTTACTCAACAAAATAATATTAACCAAATGTATACCTTTCAGAATCAGAAAGAAAGTAACTAGGGAGTGGAATAGAATGATAGCATTTCCAAATTCAATTTAATTCACACGAATTTTGCTTTATTATTTTTTAAACATTTTTAAATTTTATATATAGAGACTGCACATGAGTAGAGAAGAGGAGCAGAGGGAGAGAGAGAGCATCCCAATCAGGCTCCATGCTATCAACACAGAGCCCTACCCAGGGTTCAATCCTATGACCCTGGGATCATGATCTGAGATGAAATCAAAAGTTGGATGCTCAACTGACTGAGCAACCTGGGTGCCCTAAATATTGCTTTTTAAATTTAAAAACTACAGGGTTGCCTGGCTGCCTCAGTCAGGTCGGCATCTGACTCTTGATTTCAGCTCAGATCATGATCTTGCAGGTCATGGGATTGAGTCCCAAGTCGGGCTCTGCGTTGACAGTGTGGAGCCTGCTTGGGATTCTCTCTCTCCCTTTCTCTTTGCCCCTGCACACTCCCTGCTTGTGCTATCAATAGATAGATGATAGATAGATGATTGATAGATAGATAGATAAAATTTTAAAAGTATAAACTATAAACTCTGGCTTAGCTAATAGGACAGTGGTTAAAGCAAACAATGATTACTTGTTTTCTGACATCAGAGTGAGTTGCACTGGTCTGAAAGGAGGGTGAGATGAAACCCCAGATTCTAGATGGGTCAAGCTCTAGAGAGAGGGATAATAGTAACTTTGAGGAAATGGAGGTGAGTGAACTTGATTCTACTCTGAAAATTCTGAGTCGCTCTGCATGGCTGTGCACCTACATATCTCACAGAAACAAGATGCCTGAAATCTGAGTAAAATGTATGTGTATAAAGTATAAGTGCTATTTACTTAAAGAGAAGAATTCTAGCATCAAGGGTAGGAATGTTGGCTTGTGCTGAGAAGATGAAAAAGCAGAGATAAAAATAAGCAAATTGTAATCTTTTGTATAATCTTTTTTAATTTGAGAAAGCATGATCTTTTAAATTCTAATACATTAATAATAATTTCCTTTTTTCTCAATGGACTCATACAGGGGACATCTATTTCTGTCTCTAAGTAAAGGTCTATAATTATTTCAGACCAACACAATGATTTATGGAGTGCCTACTGTGTGGCATAGACTCTGAGAGTCACTTCACCTCCACTATTCAATTTAATCCTTTTGCCAACTCAAGAACATGGTATTATTATCCTTGTTTTGTAGATAGAAAAAATAAAAGGGGCCCAAAATGCTTAAGAATGGCAGACAAGATCATGTAAGTAGTATGACAAAAACCTTGCATATAAAACCAGCCTTTTGATGTGAAGGTCAACGTTCAATATATGTCCTTCTATGTAAGAATTGTTAGAAATAATGTAATTATCATGTATGAAGCTTTTTCCATTGCTATTTTAAAATACTGCTGCCAAAGCTCAGATGTGATTAGTGACTTACATCTTTAAGCTTTATTTGGTTCATCTTTAAAGGTTTCATTCTCAGTAAATTTTTGTTCAATAAATATTAGAAAAGTAATTGCTTAATAAATTATTTCTTGAACATCTATGACTATCTATCCAGTGCCATAAGATCCCAAACGCGGGTCCCTATGAAACCTAGCTGAGAGGGTATGAGCTGAGGATTTGCCCCCTAGCAGAGTCACCCCACTCCCCACATCCGCTCAACCCCCTAGTTGTCCATCAGTTCTCTTTTTTAAGGACAAATATTAAAGTTTATTTATTTTTGAGGTGGGGAGGGGCAGAGAGAGAATCTCAAGTAAGCTCTGTGCTGATGTGGGGCTCAGTCCCACGAACTGTGAGACCATGACCTGAGCCAAAACCAAGAGTGGCACGCTCAACTGACTAAGGCACGCAGGTGCCCCCAACCACCAATTCTCAAGACAGAACTGACATAATTTGCAAGGTCTGGTGCAAAATGATAATGTGGGGTGCTTTTTTTGTCCAAAAGGTATCAAGAATTTCAAAACAGCAAGAGTAGAGGATTAAACCAAGCCCAGAGGCACTCTGGGTTTGGGGCTCTGTGGACTGAACAGACTGTATATCCGGGAAACCACTTGGGTCTAAAGAGATGGGCGCTTGCCTTTGTACATTTTCCCTCAGAAGAATAAAGACTTTTCCATGCACAGCCTTTGAGATCAATGCGGTAGTGCTTCTATAAACATCTTGCTGAAGAAATTACTTTGTTTGGATGATAGGTACCCCCTTACTTCCTCTCCTGGTCTCAGATATGTGCCATTTCTCTCCTGTAGTTTCTGCAACTTAGCGGGAGGGATGGTATCCTTGGATCATCTCTGTTAGGTCTAGAAGGGCAAGAGCCATGCCTGTCTTATTCGCTGTCATATCCCCAGCACCTCGCCCTTGCCCGTCACTTAATAGGTGCTCAGTAAATTCTTGTTGGGTGACTGAAACATCAAATGGGTGAAAAGATACCAGAGGGGAAGTAGTGACATTTAAAATTATTACAGCACTGAACAAACGGTAAGATTATTTCTGTTCTCAAAACTCTGCAGGAGAGCAACTAAAAAATTTTAAGTTACTTTATTGTAAACCAATGATCATGATACTATCTCCACATCCACACATCTTACTTGTTTGCTCGGTTTTGTGTTTATTTTCCCATAAGGAATGGCTTCAGCAAGAGTTAAACTCAGTGAAGAAAGTAAGAGGACTGCAAAGCTTCCCTTGCTGTTCTGCCAACTGGAATGTTCCATGTGCTGCTTTTAGTGAACAGGGTAAGCCTTGAAGCTAAAATCAGATCAGTGAAGGTTTGTATCCATGGATGTATTCACACACACACACACACACACACACACACACACACACACAGAGAGAGAGAGAGAGAGAGAGAGAGGCTCTCATTAGGAAATTAATTGAAAAATAAATGAAATAGGGGTTCAATTTGGATCATGAAACCGATAGCATGCTCTCTGTACTACAAAATTCATTGTAGTGTATCTGAAAAGAGAGCAGACAAGGACAGCAAACCTTAGAGACCTCGAAAACCACCAATATTCACAGAAGACTGAAGTTGATTTTTTTTTCTTCTCTTCCCCTCACAGTAAGTCTAATAGCAACGAATCCCGGGGAACTAAAAATATACGGGGTATACAGTAACTCCCTTCTTTGGCTCTTTCTATAATGTATACAAATCTGACTGATAAAAGGCTCAATTCACTCAGCAGCGAGCTGGCTTCTGTCTGATGGAATTTCACCCTGGAGTTTTCACAGGGAAAGCAGTTGGAGCCTTTCTATCTCCCATCCTTCTCTGTGGGAGACGGAGCCTTATGAATCTGAGTGATAGCAATACGCAGTCTGGGACATGGTGGTCGCTGTGTCTGCAGGCATCTGACAAGAGGGGGATATGATTGTAGCAGTGTGTTTGGGAAGTCTGGCTTTCTCCCTCAAAGCCCTCTTTATTCTAAGGTTACCTGGCGTTGCATAAGAGCCAAGCAGGCAAATTAAATTCCTTCTATTCAGCCTTGCAGAGACGTGAAAAAAACTCATCTCTCGGCTGGCAATATTTGTCACTGGCTCTGTCCTTCCTGGCAGCAGGCTGCTGGGCATTAGATAGCCAGGCTAGTCAGGAGCAATATTTTTCATTTTTATTTATATCTTAACTTTCTTTACTTCTTTCAGGATCATCCAAATTAATTTAAGGCCCTGTGTTTGTGTAGACTAATTTCCATGGCAACTCCGCCGTATTTGGCTCTGCCTTTCTCTGCCTCCAAGAGGATATGGATCTAGGATGACCATAGCATCAGGTATCTCTCTGATTTTTGTACACTTCACTTCTCACTTTTGACATTTAAATTTGGAGTCACTCAAATAATTATCTTGCTCTCTTTGAAACCGTCAAACTTGCAATTCACTGTACATTTCCCATGGGCCAGTCATGTTGGACAGTATCACTGTACTGAGTTTGATTTGTTCTCGCCATGGTCAGGTTGAGATAAAAATTTGTCAAAGCAAAATTATGTCCATCAAAAGAAGATTTTCAAAATTGTTTCAGGTCATCGATTGGTCTGGCAAGCCTCTGTTGAACTTGGAGATTATAAAAATTTAATGATTATAATTATAATTTTATAAAAGTTTGCAGATTTTGCCAATAACTACAGTTTCTCAGGTGAGAACGCTACAGATTATCTAGCATCTGTAAGTAAATTCACACCTCTGGCCAAGGATATTAGAGCCTCGGTTCAGGTAGAGGACCTCCAGGTAAAAATCTATGGTCTTTAAGAAATTATGGAGCAGCAGGGGTGCCTGGGTGGCTCAGTCGGTTGGGCGGCCAACTTCGTCTCACTCAGGTCATGATCTCATGGTTCGTGGGTTCAAGCCCCACGTCAGGCTCTGTGCTGACAGCTGAGAGCCTGGAGACTGTTTCAGATTCTGTGTCTCCCTCTCTCTCTGACCCTCCCCTGCTCACGCTGTCTCTCTCTCTCCTAGAAATAAATAAATAAATAAGACATTTAAAAAAAAAAGAAAGAAAGTGATGCTTTGTAAGTACTTAAAACACTTAAATTAGAACGGTGTATCCGGGATTCAGCAAGACATAGGAAATTTTATTTTTCTATGGTTATTATCATGCAGGTAGGAGGAGTAGTGATTGATGGAACAAAACACAACATTGAGTGCTCACTGTGTACTCACACTGTGGTAGGATGTCATGGTCTCTCTCTTTGGCCCTGATTTGTTCCCAGTCCTAGTAATTGATGACTTTGAGGAGAACAGAAAGGTGCAAAAAAGTACAGAATCTGGAGGCAGATTGTCTAGTTTTGAATCTTGGCTTTACCACTTATTAGTTCCCTGTGACCTTAGGCAGCTTACTTAACCTCTTTGTACCTCAATTTGTGTAAGATGAGAATAATCATGATATCCACTTCATCATTTCATTGTAAATATCGAGTGAGTTAAAAATGCCTAAATGCTCATAGTAAAGACTGCCACACGAGAAGAACGGTGTTAGCTAATACCAACACCAATAATAGTGACACACTGATGATATGCTTACTACATTTATTGGAGAACAGAAGTTGGGAGGAACAATGATATTCTGAAATATAAACTAATGTCATAGATTGAACTGTGGAAGATGAAATTTCATACAGACAAATAGGAGATCCCATATCTGAATCCTCAAAATCTAACTCGAGTAGCGTTAACTTCCAGCTCAAAATGAGCCATTTATGCTTGGCTCTTAAGCACCAACCACATGCCAGGCACAATCTAAAGTGCTATTTATGAGAAAGAACCAGAGTTAGAGGGAGATGTCATTAAGGTTGCATCAGTGGAATCACAGGAATATATTTTCCAAACCAAGCGATCTTCTCCTCCCGTCAACCACTACTGGATTCACTTCGAGCCACCACAAGTCCAAGAGAGACTTTGGCAAATTCCCAAGTGTTCAAACACTACTAGTCAGCATGGCCTGGGGATTAGTAACCGTGACTTGTAACAAATTGGGAAGGAATCAGGGACAAGCGAAGTGGGGTAGGAGGGCTAGCAATAAGCTCTCTGGAACAGTCCAAGGTCATGGTTACTGTCTCAGCATAACTACAAATTATGTTCTACTTCACTCCTCAAATTGCCCCAATTTGGACAATAAAAACATGATCTCTCTGATCCTGACTTTCTAACATTTTAAGAGCCGTTTCAATGAGAATGAGTTGGGCTTATTCCTCAACCAGTCTCCTAGTTGCATGTGACGGCAATGTAACTCAAAATATCTTAAGTAAACAGGGAGCTTATCAGCTCCCAAAACCAAATCATGGGAAAGGCAGGCGCAGAGTTGCCCCTAGGAGGAACTAGAATCAGGGTGTGCTCTTTCTGTGTTTCTCTCTTTCCTTCTCTCCCCTACTCTGCTCCCTGCCTTTGGAACTGACTTCCTATTCTCCTACTGCTACAGGGGCTCCAAACTGCCATTTATCAAGCTTAGCAACCAGAGAGAAAAGGAGGCTCTTTACTGTCAGCTAAACAGTTGGAAATTGGAAAGGACTTTGCCTCAGTGTGTCTGGGTCAGGGACAAGGTGAGGGGTGGTGTGGGGAAGCAGGCAGGGCAGACTGAAATAATAACCACTACAAACCGCTATCAACCAGTGAACGTCACAAAGAGACAGACTCCAGCTCAATGTGATTATAGGGGCAACCTCCTGAAGATGAGTTTCTAATCACTGGAGGTGTTTAATTATCAGGTGGGTGACATGTGTCAACACGTTCATGTTTTGAGTTAAGAATTTGGCTAGGAAATATTTAAATTTCCATGTGATCCCAAGATACTTAACTTCCATAAATTTTCCTTATGAATATAGGGTTTGTTCTAACCCTTAAGCTTTGCTTTCCTTTGGTTTTCATGGAAATACCTAGGACTAAGAGATGAGATTGATGGGTTATGGGGAATCTGCTCAGTTTCTGAACTGTGAAATTTTGGGAGATGTTTCAGCTGGGAAAATGATGGGGTTCAGGACTTGCTACCCAAAATATGGCACCTTGATACACTAAATATCTTTTTAGTTTACTTTAGTTTTTGCTTACTTAATGACAAAGAATCGAAGTTCCTGTATAAGAAATGAAATAATCACCACCCTTAGAAATTGCATGGAATTCTAAGGGACCTGAGGATTACTGTAAAACTATTGGAATTGACCCAATAAAGGGACATAATAAATTTAAACAGTATTCTCTAGGGATCTTTTGTGCTCTGCAATTCTGTGATTCCATAAAACCAGTCATGACAAATGGAGACCATTTGTTTCTGCAGCACTGAGCATAACTCAAATTATTCAAAACTCTCTTTGAGTACTAGAGGCAAGGAAAGCTTTCTGAGCTGGCCATGGTGAGATATACAGTCAGGAAATAAAAATATTAGTTGAATACTTCACAGTATCTCTTCAAAAACTTTATTCAGTCTGCTCTCAGCTATTATGAAGCTGAGAGACGCTATGGTAATATATGCTGTATTATACAGAAATATATGCTATTTTTTATATTCCAGTGGGAATATAGTCTCCAAACCAAGTAATCTGCTTCCCTGTTCAACCATATCTTTAGTCTTGGATTCAGATATATATATGTGAATACATGTGTGTGTATGTATACATATAGATATATCTGAATATGTACATATCTGAATATGTATATGTGTATATGGTATATATAACTGTATGTATATATATGAGTATGTATATTTATATTGTGTATATAATTGTATGTATATATGTCTATGCATATGTATGTATTTATATATATAGTGTATGTCATTGTATATGAGAGCTGCATTGTGATGAGTAACGTGTGTATGTGTGCAGTAATGTGTGCTCTATTACTAGGGCTGTGTAGGGGAGGAAAAGTTTTCCTCTACCCTTTCGGTGTTCCTGGATGGGACTGGAAACTAAATTGACAAAGACAGACTAACAGAAGAAAAGCATACATATTTAGTTAATATAAATTTTATGAGACGGGGTACCTTCTGGAGAAAATGAAGATGCAAAGAAACAGATTTGTGTATTGTTATGCTGGATTTGAAGATGGGTGAATCCATGGAGGGATGTGGTATGTCCTGGAAAACGAAGCATCGTAAACTGGGCGAAGTTTAGCAAACAGTGTTTCTTCAGATTCTTCCTGGAATCCCTTTGTCTCCAGACATAAGGATGCTCTTTTCCTCTGACTATAGGGAAGGCAGTCTTTCACATCAGAGGTTTATGACCTATTTCAGGGGAGAAGAGCAGGAAGGTGGAAAGTAACCTTGCTACTTCTGCTGGTTTCTCAAAACTCCTTCAACTTAAAATATTTAGTGTGTCGAGGTGCCATATTTTGGGTATCAAGTCTTGAACCCCATAATTTTCCCATCTGAAACATCTCCCCAAATTTCACAGTTCAGATTTCCCCATAACCCATCAAATTCCTCTCTTAGCCCTGAGTATTTCCATGAAAACCAAAGGGAAACAAAGCTTAATGGTTAGAACAAACTCTATACTCCATTATACTTCATTTTTAAGTCCAGAGGGCAATAAGTAAAGAAGATTTCTAGATGTTGGATTCAAAGCAACTTCTGGAGTCAAGGCAGGCAGTGGCAATCAACAGATTTTTTTGGTTTGCAGTTCAAATGTCCCTGGTAATGTCCTCATACTGTACAGTTTCACTTGCAAGGCTGAAGGAAAATGGGCATGTTTAACTTTTAATGATTCCATGTCAAAAGCAGAAAAACTGTAAATGTTAATTTGGAGAGTTGTAGCCAAGTATGAGAAGCAACTAGAAGAATTCAGGATCCAGTCTAGTATACAAATAGGTAAGAAAACCAGCAAGACAATGGACAGGACTACAACTTAATACCCAAAAGACTGTGTTATATTGAAATATATTTTTTTCTCTACAGTCAACTCTATTTCTATCAAAGATGATCAAAGTAAGAATAAGTTGCTTGCAAAATAAATCTAGTCTCCTTTAACTTGGTCTGATTGCTTGCAAAAGTGCAGGAAAAATAATAATTGACTACATAGGCTCTGTTTTGAGTCTGCTTTGCTGAAACTCTTCATAAACAATATTAGATCGGACTATTGAGGCGAGGAAGCCAAGCCAAGCATTCTCCATCAGACTTGGTCTGTAATACCTATGAATTTAGAAGAATTCTTCCTTTTATGAGGTCCCCCAAATATCTTTTCATTCCCGGGTCTGCCAGGAAGTGAATGTCCTTACTCAACTGGTAAGGATAGAAACCCTGAGAAAAAAAGGCACCAGGTGATTTTTTTTTCAAGAACTTTTGTTGCTTCCATAGAGTCAACTTTAGTTCCTTAGTGTTGCTTAGTGTTCCTAGTGTTGCTTCCAGTTAGTCAACCCTAGTGTCCGGTGATATTTGATTCTATGTATGTCATTGTCAAATAGAACATTCCTGTAAAAACCTTGATAATAGAAGCGATGTTTCCAATTATGCCCTGTTATAAGGATACAAAAATCTACAAAAATACATTCTTATGGAATGTATGCAAATAACTACATTGCCAAGAAAATAAGAATAGTCTCTAGGAGTTTCTGAATTCTGGAAGGACCAGGTAGGAAGGAAAAAAAATCATTGTTTCATTTTTGTTCACAAAGGTATATTTTACCAAAATGCTGTAAGTTACAGATAGCGTTAGAGAAAAGAGAGAAACGTTTCTTTAAATCTGGCAAACAAAACACTCTAGAACCAGTAATGTTTCAAATAAAAAGTTATAAAAATTATAATTATCCTCATGAGTCCATTGCTCCCTGTAATTAATTCTTATTCTGCTTGATCTTAAATTAGCAATTCTATGAATTCATCAACTTCTTCATTAATTCTAGAAATTCTTGTTTAGTCCTGCGGGATGGACTCAAAGTTATTCGAGTGATTCACTCATGGAGCATTCTCACCTGTAGCTCATTGCAAAAGCTTTTACAGGAGAGTCAAAGTAAATCAATAACTGTCCATGAATGACAAATGACTTAAAAATGGCCATGGTTAAAGATCTGATAAGAGTTCATTTGATAAGGAAATTTGGTTGTTTCTGTGACGTACAACTTTTTAACATAGTAATTGGGCAATGACAGTATGGAGAAATTTCTATGAACTTCATATAATTTCTGGAATATCCCTACAAATATAGCTTATTTAGCAATGCTTCCCATGTAATTTAACATGCGAAATAAACTCAATTAGTGGTCCATCTGTCTTTTATTGGGAAGAGAAAAACCTTTTGACGTTTTCCAGGGACCCTCTGAGAAATCTCAAAGTTAGTTTGAGGTAAAAAAAAAAAAAAAGATTCCATTTGGATGTTCATTTGGGGAAGCTGTACACGATGTCTGAGGGTCAGACTTGATGAAATAGGATCACACCTCAATTATCTATTTAACCAAAGGAGCAAGAAAATATTTTAAAGACAAATATAGATGGTTGAATGAACATTAAAAAGGAAAAAACACATTAGCTTTTTAATGTTGAAAAAATTTATGTTTGTTTTTTTTTTTAAGTAATCAAAGACCTGATAAAGACATGAAGCATGGGAAATGGTTTTAAGACAACATCTTGGTTTCTCAGAAAAATTACTTAGAAAGTAAAAATAGGCCTTTTTGGTTTTTGCAAGTTCTTATTAAGAGCAGATCAATAATCTAAGAAAAGCTTGTCATCTTAATAGAGAGAGAAACCAAATTCTAGTTTTACACCAATGTACATGGATCTTTATGTCCATTAAAAAAAATATAAGCAAATCTATTCAACCTTAACAACTTAACCACACATAAAGTTCCTTTTTCACAACTGCCTACAATTTTTTTAATCCATTCAGGTTTTGTCCTATACTTTTCACTTTCCAGTTCTAAAACAGCTAGTCATTTTACTTGACGTCATGAAAACACATCTTATTTTCCTTGCATACAGTTTTTTTAACCCACATTATTCTTATTAGTTTCATATATTATAATTTTTAATTAGTAATCTTTATTTTCAGTGTAAAGTAGGAAGTATGCAATTGTGAACTGACATATATCATCATTCTGTAGCAAATTTGTTAATACATTACAATTTCCAGAAGCATATGTCTTTTTCTTTGTACAATTTGTCACATTTATTAACTGATCCAAATATATTTAGCTTCTCTATTTTATATGAAAACAAGGTGACACAGGTATATAAACTTAAACTTGTGTTCAGGCATTAATGTTTCAATGTTTTATTTTATTTGGAAATAATTCCTATATCAAGCAATGTTTATCATTTAACCTAACTTTGTATAGCTTTAAAGTTTAAAGGTATCAAAAAGATTTTTGAAACTTTTTAAGTAGATATCATAAAACATAGTTTTATCAAAAAGTTCATTTATAAACTTTTATCCTACATATATCTATTTGATTTGTTTTCAACAGCAATATTTGAATTGCTTATGAAAACTTCATGAGACAAAAAAAAATTATCTATTTTCTTCAGTTCCTTTTTTTCATTGACAAAGCAGCAAAAGTATGAAAATATTATTGAAACAAAGAACCTTAAAGGTTAAACATATTTTCTTTCCTCTTTTTTTTTTAACTGCTATGCTTGACATGCATCTAGCAATTCATTTTTATTGTACATTTTGTTCTTAGGTTGGATTTATAGTTTTATAATCTGAAACATCTAGCAGAGATAACACAAGCTTGTTTGAATAGTAAACCCAAGGAGAAAAAAATTGTCTGTATTATATTTAATGCTGACAACTCCGAAGACATTCCTGTTTTTCTTTTATGAACAATTTAAAAACTAGCTTTATTTGCCCAAGATTATCCTAGATCCTGTGAACTTAAAAAAACATTTGGGTTAGTTGCTGTATTACTGAGAGTTTTAGAAATACTTAATTTGTATGAGTGCTCATTTATATCTAAGGCAACTTGAATAGAACTTCTTTAAGAAAATTTAAATATCATCAAGTTAATATATGTAGAGAGAGAGACAGATACAAATGGAGACCTTATAGCTTTTACTTTAAAATTTTAGCCATGTGTCACGTACATTAATATCAGAAATCTAGTGTTATTACTGTTTATTTGTTATGTTTTCTTCTTCTTCTTTTTTTTTTTTTTACAAATAGTTTATTGTCAAATTAGTTTCCACATAACACCCAGTGCTCATCCCCACAAGTGCCCTCCTCCATGCCCACCCCTCCTCCCCCCACATCCACCAGTCCTCAGTTTTTGTCAGCATTCAAGAGTCTCTCATGGTTTGCCTCTCTCCCTTTCCCCCACCATTTCCGCCCTTCTTCTCCCCTTGGTCCTCTGTTAAGTTCCTCCTAATCCTCCTATACGTGCACACATATGATATTTGTCCTTCTCTGCCTGACTTATTTCGCTCAGCATAACACCCTCAAGGTCCATCCATGTTGCTACACATGGCCAGATTTCATTGTTTCTCATTGCCATGTAGTATTCCATGGTATAGATAAACCACATCTTCTTGATCCATTCATCTGTTGATGGACACTTAGGCTCTTTCCATGTTTTAGCTATTGTGGAGAGTGCTGCTATGAATATTGGGGTACATGTGCTCCTATGCATCAGCATTTCTGTATCCCTTGGGTAAATTCCTAGCAGTGCTATTGCTGGGTCATAGGGGAGTTCTATTGTTAGTTTCCTGAGGAACCTCCACACTGTTTTCCAGAGGGGCTGTACCAGTTTACATTCCCACCAACAGTGTAGGAGGGTGCCCGTTTCTCCACATCCTCGCCAGCATCTAGAGTTCTCTGATTGGCTCATTTTAGCCACTCTGACTGGCGTGAGGTGGTATCTCAGTGTGGTTTTGATTTGTATTTCCCTGATGAGGAGGGATGCTGAACATCGTTTCATGTGTCTGTTGGCCATCTGGATGTCCTCTTTGGAGAAGTGTCTGTTCATATCTTCTGCCCATTTCTTCACTGGGTTGTTTGTTTTTCGGGCGTGTAGTTTGGTGAGTTCCTTGTAGATTCTGGATATCAACCCTTTATCTGATATGTCATTTGCAACTATCTTTTCCCATTCGGTTGGTTGCCTATTAATTTTCTGGGTTGTTTCCTTGGCTGTGCAGAAGCTTTTAATCTTGATGAGGTCCCAACAGTTTATTTTTGCTCTTGATTCCCTTGCTTTTGGGGATGTGTCAAGTAAGAAGTTGCTGCGGTGGAGGTCAAGGAGGTTGTTTCCTGCTTTCTCCTCTAGGGTGTTGATAGTTTCCTGTCTCACGTTCAGGTCCTTTATCCATTTTGAGTTTATTTTTGTGCATGGTGTGAGAAAATGATCTAGTTTCATTCTTCTGCATGTTGCTGTCCAGTTCTCCCAACACCATCTGTTAAAAAGGCTGTCTTTTTTCCATCGGATATTCTTTCCTGCTTTGTCAAAGATAGTTGGCTGTATACTTTTGGGTCCACTTCTGAGTTCTCAATTCTGTTCCATTGGTCTATGTGTCTGTTTTTGTGCCAATACCATACTGTCTTGATGATGACAGCTTTGTAGTAGAGGCTAAAGTCTGGGATGGTGATCCCTCCCGTTTTGGTTTTATTTTTCAGGATTACTTTGTCTATTCGGGGTCTTTTGTGGTTCCATACAAATTTTTGGATAGTTTGTTCTAGTTTTGAGAAGTATGCTGGTGCAATTTTGATTGGAATTGCATTGAATGTGTAGAGTGCCTTAGGTAGTAATGACATCTTAACTATATTTATTCTTCCTATCCATGAGCATGGAATGTTTTTCCATTTCTTTGTGTCTTCTTCAATTTCCTTCCTAAATTTCTATAGTTTTTTCATCATACAGATCTCTTGTATCCTTGGTTAGGTTTATTCGGAGGTATTTTATGGTTTTTTGTGCAATTGTGAATGGGATCAGTTTCTTGATTTCTCTTTCTGTTGCTTCATTGCTGGTGTATAAAAATGCAACCGATTTCTGTACATTGATTTTGTACCCTGCAACTTGGCTGAATTCTTGGATCAGTTCTAGTAGGCTTCTGGTGGAGTCTGTCGGGTTTTCGATGTAGAGTATCATGTCATCTGCGAAGAGTGAAAGCTTGACTTCCTCTTTGCCAATTCTGATGCCTTTGATTTCCTTTTGGTGTCTGATGGCTGATGCTAGGACTTCCAGCACTATGTTAAACAGCAGTGGTGAGAGTGGGCATCCCTGTCGTGTTCCTGATCTCAGGGGGAAAGCTCTGAGTTTTTCCCGTTGAGGATGATGTTCGCTGAAGGCTTCTCATAGATGGCTTTGATGATGTTTAAGTAGGTTCCTTCTATCCCAACTTTCTCGAGAGTCTTTATTAAGAAGGGATGCTGTATTTTGTCAAATGCTTTGTCTGCATCTATTGACAGGATTATATGGTTTTTATCTTTTCTTTTATTGATATGATG
>JAESUZ010004483.1:0-10434 GCA_017311185.1 Proteles cristata cristata | reverse complement strand
AAGAGTGTACAAGAGTGATTACAGTCCAACTGGAGCCAAGTGGCCTGAGATGCTAGAAGGAAATTAGGTGAGCATTATGGGGCACCTAATACTATAGGAAATATGGAAACCTGGCTATAGGAGGCTGGCTATAGAGTCCCTAACTTAGATAACAGACATGAATCAGAGAAGCTAGATTAACAAAAGATAATCTTATAAACATTTCAACAACACATTAGTTTTATCTGAATACAATTTATTCCATAAGACTATTGGTCTAAAAATAAAGTTTTTTATTATATATTTTTGGATAATTGATTCAGAAGCTGAGGCTGCAAAATAGGTGCCTATAGAAAGTGACAAATTCATATCTAGGACCCCATGTCAAAATGATGGGCTGCCTGGTCTTCTAACAGTGACATGATGGGAAAATAAGAAGTGGAAGAAAACAAAGCAGAGAAGCTGGTCAGGCTGATGAAGCCAGGTATGCTCTGTTAGAGTCACACCATTTGGTTTAATTTCGCTGGTGAATGAAAAGCATGTAGTATACCTGATTTAAGTTAGACTTTCCCTCTATAAAAAAATTCTGATTAGAAAAGCATTTAGGGGCACCTGGGTGGCTCAGTTGGTTAAGTGTCCGACTTTGGCTAAGGTCATGATCTGACAGTTTGTGGGTTCTCATGGGTTCTCGTGGGTTTGAGCCCGTGTGGGGTTCTGTGCTGACAGCTAGCTCAGAGCCTGGAGCCTGCTTCAGATTCGGTGTCTCCCGCTCTCTCTGACCCTTCCTTGCTTACGCTCTCTCTCTGAGAAATAAAGAAAACATTTATAAAAAATTAAAAAAAAAAAGAAAAGCATTTAGATAGTTGGCAATTAGTATTTTGTGCCTAGGTGTCTTAGACACTAGTGTTCTTTTGATGCACATTCTTATCCAAACTAATAAGTACTCTGTGGCTAAAAACTTAACCAGAGATCATTGTTTA
This sequence comes from Proteles cristata cristata, assembly GCA_017311185.1. Classification (NCBI taxonomy): domain Eukaryota; kingdom Metazoa; phylum Chordata; class Mammalia; order Carnivora; family Hyaenidae; genus Proteles; species Proteles cristata. The sequence goes on along the minus strand of JAESUZ010004483.1, from coordinate 9,475 downwards.
CTTCTATCCGTATCTAGTAAACGCAAATGAATTCAATTTTCAGGCATTCTTTAAAGAGCAGAAGGAGTTCATAAAATATGAAGAACACTGAAAAAGAAACACAGACATTTGGGTTGAACCTCATCCCACAGTGACCTATATCTTGACAATACTGTACCTTGCAGTTTTAATCTATATTCTTTTATGTTAGAGTTCTATGGGTGAACTATTTTTTTTTTTTTTTTTTTTTTTTTTTTTACCACAGTTACAGTCTTAAAGAAACTTTTTTCCAAATAAAACAGGTAAAGACTGTATATTTGTATAAGAATAGTGATAATTTGGGAGGTTACTAAATTGTTTTCCATAAAAATGTTTAAGGTTATGTACTAGACACTTTGCTATATTATAAATCAAAGATATTTCAATTGTATGTTTTTTGATGACCTTATATAAAGCTGTATTTTTAAGTTAACTTTACTAAGTGAGTTTTTCTTGAAATGTTTGCTAGTTTACAAAATAATGTATTTTCAATGTTTAAAAGGTCAAACTATATTAAAAACTAAAGGTAAAAGACACTATACCTAAACATCAGAAAACTGTCATCCCAGCCATCTCTCTAAAACATAAAGACAGATAGGATTTTATAAAATGGGATTATAATAAAGATGGCCATATATTTTGAATGAAATACAGTTAAGGCAATTTTATTTGCAAATAAATGAAGAAATAATATTCACTTAAATAATTATTAGCTTCTTAAAGATCCATTTAGATATTTTAAAAATTAAAAAAATAACATAAAATAGCACTAATAAGTCAGTTCCACTATAATTATATTGTAAAATAACCATTTTAATTTTAAGCCAGACTGATTTATTTCCTGTGTGAAAAAGAATATAGGTTTCTTGCTTCTCTTCTTGTTCAACTTTTATATTAACTCACTTTTCCAAGTTTACAATGTTTACATTTTGTTTTACAAATATGACTCTTAATACCCTCTATTTTTACTTCCAATTCTATATTCATTTGTATTTAAATGTCTGCACCAGTTCCTTTCCCACCCATTCAATAATCCTGAATTTTTTGTTTTGATTTGTTTTGGTTTGATTTTGATTGTTGGGATTTTTAAAAGTTTTCTAGATTTACCTTTTATTTATTTTGAGAGAGAGACAGAGAGCATGCACAAGAGTGGGGGAGGAGCAGAGAGAGAGAAAGAGACAGAGACAGAGGAGTCCCACGTAGGCTCCATACTACCACCACTGAGCATGATGCAGGGCTCAAAGTCACGAATTGTGAGATCATGACCTCAGCTGAATCCAAGAGTCAGACACTTAAACAACTGAGCCACTTTGGCATCTCTATGTGTATTTGATTTAAGAGTTTAGGAAAAGGTCTGAGTAGATTTTGTAGGAATTAGGGGTTAGGCAGAAGAGCCATATAATACCCTTCAAATAACTTTCTTATAAAATAATTGCATGGATATTATAAAACTGACATTTGAAGTACAATACATTTTTTCCTAAAACTGTATTATTACTTTCCCTCAATGACATAAATAATAAAGCTGTTTTCAGGTTTTCCAAATAGACTAGAAATGTGGGCAGAGATTAAAAACAAATCCAAGCATATTATCTTAAAACTTCACCAGTATGAGTTATGAATAAAAACACATTTTCAGACATGCAGAAACACAGAATATATATCATCCTTTCTTAGAATGTTATGTAATGATGTTGTCCGTCAAAAGTAGAGTGTAAACCAAAAAAAAAGGAGTAGTGAAGTTCCATGATTATGGCTATTTGGAATGCCTTACTAGTGAGCTATGTGACCCAATTAAAAAAAAGGAGGGAGGACCTCAGAAGATAAGTTTCTGGGAAAGGATTTTATTTTGCCCTTTATAATTTGGGACAAGGTAAGGAAGCAATACATTTAGAAGATAAGAAAATAGAAAGACAATTAAGCATAAATGATCTTTAAAGCTCATTTTTAAGGGAGTGGCAGGACCAATCAATGAGCCAGCTTGAGATTGCTTTTCTCTCTGCCCCTCCCCCCTCTCTCAAAATGAATCAACTTAAAACATTTTTAAAAATACACACACACACACACACACACACACACACACACACAGTTAAAGCTCATTCAGTCTTGAGAACTATTTTCACACTGGAGAAGTACTCCCTTTTTTATCATTCTAAGAAACTCAGAAGAACATTCATTTCGAAATTGTTCAGGTCAAAATATGTTTACAGATTCAAAAACACAAAGTATTAATTTATTTTTCTCTCTTTGCCCTTTTTAAAAAGCTTATATTTAAATTCCAGTTAGTTAACATTCAGCATAGTATTAGTTTCAGGTGTAAAATATAGTGATGACACACTTCCATACAACACTGGGTGCTGATCGCAACAGGTGCACTCCTTAATCCCCATCACCTGGTTCACCCATTCCTCCACCTACATCTCCTCTCATGGCCATCATTTTGTTCTGTACAGTTAAGAGTCTGTTTTTTGGTTTGTTGAGTCCTTGCATATAGCCTTGTACTAGAAAGTATTAATTTACTTCCCCAATTTATCCCACAAAAGTCTTTTTAATATCCTGACCACTAACATTTTTCTTTCATTATTTTATTAAAAATTAATGCATATAAATACATCATATCTTTAGATTTTTAGGACAACCTTATTTTGTTATCTTTTTCCTTAATATTATGCAATGGTAAAACTAACGTTTCATTATATTATTACTTTTTTTCTCCTTAAGCTTTCCACATTCTCTGAAAAATATAAATGGACCAATTTGGAGGAGACATGCCATGAATATATTTTTCTTGTCCATATCTCATTTGTAAAATCAAAGTGGAATCACTTTTAAATATTCCCTTTCTGAAATACTGATATTTGTAAACCATTAAAGCTTTCTTGAAGTTTTCTTAACTCTCATTATTTTGTCTCTTTCTAGTACACCATTAAAGATTTCTTTTATTTCTTTTTAAAAGTTTGCTCTCCTAAGTTCCTAAAAGGCAAAGACTGAACCTATTTAACCATCATTATAACGCCCTTAGCACAATGCATAATCAAAAAGGTTTTACCTGTTAGGTTAGACAATTATCAGAGCCAAAGAGGCTCTGGGAAGCCACTGACTTAGTCATTCTGTTCCAGAAGGACTGAGCTATATTGAAACCAACCCAGAAAAGTGGTTATATACATTTAAAGTCTTCACAGACAGCAAATACACAGATTTTTATGGGTAAATAACCTATTCTTACATTTCAAATCATGACCATCCATTCATTTCTAACGGAAATTCCTGCTAGCTTAAGAGAATTTTCTATTTTTCTTGTTTTTAGCTTGGTTTAACTCTTCTCCCTCATAAGCTATGTTGTATTTAAATATGTCATCAAGATTCTCCTTTCTCTGAGTGCCTGGGTGGCTCAGTTGGATAAGTATTGGTCTCTTGATCTCAGCTCAGGTCTTGATCTCAGGGTTGTGAGTTCAAGCCCTGCATTGGGCTCCACACTGGGTGTGAAACCTACTTTAAAAAAAAAAAAAGACTATCCTTCCTCCACATGTCTTGTGTTCTATAGAAGCCAACTGTGACATGAGGATTTGTGTATAAGTGATTCATAAAAAACAAACCAAAACTTTCAGGGAAAACCAGTAAAGGTGTAGGGAAAGCAGGACAGAAACGAGTTTTATCAGTATGAAAATTTCAGGGAAAATTCCCAGGCTTTGAGCTCTCACACCTGGGATGGGGAGGGATGGGCTCCAGTACTCTGAGGAGAATTCTCCAAAAAAGAATAAATTGATGAGTGTAAAAGTACAGAAACTGGGGAGATGGTAAACAACAGAAATATTCAAAACAGACCTGAGAAGATCTGGGCAGAGTTAAACCAAACAGCTGTTCTTACTTGCTTACTTATTTGCTCTAGCTATTTTTTTTTTAATTTTTTTTTTAATGTTTTTATTTATTTCTAGGAGAGAGAGAGAGACAGCATGAGCAGGGGAGGGTCAGAGAGAGAGGGAGTCACAGACTGAAACAGGCTCCAGGCTCTGAGCTGGCAGTCAACCTGGGAGGCCCGATGCGGGAGCCGAACCCACGAACCGTGAGATCATGACCTAAGCGAAAGTCGGACGCTTAACCGACTAAGCCACCCAGGCGCCCCTGCTCTAGCTATTTTTAAGATAGTCTCAATCTTCCCCACTCTGCACTTTAACCTGTGAAAAGGTAGACAATAATCTTGTCATCTGGGGATGTTCACTCATATGAGAGTAGAGAATAACAGCATCTATGTAGTGGGATTCTCACAGAAATTAAGGAAGTTAATGTGTAAAAATATATGTGGAACAATGTCTGGTACCAATATATGAAAAGCTCAGCATAGGTTACCTATTATTATTGTAATTGTTGATTTGTTGTTGATGCTGTGATTATTGTCATGAAACAAGTAACTGGTGTGAAAGCCTTCACAGCTGTCTAGTGCCAGGAATGTAGTAAGATGATCTCACATCTACTCCGCTCTCTATCTCTCAGGTCATATCCATGATTTATTGTGTATATGCTACTTTGTTAACTCAAGTTATAGAGCCATACTAAGGCCTTTTGTTGAAATTGTCATTTTAAGTAAATGTTCAGTATCCCTGCTTTTGTCATCCCAGAGATTTAGCAAAGGCCTCATAAATTTGAGAAGAATGGAGTAAGTACAAACTATCTGCACATTCTAAAGAAAAATGACAGTATCTATAAAAATATGCTAAAATAGTATCAAGCAATCACTTGACACCCACTAGAATGGACATCATAAAAAAGACAGACAAAAACTAGTGCTGGTGAGGATATGGAAAAGTAGAAGCTCTCACACATGGCTGGCAGGAATGTAAAGTGGTGTAGTCATTTTGGAAAAGTATGGCAATTCCTCAAAAGTTAAACATAGAGTTACCATATGATTCAGCAGTTCCACTCCTAGCTATAAACCTAAGAAGAAATGATAACATACGTCCACATGAGAATTGTGTACAAGCTTTCACAGCAGTGTTATTTATGGCAAAAAGAAGAAACAAGTCGAATGCCTACCAACTGATGAATAGATAAATAAAATGTGATGTATCTGTGCAATGGAATATTATTTGTAAATAAAAAGAAATGAAATACTGATACATGCTGCACATCGATGTGTGACTAATGAAAACATTATATTAAGAAGCCAGTAACAAAAGACCACATATTGTATGATTCTATTTACATGAAGTGTTCAAAAGAGGCAAATTTACAGAGACAGAAAGTAAATTATTGTTTATCTAGGGCTGGAAAGAGGGAAAAATGGGTAGTGACAGCTACTGGGATGGGTTGCTTTTGTAATAATGAAAATATTCTAAGATTAGGCTGTGATGATGTCTGTAGAACATTGTGAATATACTCAAAAACACTGAACTGCGTACTCTGAGTGAATGGTATGGTGCATGGATTATATTCCAGTAAAGCATCTTAAAACAATACATTTTAGAAAATATTACAGGATGGATTCTGCAAGTTTTGCCAGGTGTTGAACTGGCCACTATTTACCTGTGGGCTGTTAATACAAGGTTAAGAAATCTTTGGGTGGATGAAGGTGTCCAGTAACACAGCTTACTGTGTTTCTGCAACACTGACAGTCCTCACCCTTTCTCTGTCGACTGCTTCTTGGGACTCAACGGGGTAGGGAAGAGGGGTGATTTGCTTATCACAAGCTTACTAAGAGAACATCCATAAAAGACTACCTCTATTTTGAGAGATTACAATGTATCCCCTGGAAACTGAGGGCCATGGGGACCATATATAACTCAGTCTTGAAAATTTAAGACCAAGTGTCTAGGGCTGAAGCTTTACTTTTCACTACTTGAAAAAAAAAAATAGACCCAGATTTGCAGGACAAGGATTTATGTATTTATTGTGGGGATGCTGTCAAATGTAGGGAAGGATGCTGGGTCCATTTCAAGAGAGGATCTACTCAAGATGCTTGCCTGTAGTGTAAAGAGATCCCAACTGAGGAGTGGAATGACACACCAAGTGTGTGAAGATGTGGTTGTTAGTGATGGAGGCACTCATCACATAAATTCAACTTTAAGTGAAAGATACCTAGCACTGAGGGTTAAGTGGGTTTCTGAAGAAGCAAGAAACACAAGGCAATGAGACTAAGAATCAGAATTTGAAATCTGCTGCCTCAGAGGACACCAAAGCCAAAATACTCCCAGGCAAAAGAACTTACTTCATCCTTTCCTCTCTTCTCATCCAAATCTTGGCACCGTTACCTTCTCCACCTTCTGTAGTTTTGGAAAAATCAACAACCTCTCTGAAAGTTGGAGAGTAGGAAGAAGAGAGAAAGATGGAGAGGTAAGGGTCATTTTCCCTCCAATGTAAGCTTTCAGACATAAAGCAGTCCTGAGCTGAGGAAGGAAAGTTGTTCACACTGGAGATTTGGAGTTTGGTTATTTAGGGTCCTAAATTGTAATTTTCCAAGTATTATCGGTTGAATTATGTCCCCCACTAAATACTCAGGTTGAAGTCCCAACCTCCAAAACCCCAGAATGCCACCTTATTTAGAAATAGGGTTTTCCCCTAATTAAGACGAGGACATGAATAGATATTTTTTCAAAGAAGGCAGAGATGGCCAAGAGATTCATGAAAAGATGCTCAGCACCACTTATTATCAGAAAAATGCAAATCAAAAACCACAATGAAATAACACCTCACAACTATCAGAATGGCTAAAATGAAAAAGACAGGAAATAACAAGTGTTTGTGAGGATCAGGGCAGGCGAATACAAACTGGTGCATCCACTCTAGAAAAAAGTATGGCCATTCTTCTGAAAATTAAAAACAGAATTGCCATATGATCCAGTAATTCCACTAGTGGATACTTGTCCCAAGAAAGTGAACACACTAATTTGAAAAGATATATGTACCCCTATGTTTACTGCAGTATTATTTATAATAGCCCAAATATGGAAACAACCCAAGAGTCCATCAAAAGATGAATAGATAAAGACATTGTATATATACACAATGGAATATTAGCCATAAAGATTAATGAGATCTTGCCATTTGCAACCACTTGGATAGATCTAGAAGATATAATGCTAAGTGAAATGAGTCAGTCAAAAAAAGACAAAAACTATAAGTTCTTACTCATATCTGGGATTTAAGAAACAAAACAAATGAACAGAGAAAAAAAGACAAAAAAACCTCCCCAGACTTAAATATAAAGAACCCGTGGTTGCCAGAGGGGTAGGGGATGATGGGTGAAATAGGTGAAGGGGAGTGAGAGCACACTTATCATGATGCATAATCAGTAATGTATAGAATTGAATCATTAAGTTGTACACCTGAAACTATTATAGGACACTGTAGGTTGATTATACTTGTGTCATACAGTGAGGTCATACTGAAGTGGGCTGGGCCCCTAATCCAAAATGACTGATGTGCGTATAAGAAGATAACCACATAAAGACACAGGGACATAAGGAGAATGGAGGAAGATAACATAGTGATGGGGCTACAAGCCAACGAATGCCCAATGATTGCTGGCAACCAACAGAACATAGGAGGAGGCAAGGAAGAAGCATGGCCCTGCCAATATTTTGATTTTGGACTTCTAGCCTCCAAAACTGTGAAAGAATAAATTTTTATTCTTGTAAGCCACCTGGTGTGTGGGTCTTTGTTATGGCAGCCATAGGAAACCAATAAAATATGAGACTGGTAAACCATGGGATTGGCCTGAGGTTTTGTTTATGCTTGGGGAAGGAAAAACCTTCACAATGGATATGAAGGGGCAGTATGAAAAGAAACAGGTGGTTATCTGTTTGTACCCAACTAAATCTAGCTCATGAAATTAACCAGTTAAACTGTGTTAAGTGATGATTATTTCATCATAATAATCATCCTGAAGCATATCGCATATGGCTAATCCAGTCCTCATAATGTTTTTTTTCTTCCCTTTATTTGCCACTCATAGTCTGTGTTTTTGAAGGTGTTTGAACTTCATTATTTGATTCCAATCTCTTTGACTTTCCTAGGTATTTCTCAATGTCACTTTCCTGAGTAAATGATTGTCATTTTAAAGAACAGATGGCAAATAGGAGTCCCTATAGTCCTGAATCTTCAATGGCTATAAAAAATTCAGGTTTGTTGGAGTCAAGGTACACATTAATCTAGCAAATTGGGGTGCATCTTATAGTTCAAGATAAGAACAATCTCCAACAGATTGATTAAAAGGAAAAGCAATAATAACTCTAAGGGATGCAAATACAATAAGTAAAACTAACCCTTGCTGAACATTTCCTAGTGTCATGCTTTCAAATGCATGATCTCTTTAATTCTGAGCAATTCTAGGAGAACACACTATTATTGTCCCTATATTTCAGATGAGAAAATCAAGGTATGGAAAAAAGAACTCATCCAAGGTTGTTCATCTAGTAAATGGAAGAAATAATGCTTCACTTCTGATCTGTCTCATCCTAGAAAGAGAGTTAAGGTAAAGACCTCATCATGATTTTGGCTGCCACCACTCTGAATGCTGGCTGAAATACCAGGATGACTGACTCAGCAGCTTTCTACTTCAGCGAGGCAGCAGATGCCATGAGGCCCTCACTGGGAAACCCTTGGCATCCATCATTTGGTACATAGACAGTCCACCTCCCAACTGTCAGCTTCACATGCCTCAGAAGCCCTCAGACAATGTCCATGAGCCAGTGTGCTAAAACCTCATCCCCTCGCTTTTTGGGCAGTGTATAACAATGTTTTCCAGAGTTCCCTGATAGGATTAAGGTCCAGGTTCTCTAGAGGTAACTCAGTTGATAATGCATCCTCTACCAGATGGCTTCCCCTCTCTAATTTCCCCACACCTATTATTTCCTGGTATCCTTTCCCAAATAATCTCCTTGCTCTTTAATCTTTATCTCAAGGTCTAAGATCTGATTCTGGGGGAACCAAAACCAAACTCAATTAATGCACTGAATTTGTTGGAATTCTGGACACCAGTTAATCTACATATTTTTATTACAATTAAAATTGTTTTAGAGTTTAAATGAGAGATACTAAGTATTCTTAAGTTGCTATGCTAGGGTGCACTCTGCCTAAATTCCACAAACCACTGTTTGGCTTTGAGTTCATCAAAAGGGTTGGCATTGTGAGTGGGACTGGCCTAACCAGGTGAACACTTACTTCAAAGGGGCTAGAGCCTTTCTGAGGTCAGAAATTCCCCCAATGTTCATAGCAGTACTCTCAACAATAGCCAAAACATGGAAAGAGCCTAAGTGTTCATCAATGGACGAATGGATCCAGAAGATGTGGTTTATCTACACAATGGAATACTACATGGCAATGAGAAACAATGAAATCTGGCCATGTGGAGCAACATGGATGGATCTTGAGGGTGTTACACTGAGCGAAATAAGTCAGGCAGAGGAGGACAGATACCATATGTTTGCACGTATAGGAGGATTAGGAGGAACTTAACTGAGGA
>JAESUZ010004481.1:0-18435 GCA_017311185.1 Proteles cristata cristata | reverse complement strand
GTGTATATGTTTCTGTGCGTATGTAACAGAAGACAGCTAGTTCTTCCATTCATTGAGAATGCCCCCAGCTAAGAAACCAATAAATGGGATGAACATGATTTCATAAAGGAGACCATGTTATGCTTTTGTGGGAAAATTTACATGTTAAGTGGCTTTTCCCAAATTGGAGGAGTTGTGAAATAAACAACTGTTACAGAAAAAGCGTCTTTATTTTCCAAGAATAGCTTTGAACTGAAAGTAAATTTTGTTATCTGCCTGTTTTTCTTGATATTGAGGCTTTTTCTTCAAGCACCATCCGCTTATTTCAGGTGAGTGCCATTTTGAATAGCATGTTGAATCAGAGCTTCAGGGATCGAGTCAGCCAGAAACACCAAGGACTGAAACTTGCAAATACAATTCTGCATAACTGGAGAAAGTGGGACTCATGGTGGGCCAAAGATTCTGCTCCTGAAAGTTAAACGGCTGTGCTTACCTTACTGGCAAAAATTTTGCAGGTATCTTGAGAAACCTTAAAAATACAATTGTTCTGGAATCTGTAAAATTTATCTTGATGGACGTTTCTTAAGAGCTCATTGGTTTGATAAATGAAAAGTATTTATATTGGACAGTTGCTGATTACATTTTATACTTTTTCCCTTTATTATACTTTATCTTATACTTAATCCCTTTAGTGTTTTTGCATGCATTGACTTACCAGATGGATTCAAAATATCTCAGAACAAGAACTGTTAAAATATTATTGAAGTCCAAGAACAAATTTATACGTTATTTCTAAAGTTAAAAAACTTGGCAAATGTGTTAAAGGAAATTAGAGGCATAATATTGAAATAGATCATGTTTTTATTTACCCTCCTTTAGATTGATCCATCTTTTAATACAAACGACAGTGCATTCCCTGAAGTTTTTACAGCATATGTTAGTCTACTTGATGATTCAAAGTTGGGTTTACATTTAAAGGTAAGTGATGAAAAAGATTTTTTTTTTTTAGATAACATTCTCCGTTATTTTCCCATTTTATATTTTTACATATTTGTGATGTTTTATATTTTTTATTGTGGAAAACTTCAAACATATTCAAAAGCAGAGAGTAACCCCTATGTACCTGTCATTCAGCCTCAATAGCCATCTGTCTATGGCCATCTCTCTTCAACTATGCAGTCACTCCCACCCTTGAAGAAAACCCTGGCATCATGTTATCTGATCTGTGCATACTTTTGTACATCTCTAAAAGATAAATATAATCACAGTGAGCTTATCATCCTTAGAAAAATTAACATTTACCTTTGCATATGTATGTTTCAAATTGGCTTTTTTGAGAATTGCTGTATTAGCAAATGACAGAATTTAAACTATTACTCCATTATTTTTCTTTTAATAAATATATCTTGGTAATTTTTAGGCTCAAAAGCTTAATATTTTAGTTTTAAAGTCCTATAATAATTAGGTTTTATGCTCTAATAAAATGTGGCCTAATGAAAGCCATCTTTTTACTAGGTCATGAAGATATTTCCTCGAAATTTTCTGTTTTACATTTAATCAAGTTTCTCATTCGTCAATATGAGAATCTGGGAACTTACTTGCCACACAAGGGAGATAGAAAGTAGCATCTATTTTCTTCTAGTTTCTTCTGCTCTCATTTAGAAGTTCTGAATTAGTCCTGTGAAAGAATACTTATAAATTACCCCATAAGTTGGGCAGGATGCACTTTCCACACCAGACTTTTCCAGGTTATCTCTACTAGAGTCTGTATTTGTAGAAGAAGAAATCACACACAGAATCATATACAGTATCCTATTTAATTACACGTTAATTACGTTAACGTTGGCCCTGAGTTGGCCCACTGGCCTCAGGAGTAGAAACTGAGGTACAGCATCGTCTTCAGGTTGGTCTTCAGTGTAACCTAGAAGGTGTTCTTTTTTCTTTTTTTTTTTTTTAATTTTTTTAAAATGTTTTATTTATTTCTGAGAGAGAGACAGCGTGAGCAGGGGAGGGTCAGAGAGAGAGGGAGACACAGAATCCGAAACAGGCTCCAGGCTCTGAGCTGGCAGTTAGCATAGAGCCCGACACAGGGCTCGAACCCATGAACCATGAGATCATGACCTGAGCCGAAGTCAGACGCTTAACCGACTGAGCTACCCAGCACCCCTAGAAGGTATTTTGAAGTCATTCATTGAATCCACACAGTGCTTTATTTGCAAAGCCTTTAAAAAGCAGTAATTGTATTTATTCTGTAGGATTTGTAAGCCCCAACTGGTACAGTTTCATATGTTTGTATTGTTCCCACAGGGTCAAGCTATAATTCTTCTTCCATTCTTTACCAGTCTTACTGAAGGCAGTCTTGAGGACCTTAAGCATGTTCTTGAAAAGCTTATTGTTTCTAATTTCCCCATGAAGTCTGAAGAATTTCCCCCAGGAACTCTGCAGTACAATAATTATGTAGATTGCATGAAAAAGGTTAGTTTTTAGTAGTACTAAGTAAAATTAAAACAATGTTTTTCTGTTACATTTCTTGATGAAAAGAAGTAACTGAACTATTCAGAGAAATGCCTAACATACAGAAAAACTGAAATAGTCAAACAAGCATCTGTATTAACCATCTTTTATCATTTTGTCATACTTGCTTTATCTGTATATGAATGCATGTGGTGTGTTTGTATTGGCTGAAACATTTGCAGGTTAGTTTCAGGCATCATGGTACTTCACCCCTAAATACCTCAATATACATGTTTTAAGAATGAGGCACAATACTGTTTTTATACCTAAGAAAATTAGTCCTTCTCAGACTGTGTTATGTAGTCCGTATTCACATTTCTCTAAATGTCCCCATGTTTAGCTGGTTTTTTGAAACCAGTGTCTAATTAATGATTGCATCAAATTGTCACGTTTCTAGTATCTTTTAATCTAGAACTAGTTCACCCCTTTCCCTTTTATTTTTCCATGACATTTGTGTTTTTGGAGGAAACTTCCAAATTTCCTCTTGAATACTTCTCTTGGATATTGTCTTCTACTTGACTCTTGTTTCCATGAGGTGTTCTTTAACTTGTCTACCGTCCTTTGTGTTTCCTCTAAACTAGAAGTTAGGCTTAATGTGTGGTCATGAGATTCAGGCTAATGATTTTGACAACAGCATATCAGGAGGCAAATAGTATCATTGTCGCATTGGTAGTGACTTCAAATCTGGATGCCTGGTTAATGTGGTGACTGTCTTATTTCTCTTGAATGGTGGATTTCTGCAATTAGCAGATCATTGATGTAGTGATACCATCATGTTTGTACCATCTAAGTATCCTGTTCCCAAGCAGTCTGTTACCTAATAATTATTACATCCACATTACTTTCTCTAAATATAAGTGCAGTCACTGAACATTTGAAGAGAATTTCAGTCTAAAAAGATGTGAACCATCAGGGAGAAGGAACTCAGAGGGAACTGAGTCAACAAAAGGAGATGGAGATGAGAATATATAAAAGAAACTATACGAGTAACTTCAGAGAGGAGAGAAGGTATTGTGTATTGTGTCCATGAACTAGAACAAATAAGTACCCTTGGAAATTAAATATATAAAAGCAGAATTAAAGCAAAAAACAAAACTTCACAAAACAGAAGATAAAATTGAGGATATTTCCTAGAAAGTAGAACAAACTGATGTCGAGATGGTGAATGGGAGAGTAGAGATGAGGACATTAGGTGAGTAGCTGGAACAGTTGCTGTGATGAAGTTGGTGTGGAAAAGACACAGGTCTCCAAAATAAAAAAGGCCCAGAGGACCCGGAATGGTGAAGACAAAGTCCTTAGTGAAGGCACATCATGGTGGAATTTCAGAATCTGGCAATCAGATCTTTAGAAGATCCTGACCATTATCAGAGGGAAAAAATATCTGCAAAACCTTAAAAGAATCAATACTAAAATAGTTGGCAAACATTATTATATGCCAGGCATTCATGATAGCTGCAGAAATGGTGAAAGTAGTAGCATTTATTGATTTTCTATGAAAGCCTGTTTAATTTTCTGTTTCGTTAGAACTGTTCAAAACAAAACAAAAATAAAAACCCAATGAAATTATTACTGTTTTTTTCCTAGTTCCTAGATGCTTTGGAATTCTCTCAAAGTCCTGTATTGCTACAGTTGATGACAGAAATTCTTTGTCGGGAACAGCAACATGTTATGGAAGAATGATTTCAATCTACTTTCAAAAAGATTGCCAGAAAGTAAGTCATTCAGTTGTAGTCTGGGACTCCAGGAACCATATACATTATATTTCCCTGGGAAATTATATTCTCTGTTCTAAAAAACGTTGAGCGGCAATTGCAGTCAACTCTTGAAGATAAGTTTTATTTTGTTTTTCTTGGAGGAAAAAAGAACTTATTGTGAAAATTTTAAACACACAAACCTAAAGAGCAAGCATCCAGATGGAGCATACCTCAGCATTTTCCGGCCTCATCGCCCCTATTTTAGCCTCTTTTCCCTCATGCTGTAGTTATTGTAGTAAAGCAAATCCCTGATGCCATGTCATTTCACCTCTAAGAATTTCTGTATGTATATTTAAAATTACACTATTATTCTTGGGTTGCTATAGTACAGAGAAAAAAAGTATATATATAGATATATAGTGTCAACAGAGAAAAATGATCAGTACCTTCGTGTTCAAATTTCCCAGGCAGTCTTTGATCCTCTAGACTATTGGGTTATCTTAATTCTGATCCAGAGGAAGTTCTCACCTAGCATTTCACTGTTGTCTCTAAGTCTGTCTTCATCTAGAACAGCCCTTACCTCCTTGTTTTTTGTTGTCATTAAAGAAACGTGGACACTTGGCCTACACAGTTTGTTATATCCTCAGTTTCCCTGATTTTTTTTTCTGTTCTTTTCATTTAACTCGTTCCTCTAGCCTCGGTTTCTGTTAAGGAGAAAGTTAGGTCGAAAAGCTTAGTTAGCTTCAGGTTCAGGTTTTGGCAAGATTACTTAGTAGCAGGTGCTCTATTTTATGTTCATGGCACTTGGCACATAGTGTCTAATGGTCTTGATTTTCACGATGCTGAGATTAATCACATAGGTTTGGTGTTGGCCTCATCCTAATGTCCTAGCATCCATTTATGATTCTTGACCCAAATCATTTATTTTATCAGGAGTTGCAAATAGTCACTTAAAAAATCCTTTTATTCCTTCCAAATTTAAGAGCTAGAATTATATTTTAATGAACTTGCCTTTATTACTAGGACTGTTTGGCTACCTAAATACAGTTTTAGTACTGTAAGAAATTATAGTGGACAAAATGGAACAAATGTGATTATTAATTTTTTATTATTAATTTTTAAAGTAAGGGCCTAATGCCATGACGACTTCTAATTGTGGCTACTAAGTTTAAAAAAAAATTTTTTTTAATGTTTATTCATTTTTGAGAGACAGAGATAGTGTGAACGGGGGAGGAGCAGAGAGAGAGGGAGACACAGCATCCCAAGCAGGCTCCAGGCTCTGAGCTGTCAGCACAGAGCCTGATGGCTGGGCTCAAACTCACAAACCATGAGATCAGGACCTGAGCCAAAGTCAGACCCTTAACCAACGGAGCACCCAGGTGCCCCGTTTTTTTTTTTTTTTAAATCAGCATTATTTATATTGATTTGTAAACATCCATGTTATTTTATCTTACTGAGTTATATTTTACATATAAAATTCACCTATTTTAAGTATAGAATTCAATGATTTTTTAGTAACTTTACTGAATGGAACAGCCATCACTATAGAATAATTTCATCCTCCTGATAACATTCTATATTAACTCCCATTTCCATTCCCAGCCCCAGGCAATCACTAATCTACTTTCAGTCATCATAAATTTGGTTTTTCTGGACATTTCATATAAATGGAGTCATAGAATATATGATCTCTTATGTCTGGGTTTTTTTTTCCAGCAAGTTTTTGTGGTTTATTTATAATGTAGCATGAATCAATAATTCATTCCTTTTTACTGACATTTTAAAAAATCATAATTAACCAACAATAGAACATATCAGGAGAATACACATTCTCTTTGAGCATATGGAAGCCATAAAACAAGTCGTAATAAATTTAAAAGGAATGAAATCTTACGAAGTAGGTTCTCCATCTATAATGAAGTGTTTTAGGTATCAATAATGGAATAAAACATTTCTAAATATTCAACTAATTAGTACATTTCTAAGTAGCCCTTGCGTCAGAGGAGAAATTATAAGAGAAATCAGATAGCATTTTGATCTGAGTGAAATAAGAATAAAGCATATTCAAATGTATGAGAAGGATCTAAAGCAGTGCTTAGAGAGGAATTTGTATCGTTTAATACCTATATTAGAAAATAAAAAATGTCCTTAATCAGTAATATAAACCTGTACCTTAAAATCAAAAAAAGAAAACAAAGGGAAGCAGAAGGAAGGAATAATAAAGATTAGAGTGAAAATTAATGAAATCAGAATTAGAAAAAAGGTGGAGAAAAATCAGTGAAACTGAAATTGGTTCTGTGAAAGATAAATGAAATGGACAACTGTTAGTAGACAAACTAGTAATAAAAAAGAAGGTACAGTTGATAATTAGGAAAGAAAAAGGGAATATTACCACTGACCTCTCAGAAGTTAAAAAGATTATAGGGAAATATCATGAACAACTTGGGCCATCAAATTTAAGCAACTTAACTAAAATGGAAAAATTCCTAAGAAGTCACAAATTACCAAAAGTGACTCAAGGAGAAATAGAAAATCTGAGTATAACCTTTGATAAGTAAATAAATATATTTATTCATTTCAAATCTTCTCAGAAAAAGAAGAGAATAAAATCTCACAAAAGAAATCCCAGACCCAGATAGCTTCGCTGGTGAATTTTCATCAAATGTTTGAAGAAAAAATAGTATCAACACTTAATAAATGCTTCAGAATATGGAGGAGAATGGAATCATTTTCAACTTACCCTATGAGGCTAGTATCACACAGATAACAAAGCCAGACAGAAACATTGCAAGAAACTGATTGACCAATATCCTTCATGAATATAGACCCCAAAAATTTTTTTACAGGTTTTTTGTTTTTTTTTTACAAATAGTTTATGTCAAGTTGGTTTGCATATAACACCCAAAGCTCCTCACCACAAGTGCCCTCCTCCATGCCCATCTCCCCCCTCGCCCCCACCACACCCATCAGTCCTGTTTGTTCTCAGCATTCAAGAGTCTCTCATGGTTTGCCTCTCTCCACCGCTATTTCCCCCCTTCTTCTCCCCCGCAGTCCTCCGTTAAGTTCCCCCTAATCCTTGTATACATGCAAACATATGGTATTTGTCCTTCTCTGCCTGACTTATTTCGTTCAGCATAACACCCTCAAGGTCCATCCTTGTTGCTACACGTGGCCAGATTTCATTCTTTCTCATTGCCATGTAGTATTCCATGGTAGAGATAAACCACATCTTCTTGATCCATTCGTCCGTTGATGGACACTTAGGCTCTTTCCATGTTTTGACTATTGAGAGTCCTGCTATGAACATTGGGGTACATGTGCCCCTAAGCATCAGCATTCCTATATTCCTTGGGTAAATTCCTAGCCGTGCTATTGCTGGGTCATAGGTGAGTTCTATTGTTAATTTTTTGAGGAAGCTCCACACTGTTTTCCAGAGGGACTGCACAAGTTTACATTCCCACAAACAGTGTAGGAGGGTGCCCGTTTCTCCACATCCTCGCCAGCCTCTAGAGTCCTCTGATTTGCTCATTTTAGCTACTCTGACTGGCGTGAGGTGGTATCTCAGTGTGGTTTTGATTTGTATTTCTCTGATGAGGAGGGATGCTCAGCATCGTTTCATGTGTCTGTTGGCCATCTGGATGTCCTCTTTGGAGACGTGACTGTTCATGTCTTCTGCCCATTTTTTCACTGGATTGTTTGTTTTTTGGGTGTGGAGTTTGGTGAGTTCCTTATAGATTCTGGATTATAACCCTTTATCTGATTTGTCATTTGCAACTATCTTTTCCCATTCTGTCAGCTGTCTATTAGTTTTATGGATTGTTTCCTTTGCCGTGCAGAATCTTTTAATCTTGAGGAGGTCCCAGTAGTTCATTTTTGCTCTCGATACCCTTACCTTTGGGGAT
The DNA here is from genome assembly GCA_017311185.1 of Proteles cristata cristata. Classification (NCBI taxonomy): domain Eukaryota; kingdom Metazoa; phylum Chordata; class Mammalia; order Carnivora; family Hyaenidae; genus Proteles; species Proteles cristata. Next base: position 10,346 of record JAESUZ010004481.1, on the reverse strand, counting down.
GTGTCAAGTAAGAAATTGCTGCGGTGGAGGTCAAGGAGGTTGTTTCCTGCTTTCTCCTCTAGGGTTTTGATGGTTTCCTGTCTCACATTCAGGTCCTTTATCCATTTTGAGTTTATTTCTGTGTATGGTGTGGGAAAATGATCTAGTTTCATTCTTCTGCATGTTGGCTCTCCAGTTCTCCAACACCATCTGTTAAAGAGGCTGTTTTTTTTCCATTGGTTACTGTTTCCTGCTTTGTCAAAGATTAGTTGGCTATACACTTTTGGGTCCAAATCTGAGTTCTGTATTCTATTCCATTGGTCTATGTGTCTGGTTGGTTTTTTTTTAATTTTTTTTAAAAATGTTTTATTTATTTCTAGGGGAGAGAGAGAGAGACAGCGTGAGCAGGGTTGGGTCAGAGAGAGAGGGATTCACAGACTGAAACAGGCTCCAGGCTCTGAGCTGGCAGTCAGCACAGAGCCCGACGCGGGCCTCGAACCCACAAACCGCGAGATCATGACCTAAGCGAAAGTCGGCCGCTTAACCGACTAAGCCACCCAGGTGCCGCATTTATTGCATTTTTTAATTCATCATGCCTATTTTTGTTCTCCGTGTTGTTTGTAGCCATAGTTTCTTTGATGTCCTCTATGCTTTTTTCAAGCCCCGTGATTAATTTTATGATTCTTGTTCTAAATTCTTCAGTTATTTTGCTTATATCTGTTTTGAGCAGTTCTTTAGCTGTCATTTCTTCCTGGAATTTCTTCGTCAAGGGTTCTTCTTTTTCGTCATTTTGGTTAGCTTTCTATATCTTAATTTCATTTTTTTTAATTTTTATTGATTTTAATGTTTTATTTATTTCTAGAGAGAGAGAGAGAGAGACAGCGTGAGCAGGGGAGGGTCAGAGAGAGAGGGAGTCACCGACTGAAACAGGCTCCAGGCTCTGAGCTGGCAGTCAGCACAGAGCTTGACGCGGGGCTCGAACCCACGAACCGCGAGATCATGACCCAAGTGAAAGTCGGACGCTTAACCGACTAAGCCACCCAGGCGCCCCAGCCCTACCAAAATTCTAATGGTATTTCCCACAGATATAGAACAAACAATCCTAAAATCTGTATGTGACCACAAATGATCCTGAATAGCCAAGCCATCTTAAGAAAGCACAAAGCTGGAGGCAATATGCTTTCTGATTTCAAACTACATTATAAAGCTATCGTAATCGAAAAAGTATGGTATTGGCATAAAAGGAGACACATAAATCAATGAGAGCTCATAATAGAGAGCTCAAAAAATAAACCCTTGCAAAATGGTCAATTAATTTACGACAAAGGAACAAAGAATATGCAGTGAGGAAAGGATAGTCTTTTTTTTTTTTAATTTTTTTTTTAAATTTATTTCTAGGAGTGAGAGAGACAGCGTGAGCAGGGGAGGGTCAGAGAGAGAGGGAGTCACAGACTCTGAAACAGGCTCCAGGCTCCGAGCTGGCAGTCAGCACAGAGCCCGATGCGGGGCTCGAACCCACGAACCGCGAGATCATGACCCAAGCGAAAGCCGGACGCTTTACCGACTAAGCCACCCAGGTGCCTCGTAACCACTGCCTTGTAACGACTTTGTCAGCACGTACGTCACGTCCGCTAGACTTCATCGTGTTACTTGTACGATTCTGTGGTCTTTATTCCATTTCAGGGTCGTGCAGCTTCAGCAAAATCTAGTTTGAGAACATTCCCACGTCCCCAACAAGGTCCCTCATCAGTTCCCAGCCTCAATGCCCAGCCACCCCGGCCCCCGGAGGGCAGCCTGTGGATTTTCTTTCCTGGACATTTCATACAAGGGACTCTTACACTGCGTGGCCTTTCACCCAGTGCCACGTGTTCAGAATCCAGCCCCGTTCCAGCGGGGCCGGTTTCGGATCCTTTTTACGGCTGAATAATGTGACATTCCATCATGGGGACAGACTACGTCTATGTAGCCATCCTCCACGGGGGGCATGCGGGTTGTTTCTGCTCTGGGGCTCGGGGAGGAATGCACCACAGCATCCGTAAAGGTCTCTGTGAGGACATTCATCTCCAGCTCTGTCGGGTACGTGCTAGCACCGGGCTCCCGGGTTCTGTTTTTGGAAGGCACATCACCTCGGAGATCTGAGGACCCAAGACTGTGGGTCGGTGGCCTGCAGAGTCTGTGAGCAGAGCCGGTTGGACGGGTGCGGCAAAGCACAGAGGCAGGATTCAGAAAGCTGTCGGGGGTCCTCGGATTCCTGCCGCTTCTGAAGCAGAGCCCTGACATCTTTAAAATGCTAGCGTCTCACAGCGTGGGCCAGAAACACAAACGTCTCTGTGCACCCAGCACCGCCGGAAATACGGGCCGTTTTTCGTAACTCGAGGTGGGTGGAAAGAGTCAGGGGAGAGGGCTTGAAGAGGGTGGCCCTGGCCCAGACTTCATGTTTGGGGGATAAACGCCATGCAGGCAAGCTTTTGCTGGGGCAGAGGAGGGGGCGTGAATGAGGACCCCGCTGCAGCACTCCTGTCCCGGTGATGCCCCCAGGGGTGGCCAGAGTCCACCTGCCCCTGGGGGGCCGCCTGGGACACTCTGCTCTGCCTGAGGGATCTGCCCTGCCCCATGGGGGCCTGTCTCCCTCCAGCCAGGGCCAGCCTGCCACCTGGGGACACGGACACCCCGACGACCTCCAGCACCTGGGGAAAGCCGGTCAGGGAAGGACCGGGTCTCCTGGCCTGAGCGCCGGCCCACCACGGGGCTCCCCCTCCTCCTCCGGGCTCCCTGGACTCGTTCTCCCTCGAGCTCCCTGGCCCCTAGTCCTCCTCTGCTCAGGGACTACCGTCTGTCCAGGCTCCACACGTAGGCACTTGGGGCAGGTCGTTTGGAACTTCTGGATTCGCGCTTCCCTGCTGGGACTGGGCAGACCGACGCCTGCCTCCCAGACTCGCTAGAAGGGCCACAGCGCAGGAAGCTTCAGAGCCTGCAAAAGAAGTGCCACGTGGGGGGACCCCGTCGGGTCGTGCTCACGGATGAGAGCACGGTGCTTGGCCCACTGCAGGGACCTGAGATCGCGGCTGAATGAGGGAAGGAGGCAGAGAAAGACGGAGTGAATGAGGGAGGGAGTGAAACCCCAGAAGCCGGGTCCACACACCAGGTCAGGCCAGAGGCTCGGGTCAGAGGGCGTCCCAGCCTGGGCCCTGGAAGGTGACACGGGACACGTCCTTGTGTGCTTCCAGTGCTGACCTTCCTTCACATGGGACCTGCTGACACCCTGGGTCGTCTCCACCTGCTCCCCAGACAGTGCTGAATGTTCCCGGGAGCAGGACGGCAGGCTCAGGCTAAGGAGAGGTGTCCTGGACCCTGGGCCCCGGAGGAGCCGGTGACAGCGGGTCCCGTGGTTCTTGATGTCCTCCAGGCACCAGGCTGTGACTCCACCTTATCTCTCAGAGAATCCAGCGTCCCATCAAGAAGGCCTATTATCTCCCCGTGTCATAGATGGGGAAACAGAGGCCAATAAGCACATCTGGGTGGTTCGGAAGCAAGCTAGGTCAGGAACCCCCTCTCGTTGACTTTGGCTTGTCCTAATCACAGGCCTACATCTCGGGGTCCTGGAACTCAGGGTCTCTCTTCCTGGGGTCCCCACCCACCAGCCGTGAGGCCTCTCTGGACTCAGGGGAGCAGAGCTGACAGACCCCCCTGGGACGGGGCACAGTGCCAGGGGAGGGTCCCACCCTGGGCTCAGTGGGCCCTCCCAGTCCTGGGCCATCGGGTCAGTCCCCTGCAGGGCGAGGACTTCTCGCTGGGAATCTGCTGGGGCTTGTGCTTTCTCACATGGTCACCTGGGATGCCAGTGCCCAGATCATGAGCCTGCCCATCTGAAGGTGACCAGCGCTGCCCCCATGGGATTTCATTAGCCTGAGTCCTTCCGGGGACGTCCCGCATCTCTGACACCTGCTCCCCATGGGGGTCGCCTCCCGCTGGATGTGCGGGTGTTTGGTCGTCATCCCTGTGAATGCATTGGCTTTGGAGCCTTTTCTGGCCCAGAGGCCTGGGAACCCTTTCTCTGGCCTGGGCTTGTGAGGACGGCTTTCCCCTCTGTGGGGCGTCCGTCCCCATTCCTGCATTTCCCTGCTTCTCTTCGGGCCACAGGAGGACCAGCCGTGTCCTGTCTGGCGTCAGGCTGACGTGGCCCAGGACGAACTGGGTCTCCACCCCAAGATGGAGCCCATTTTCACCACAAAGGCCTCGTTTTGCACATCGAATCTTTAGCCATCTGGGATTTCAATATCAAATAGGAAAACTTTTGTCTCAAAAATCACACACAAGAATTATTGTGTCCCATGTTAAAATATGTTTGCTGACAGAAGGCACCTTTTGCATGATTTCATTGATAGGAAACATCCGGAGAAGGTACCGGAACAGAGAGAACGCAGATGAGGGGCTCCCAGGGCCGGGACAAGGGACGAGTGGGGAGTGAGGGCTTCGGGGACGCGGTGTCCCTTGGGGACAGAGATCCTCTGCACAGTATCCTGTGGCTGGTCGCCCAGCGCTGTGGGTGCAGTCAGTGCTCAGGAGTTGTACGAAGTACGAAGTAAAATGTAAATGATTTAATGATTTAATGATTTAATGAAAATTAATGACTGTCCACAAAACGGGGAAAACATAAAGAATTAAAAAACAGATGAGGAAAGACATGAGGGGAAAAAGGAGGAGAGGCTCCTCTGGGACGTGGAGAGCGGGGGAGGGAGCGGCACAGGGCTCCGGGCTCAGGTCTTCAGGGTCACCCTTCGGTGATGGCGCCCCTGCAGGGGCAGGAGGTGGGGGATTCACTGGGGTCGGGGGCGGAGGGGCAGGAGGAGGAACAGCCATGGGTGGAGGAGCGGCTGGTGCAGGAGCGGGTGGAGAAGCACCCGAGGAGGGAGGAGCAGCCGCCAGTGGATGGGCAGCGGAGGGTGGACGAGCAGCCGCCGGCCGCGGGAGGAAGATCCGCCTCTTCCTGCAGGGGAGCAGCTGCGGGTGGGGGAGCAGCCGCGTTTGGAGGAGCATCCGGGGGTGGAGGAGCCGCCTCAGGTGGAGGAGCAGCGGATGTTATTCGAGAAGCCACCGGTGGAGAGGCAGCGGAGGGTGGACGAGCAGCCGCCGGTGGAGAAGTGGAGGGTGGACGAGCCCTCTCTTCCTGCAGGGGAGCAGCTACGGGTGGGGGAACAGCCGCGTTTGGAGGAGCATCCGGGGTTGGAGGAGCCGCCTCGGGTGGAGGAGCAGCGGACGGTGGACGACACGCCTCTTCCTGCAGGGGAGCAGCTGCGGGTGGAGGAGGAGCCGCGTTTGGAGGAGCATCCGCGGGAGGAAGAGCCGCCTCGGGTGGCGGTGCATCGGAGGGTGGACGAGCCGCCTCTTCCTGCAGGGGAGCAGCTGCGGGTGGGGCAGCATCCGCGTTTGGAGGAGCATCCTGGGGTGGAGGAGCCGCCCCGGGTGGAGGTGCAGCGGAGGGTGGACGAAGCCGCCTCTTCCTGCAGATGAGCAGCTGCGGCTGGGGCAGCATCCGCGTTTGAGTGAGCATCCGGGTGTGGAGGGAGCCGCCGGTGGGAGGAGCAGCGGGAGGGTGGACGAGCCGCCCTTCCCTCAGGAGCAGCTGCGGGTGTGGGGAGCAGCCGTGTTTGGAGGACCATCTGTAAGGGGTGAGTGGAGCAGCCGCGTTTGAGTGAGCATCCGGGGTGGAGGGAGCCGCCTCGGGGTGGAGGAGCAGCCGCGCTTGGAGGAGCATCCGGGGGTGGAGGGAGCCGCCGGGTGGGAAGAGCAGCGGACGGTGGACGAGCCGCCTTCCTGCAGGGAGCAGCCGCTGGTGGGGAGCATCCGCGTTTGGAAGAGCATCCGGTGGAGGATGCCGCGCTTGGAGGAGCATCCGGGATGGAGGAGCCGCCTCGGGTGGAGGAGCCGCCGCGTTTGGAGGAGCATCCGGGTGTGGAGGAGCCGCCTCGGGTGGAGGTGCAGCGGACCGTGGATGAGCCGCCTCTTCCTGCAGAGGAGCATCAGCGGGTGGAGGAGAAGCCGCGTTTGGAGGAGCATCCGGGGGTGGAGGAGCCGCCTCGGGTGGAGGAGCAGCCACGTTTCTAGGAGCATTCGCGGGAGGAAGAGCTGCCTCGGGTGGAGGTGCAGCGGAGGGTGGACGAGCCGCCTCTTCCCTCAGGGGAGCAGCTGCGGGTGGGGGAGCAGCTGCGTTTGGAGGAGCTTCCGCGGGTGGAAGAGCCGCCTCGGGTGGAGGTGCAGCGGACGGTGGACGAGCCGCCTCTTCCTGCAGGTGAGCAGCTGCGGGTGGGGGAGCATCTGCGTTTGGAGGAGCATCCGTGGGTGGAAGAGCCGCCTCGGGTGGAGGTTCAGCGGACGGTGGACGAGATGCCTCTTCCTGCAGGGGAGCAGCTGCGGGTGGGGGAGCAGCCGCGTTTTGAGGAGCATCCGCGGGTGGAAGAGCCGCCTCGGGTGGAGGTTCAGCGGACGGTGGACGAGATGCCTCTTCCTGCAGGGGAGCAGCTGCGGGTGGAGGAGCAGCCACGTTTGGAGGAGCATCCGGGGGTGGAGGAGCCGACTCGGGTGGAGGAGCAGCCGCGTTTGGAGGAGCATCCGGGGGTGGAGGAGCCGCCTCGGGTGGAAGAGCAGCGGAGGGTGGACGAGCCGCCTCTTCCTGCAGGGGAGCAGCTGCGGGTGGGGGAGCATCCGCGTTTGGAGGAGCACCCGGGGGTGGAGGAGCAGCCTCGGGTGGAGGAGCAGCCGCGTTTGGAGGAGCATCCGGGGGTGGAGGAGCCGCCTCGGGTGGAAGAGCAGCGGATGGTGGACGAGCCGCCTCTTCCTGCAGTGGAGCAGCTGCCGGTGGGGGAGCAGCCGCGTTTGGAGGAGCATCCGCGGGTGGAGGTGCAGCGGACGGTGGACGATCCGCCTCTTCCTGCAGGGGAGCAGCTGCGGGTGGGGGAGCATCTGCGTTTGGAGGAGCATCCGCGGGTGGAAGAGCCGCCTCGGGTGGAGGTTCAGCGGACGGTGGACGAGATGCCTCTTCCTGCAGGGGAGCAGCTGCGGGTGGAGGAGCATCCGCGTTTGGAGGAGCATCCGCGGGTGGAAGAGCCGCATCGGGTGGAGGTTCAGCGGACGGTGGACTAGATGCCTCTTCCTGCAGGGGAGCAGCTGCGGGTGGAGGAGCAGCCGCGTTTGGAGGGGCATCCGCGGGTGGAGGAGCCGCCTCGGGTGGAGGAGCAGCCGCGTTTGGAGGAGCATCCGGGGGTGGAGGAGCCGCCTCGGATGGAGGAGCAGCGGAGGGTGGACGAGCCGCCTCTTCCCTCAGGGGAGCAGCTGCGGGTGGGGGAGCAGCCGTGTTTGGAGGACCATCTGTGGGTGGAGGAGCAGCCGCGTTTGGAGGAGCATCCGGGGGTGGAGGAGCCGCCTCGGGTGGAAGAGCAGCGGATGGTGGACGAGCCGCCTCTTCCTGCAGGGGAGCAGCTGCCGGTGGGGGAGCAGCCACGTTTGGAGGAGCATCCACGGGTGGAAGTGCCTCCTCGGGTGGAGGTGCAGCGGACGGTGCACGAGCCGCCTCTTCCTGCAGGGGAGCAGCTGCGGGTGGGGCAGCATCCGCGTTTGGAGGAGCATCCGGGGGTGGAGGAGCAGCCGCGTTTGGAGAAGCATCCGGGGATGGAGGAGCCGCCTCGGGTGGAGGAGCAGCCGCGTTTGGAGGAGCATCCGGGGGTGGAGGAGCCGCCTCGGGTGTGGGTGCAGCGGAGGGTGGACGAGCCGCCTCTTCCTGCAGAGGAGCAGCTGCGGTTGGGGCAGCAGCCGCGTTTGGAGGAGCATCAGGGGGTGGAGGAGCCGCCTCGGGTGGAGGAGCAGCCGCGTTTGGAGGAGCATCAGGGGGTGGAGGAGCCGCCTCGGGTGTAGGAGCAGCGGAGGGTGGACGAGCCGCCTCTTCCCTCAGGGGAGCAGCTGCGGGTGGGGGAGCAGCCGCGTTTGGAGGAGCATCCGCGGGAGGAAGACCCGCCTCGGTTGGAGGTGCAGCGGACGGTGGACGAGCCGCCTCTTCCCTCAGGGGAGCAGCTGCGGGTGTGGGAGCAGCCGCGTTTGGAAGACCATCCTGGGGTGGAGGATCAGCCGCGTTTGGAGGAGCATCCGGGGATGGAGGAGCCGCCTCGGGTGGAGGAGCCGCCGAGTTTGGAGGAGCATCCGGGGGTGGAGGAGCCGCCTCGGGTGGAGGTGCAGCGGACCGTGGATGAGCCGCCTCTTCCTGCAGGGGAGCAGCTGCGGTTGGGGCAGCAGCCGCGTTTGGAGGAGCATCCGGGGGTGGAGTAGCCGCCTCGGGTGGAGGAGCAGCCACGTTTCTAGGAGCATTCGCGGGAGGAAGAGCCGCCTCGGGTGGAGGTGCAGCGGAGGGTGGACAAGACGCCTCTTCCTGCAGGGGAGCAGCTGCCGGTGGGGGAGCAGCCGCGTTTGGAGGAGCATCCGCGGGTGGAAGAGCCGCCTTGGGTGGAGGTGCAGCGGACGGTGGACGAGATGCCTCTTCCTGCAGGGGAGCAGCTGCGGGTGGAGGAGCAGCCGCGTTTGGAGGAGCATCCGTGGGTGGAGGAGCCGCCTCGGGTGGAGGAGCAGCCGCGTTTGGAGGAGCATCCGGGGGTAGAGGAGCCCCCTCGGGTGGAAGACCAGCGGACGGTGGACGAGCCGCCTCTTCCTGCAGGGGAGCAGCTGCGGGTGGGGGAGCATCCGCATTTGGCGGAGCATCCGGGGGTGGAGGAGCAGCCGCGTTTGGAGGAGCATCCGGGGATGGAGGAGCCGCCTCGGGTGGAGGAACAGCCGCGTTTGGAGGAGCATCCGGGGGTGGAGGAGCTGCCTCGGATGGAAGAGCAGCGGAGGGTGGACGAGCCGCCTCTTCCCTCAGGGGAGCAGCTGCGGGTGGGGGAGCAGCCGCGTTTGGAGGAGCATCCGCGGGTGGAAGAGCCGCCTCGGGTGGAGGTGCAGCGGACGGTGGGCGAGCCGCCTCTTCCTCCAGGGGAGCAGCCGCGGGTGGGGGAGCATCCGCGTTTGGAGGAGCATCCGGGGGTGGAGGAGCCGCCTCGGGTGGAGGTTCAGCGGACGGTGGACGAGATGCCTCTTCCTGCAGGGGAGCAGCTGCCGGTGGGGGAGCAGCCGCGTTTGGAGGAGCATCCGCGAGTGGTGGTGCAGCGGACGGTGGATGAGCCGCCTCTTCCTGCAGGGGAGGAGCTGCGGATGGGGGAGCATCCGCGTTTGGAGGAGCATCCGGGGGTGGAGGAGCAGCCGCGTTTGGAGAAGCATCCGGGGATGGAGTAGCCGCCTCGGGTGGAGGAGCAGCCGCGTTTGGAGGAGCATCCGGGGGTGGAGGAGCCGCCGCTTTTGGAGGAGCATCCGGGGGTGGAGGAGCCGCCTCCGGTGGAGGTGCAGCGGAGAGTGGACGAGACGCCTCTTCCTGCAGGGGAGCAGCTGCCGGTGGGGGAGCAGCCGCGTTTGGAGGAGCATCCGGGGGTGGAGGAGCCGCCTCGGGTGGAGGAGCAGCCGCGTTTGGAGGAGCATCCGGGGGTGGAGGAGCCGCCTCGGGTGTGGGTGCAGCGGAGGGTGGACGAGCCGCCTCTTCCTGCAGGGGAGCAGCTGCGGGTGGGGGAGCATCTGCGTTTGGAGGAGCATCCGCGGGTGGAAGAGCCGCCTCGGGGGGAGGTTCAGCGGACGGTGGACAAGATGCCTCTTCCTGCAGGGGAGCAGCTGCGGGTGGAGGAGCATCCGCGTTTGGAGGAGCATCCGTGGGTGGAAGAGCCGCCTCGGGTGGAGGAGCAGCCACGTTTGGAGGAGCATCCGGGGGTGGAGGAGCCGCCGCGTTTGGAGGAGCATCCGGGGGTGGAGGAGCCGCCTCGGGTGGAGGTTCAGAGGACGGTGGACGAGATGCCTCTTCCTGCAGGGGAGCAGCTGCGGGTGGAGGAGCAGCCGCGTTTGGAGGAGCATCCGTGGGTGGAGGAGCCGCTTCGGGTGGAGGAGCAGCCACGTTTGGAGGAGCATCCGGGGGTGGAGGAGCCGCCTCGGGTGGAAGAGCAGCGGACGGTGGACGAGCCGCCTCTTCCTGCAGGGGAGCAGCTGCCGGTGGGGGAGCAGCCGCGTTTGGAGGAGCATCCGCTGGTGGAAGAGCCGCTCGGTGTGGAGGTGCAGCGGACGGTGGACGAGCCGCCTCTTCCTGCAGGGGCGCAGCTGCGGGTGGGGGAGCATCCGCGTTTGGAGGAGCGTCCGCGGGTGGAAGAGCCGCCTCGGGTGGAGGTGCAGCCGCGTTTGGAGGAGCATCAGGGGGTGGAGGAGCCGCCTCGGGTGGAGGAGCAGCCGCGTTTGGAGGAGCATCAGGGTGTGGA